>OX461808.1:70226086-70826086 GCA_949802685.1 Dicyrtomina minuta | reverse complement strand
TATCTGGGATCTATTGCCTTGGATTTTATTCCTTCTTCATAGTAGTTTCTGGCTATGTTGTCTTCAGCGTTGATGATCTTCTCCAATATTCTAATTAGTGATTTGAAGAGCTGTACCTTGATGTTATGCCCCTCCGTTTCTAGTCGGAGGTAGTATTCTGGGGTAGAGTTGGACGTTCCTGTGAGTCTTCTAAGGAACGCAGTTTGAAATGTTACGAGTTTTTCGGAGTATCGGAGCCCCTATACTTGTGCAGCATATATCAGGATAGAGGTTACTAGCGAATTAAATTGTCTGATGTGGACATTAATGTCTTTAAGTTCTGCTTTGTAGAAAAGGTCAAAAGTTTCAGATTGCGCTACTCTGGCTTTACTGAAAAAGTGTTCTTTTGCCTGGTTGAAGATTCGACTGTGTAAAGGGGACACCTAAGTAGACGTACTTCTTGACGATTTTGTCGATAAATACTGTGAAAAGTGTAGGCGACAATGTTTCTCCTTGTAGTACTCTCTCCATCACTTTAATCATGTCTGTATACCCTTCTTTTCTTCTAACTTTTGTTCTAGCTTGATCATAAAGTTCTTTGATCTTTTCTATGGGTTTATATTATATAATAAAAGTAAGAAAATTTTCTAAAATATGGTTATATTGGTCTGTTTCTTTCTTAGTCTGTTTGATCGGTAGGAAAGTGAGACTAAAAATTCCATTTCGTGATGATTAAAAGTAGTAAAATATATGTTTGGTAACTGTGAGTTATATCAGAAGTCGACACAGTTTACATTGCATACAAGACAAAACAAATGTGAGATACAGACTCCAATACGAGATGAGGGATATGTGATCGTGGGGTGATAATGTCCGAGGATTTCAGATCCAGACCAGACCATATTTTCTTGGTCTGACCTTCTGCAAAATACTTTAGGGAATACAGCGGAATAATTTTGTTTTCTGATCTATTTTATTATATTATTTATGTTCATCTCCTTTTTAGATGCTGAGGTATAGCTGCATCTAATAAAATAGTTTTGTCTGTATGTATGTCACATTTTTAAACCGATTAGATTCAAGCAACTTCTAATCGCCCACAAATGCGAGGGAGAAGTGCATCCGCAATTAACAGTTAATTGGACCAAGAATCAAAATCTCAGTGTCGGCATAAAAAACGGGGCGAATTATCATGGCATGCACATACCTAGCTAAGAGCTGGTCAAGTTTTTCTGATATATGCACGTTGAAATTTTTCACGAATTTACGTTGCGAGGATAGGTACTTTTATCTGGGTACGTTTACATGACAACGTGGTAGAGTGGTCGTGGGATTGGAACTGCAGTGTGGAATTAGCAAATATCCATGCTCAGGTCCGGGCTCTAAGCTTCGAATACCAGCTCAGCTTTTCAGCACCCCCTTCCTCACCATTTTACAGACTCCTATTCATTACTACATGTCACGGAACCCGGCTTCGTGGCTTAGGGGAGCTTGCTCTATCCTAAATAATCCTCGGCTAATTGTTTTTTGAATGCGCCGGGGGAACCGCAGCCGGTAGTCAGTTTAGACCCTCTCGCATGAGAATGGTACAGTGGTAATACTTGGCTTGGAGAGGGGAGTTTGAGAGTTGTATGAATGTTCAAGGTAAATGAGTTTGCTTTCGTTTATCTGTATCAGTTTAATACTGATGGAGACAGAGGCGTTAGCAATAATAGACGACATGAGTCAGCTCAATGCCGAGCGTGAGCATGAACATAATAAGACAACTCAATATATCTTTCCAATCCATTCTGTAAGTAGCTGCTGTTACTTTCCCTCGTGGAGGATTGGAGGGCTAACTGGCGGGGTGTGCAAGCGGGCATAAGTATTTCATTTAGTCAGAGCGTGATGAACTCTGCCTACTTGATCGATACCCAACCGCTCCTCCTCGCCCAAGAGCAATCTTGGGCGGAAAGTTGAAATAGCTCCTGAATAAGGATACTAAATAAATTATCGCCAAGTGGTCCGCAGCAAGTAGCGACTTATCCAAATACTACAAGTGTAGGTAATTAAAGTAAAGTAAAATACGATGCGAAGCCCAATGCGATTTTAGTATAATACTACTTCGCGGGAACTTCAAATCACACAATAAAGTTGAGTGGGATATAACCTCAGGTTGAAAATCTCTAAACTCATACATACATACATACTACATGTCACGGGCATGCGTACGTAAATTGGTTATCGATGGTGACGGATCTTCCATAAACGACGTCCTTAAGTTTTAAGTACCACCCTTCACAAGTATAAAATTGTTTTCAACCTATTTTATCTTTATGTCATGCACATACGAACATAGGTTTTAGATGATGACGGATGGTGCATAAATAGCATCATTTAAATTTAATTAATATTATCATAAAATAATTTTAGGAACCCCCGTTTTGTTATTGTAACCATTCATAAACGGTTGTCGTTTACATTGGACATTACTAGTCTCCAGTTCCCATTTCGGTACTTCTCGCACTCTCATTATTCATATTCATGCCACTCGTACCAGCACTACTTCTGCCAGCACCTTTATCAACTGCACAACTCTTGCAAAATATGCTCGAAACTAGTCCTCTATTTACCGAAACCACTTGTGCTTGCACATATATAGTCTTCATTTCATTTAAACTGTAACAAGTCGATCCGGTACGACTCATATTCGTACCATACGTATTCTTACTATTCGTTCCCGTACTGCTTGTATCAATACCAATGGTATCCAGCCACGCGTAACATGCATTGTTGTGCAAAATGCATTCGCACCGGCACCTCTTTTTCCAAGCCCACGGTTTGGAAAAAGCATTGATTACCAGTGATCAAACCTAATAGAATCTCCTTCGTGCCCACGGTTGACAAATTATGCAATTTTTGTGGAGAGCATATACTTGACTAATAATTGTTTTTGCTTATGTTACAGAGGAAATCGTCGGCCAGGTGCTGCAAGAACTGAAAAAATGCAAAAAATGCTCCGAGGAAAGAAAGAAAAATGGGAAAAAAGGTTACTCAACTTCACCGCAACTCAAATAAAGGAGTGTAGAGCCAAACGTGGGTTTCTAGTTTTTATTTCAATATTATTATTATTTCTTATTTTTTTGCGAAGTAACAAACTACCGAAGTACCGAACTAATATTTACATGCAAATTTACAAGGGAAGTGCCCCAAATGGTATACCCAGTTTCAGTTACATAACAGAGTGAGAGAGAAAGATAACTTTATTAAAATAAACTTGACAAGTAAACCCCGAAATATAGAAATCCGATTGAAAATTTAAGAGCTATAGCGCAGCAAAATATCGACAGTGGGATTTTTTAACCTTGGATAGCTATTGTAATACTTGCCTTGCAGATCATTTATATTCAAATATAGTAGGCCAAAAAACCACTTATTAAACCAGTGTCACCTGAACTATTATTAATTCAAGCCATTCTTATCCCTTTTCCTTGTCCTTTTATTTGCTTCGGTTGAGCTTACGCTTCCATTAAACTAAATCCGGAAAAAAATGTGTTGCGTTTGTAGCACGACGAGGAACTCTCAAACCCTCTCTTAGGATCCAGAAACAACCACCCCCACGATATTTTGTATTTTGCCTTCTTTCAGTCCAGAAATAACCACTCCACGAAGTTGTGAGTTTTAACGTCGTAAAGCTCAGAACTAACCACCCGACGGCATTGTGTATTTTGTCCTCGTAAAGCCCAGAAATAACCCCTCCCCCTGAACGGTGCACAAGTTTTGTGGTTCCAAGCAAACAACTGAATTCACAAATTAAATAATCTCGATTTACTACAAAAATTTGTATTAAGTTGTACATTGTATTATATTATGTATATATTATATGTTATATAATTTATTTATTTAAGTTATGAATCCTATATGCAAGCACATTGATTGATTGGTTGGTTGAACTTTATTAGTATGCTGTTAAGACCAATTTTGAGAACAGCCATTCTTCCATCTTTATCACAATTGCAACACAATTGATAAATGCACATTGGATGCAGACAGACAAAATCTGTCGTGCACGTTGTAATCGATGTACGAAATTTGGGCAATGTTGTTGCAGTTATTGAAACAACGCGTCTTTAGGTATGTATGTGTCTTTTGGGTATTGTTGCGACGGCAAAACTTCGATAGCTCAAAAATATGGTTGTTGACAAAAACCAAATCCGCGTCTCGGATGACAAATGACAAAATAAAATACACTGCACAAAAGTCACAGTCACTATAGTGTAAAATATATAATACTGTCTTTATTACTGTCTATTATTCACTATACAATATCATTCACACAGTGTAAAGCCCATACAACAAGTCAGACTATGGCTTTACTATGTACAAGTCACAATATAAATAAATAGACACTGTCAATATGTATTCACTATAGATAACACACTTATGTCAAACAGTAAAATAAATCACAATGAAATTAATAGTAATGCACTGTTGTCATACACTGTCTGTGTTAAGTGTAAACTAGAAACAGAATTATACAAAATATAAAAAAAAAGAAGTCCTGCCGTAGTCAAGGCACTTAACTTCTAGTACAATGCACACTTTAGACGGAAGTGCACACTCAATACTGTCAAAGTCACAATGACAAATAGCTACACAACAGTCTGAGGTGTATACTATTCACAGTCACAACAATACACTGTACTATGAGGCCAGTAAGTAAAATGTCAAAATACTGTCGCCCCTCTGATAGCACTGTCACGTATGTGTAATGTAATTTCTGAACCTGGCTGGTACAGACTCCTCAGCTCCGGTCAGAAGACAGAGTTGGCTGGATTTTTCGGCTGCTTTTATATCCCTGGCGAGGAAGGGAACAGACGTCATTGCCGGGGCACCAATATTGCAATCCCAAAATCAAACGTCACTAATTTTTCACTAGGCAGCCTCGCAGTAGCCTTTTTACTGCGCCGCAGGAATTGTTGCAGAATTGCTGTGGAAAGGGAAATAGTACCTGGCTTTGGGGAGAAAAATTATTCCATTCCATTCTGCGTCTATGTCGTGAGATGTTGAAGCTTCTAGTCAGCCGGGGTAGTAGAATTGTTCGATGTTTCATTTAAGACAATGCTATGACAAGCAAATGGAACCTCCCTCCACGATGCATAGAACCTTCAAGCATACTGGTATATTGGAAATGGAAAAGTCTGTCCTTATAACTTCCCACTGAATTCCCCAATTCCCTATATCCAGTTCCAATCCCTATAGCGTGCAGGTACATAATAAACTGGAGTCTATAGGGAAATGACAACTTAGGGCAGTGCACCAATTACATCCCACAACACTTTAATCCACATGCCATCCATGACTAGCATTGTCTCTGCCGATGACATTCGTTATGGTTTCACTCCAATTACTACACTGTGTTGCAGTACATGTCAATACACAAAGTACCTATGTACACACATTACTCCTACGATAAGGTTACAACATATGTCTTACGCTACCCTAAATGACAATGTAGCAATTCACACACTATATTCCCTATCCCAATGTCAGTCTACGGATTCAGAAATAAGGCGGGTCATTCAAAACTTACCACGTCACAAATTACTGGTATGTGCACTCGGCGACAGGTATCATATCAGGCAAGCTCACAGATTCGCACCCGATAATAATTGGACCACTCCTTCCCAACTAGAAAATTTAATTCAAGGAATTCACCTAGGATATACTGAATAAGTGGTTTGTGCAAGCACAATACCGTGAGTGGACGTTCGGATTAGCCTATCGAATTATCACTAATCTGCTTATCTCTATAAGATTCCAAGTAGCTAGTTCTGCCAGGAACAAAGATGCAGCAACAGAGTCCTATACCAGGATCCTATGATGTGATGACGGCTCCGTCCCCACATTGGGTTGTTTTAAGTATGCCACAAGAGCTCCTTTCTAAACAAATCGACAGAGCAGATAACGCAAATAGATTCTCCGGGGTTTTTTTTATGTCTAAGCTCCAAAAAGAACTATGCGTTTTATCAATTTTAAGAAAGAGAGAAATTTTGTTATCAATACGTCAATCAATACCTTCATCAATCAAGTAATTGGTTAGCTAGGCACGACGCCACTCACACATGTTTATTAGCTTCGTACTACTGCAAGACAACTTTCCACTTCTGCTATGTCTACACAGGTTTTGCCACTGCTTATTGCGTCATAGGATGAAATAACAAGCTATTTTCTATCCAACTTGAAAAAATTTCAAAACTTTCTTGGGGTTTCTTTGATAAGTCATGCCCAGGCCGGTAAGTCTAGCCCATAGCTTTATTTGACTTCAGTAAGTCATGCCCCACTTCGGTAAGTCTTGCCCAATTTGACTTCGGTAAGTCTTGCCCAATTTGACTTCGGTAAGTCATGCCGCATTATTTTTCGTAAACAAAGTTGTTTTAATTTACATACAAAAGAGAAATAACAAGTAGTGTTGCTGAGCAGAAGATGAATTAATATTTTTATTTCATATTTTGAGTGATTGTTGTGGTGCCATCTGCGGCAGCACATACATTATTATTTTGCCATGAGTTATGTATTTGTATTTTAGTGTGTGATGAGTGGATGGCGATTTTTTAAGTATGTATTTAGTTTCCATTTGATTTGCTGGAAACGTTCTTGAGTAATTTAAGTCGTAGAAGGTTTGAAAAAAAGCCATGCAGTTTAAATGTAAAGTGTACGTCCGATTTTTGTATTCATGTCGTTGTGTGTTAGGGAATAGAAATTCGAGATTGTTCTGTTTGGCTGTATGTAGGTATGAAGGGACGTGTCTTTTTCTTTGTAATTGTTAGTATCACGGTGGCCACGGACAAGGAACAAGCAAAATTAGCATCGTCCCAAAGTTCTAATTTTAATCTGAGTTTATTTGTGATTAGGAGATTGTGGACTTCTCCTAATCATTGATTAATGAATTAAGTATTCGATTGACGTGTGCAAAAGATTAATAAATAGTTTATTTTATTATCTAAATTCCGTGATACCCGTAGTCCAACCCACTACGTACATTTTGTTCCATGGTGCATCTTACTGAATGAAGGGAATTGCCATCGCATCGGACTGCATCAATTTTAAAGTGACATTGGTGACCTTTTCATGGCTATTTATTGTAAGTGCATATTTTAAAGTAGGAAAGTTTTAAGAACAGGGAAATATCGAAGGAAAGGTTAAGTTGAAAGTAGTGTGCTCTATTTACACGGGTACAAAGTAGCATGACTTACCGAAGTCAAATTGGGCAAGAATTACCAAAGTGGGGCATGACATATCAAAGATCTGCCATTTTTTAAGAGTTCGAAGTTAGCGTGTCGCGAAACCATTTCATGATAACAATTTAATAACTCGAAAAATGGGCAGGCAAAGTTTGCATTTTCCTTAAAGGTTTTCTAGATATTGCATACAAGATGGGAGGAAAAAAACTCCCACGTCTCGTCAAAGTTATCTTGGAGCGCAAAGCTCTTCGGTCTCCCCCTTAATAAAGTCATTTCTGTTAATGCTACTACCATATCCGGTGGCAAGGAATGGGTTCTATTTAGCAACTGTCAGAGTGATGAATTGACGTAAGAAATAATTGTATGATTTTTTGTTTACTAATTTGTTACAGACCTTGCCGAGTTAAAGAAAAAATTTGATGAAGACAAGCAGCGTCTATCACTCATAAAGCAACAAAGAAAATTCAAACCATTTTAGACATCTTTAAACTTGCTGAAAAATGATACTGCCTATATTATTAAGGTTCAAATGACGTTTTTTGTCCATTTTCCGGTGTCCGGTCGCCCTCAAGCTGCTGCCCTAACTTCAGGACTATAATTTTTAATACTTTGTTTTTGTTCATGCTCTAAATGATGCCAGCAACAGGGCGATAGCAACTACTGTATGGCAATATGCTCGTAAATATTTTACTTTTTTGTATTGTATTAAGTCTATTCCTGGAAATCAGCAATCTTGCTGTGAGAATTTGACAATAAAGCAATTACTTACTTACTTTTTCATGAAATACCTTATTGAATCGGGCTTAAGTAACCAATGTTAATGCTTACATCTCAAAAATACGGCAATTGTTTTTTAAGTAAGAAAACAAAAACGTCAGTGCAACCTCAACCCAATTGGAAATCCGTCCACATAATTCTGTGGTAATATTTATGCGTAAACCGGTTCAAATCTTTATCTCATATTTATGGAATGTAAATTATTATGAGTATTTTATGAATAAAACTTCATTGTCATACCTCTATATTCAAAAAACATTTTGCGACCCGGGATTCGATCCCAGAACAATTGAGCTTAGCTTGGTGCACTGATGCTACTGTGCTATAATGACGTTTTTGTAATTGTAATGTGATTTATTCTGCCATCCGTATACACTGTCCCTTACTATTTTCAATTATCCGTGTTTTTCAAATTTTTACTCGGGATATTTTCTGCGCGTGATTAAGTTCTCAACTAAGCACGACGTTAACTAATAAATCCCGACTTGTCCAAGTGTCTCAGATCACAGATTAGGCTTAATTTACATAAAAAATTAGTTACTAGTATATTATAAACATTTCAATTACTACAATGGGAGAAATACATATTTCCTGCATTACACACAAATTCTCGAACAAATCAAGGATTTCTGTGATTTTGCTGCTTTAGTAGACACCTAGAAACCTTTCATTCTTTATTTTCCCACCGAGTCTAGGAGCTCATAATCATAACAAAATGCATTTTGAATCAAAGACCATATAATTGTTCAACTGTTTCAACTCATTTGAGTCGTTTAATCGGGCCATTTGTGCCATATTGAATTAACTAATCTTAAACCTCCATCTGCACCGTTTGAATGCTATGGGCATGCCGAGCGTGTGTGATCCTTTGAACAAGTATCGCCACCTGCAATTTGTTACAATTCTGGGCACACTTATGTGTATGGGAAACATAGACAGCTCTATAACTAGGGATATCTAATAGCTATGGTAGTGGCTCATGACTATCATTAAACGAATATCTAGTGCTTACAATATATATATATATATATATATATATATATATATATATATATATATATATATATATGATGTCGGAGATTTTGTAGGGATCAGACGTACAAATTTTTAGCTCCCGTCGGACAGAAACCGTCGCCACTTCGACGCATTTTTAGTAAAAATTAGTGAGGATTGCCCTAGTTGTGAGGTTACAAAATTAGTTTAGAGAAGTTTTGGGGCGGAGTTAGAGATTTAAATTAAATTAGTTTACTAAGTTTGAAAAATAAAATTCTTTTAAAAATTTAATCTTATAAACAAATTGTTGTTTGAGTTTAGAACATTTTTACTATTTTGTTTGAATCTTCCTTGGTAATTTGCATAATGGCAAGATCGAAGAAAAAAAGAAAAACACTAGAAATTGCTGACATTTCTAACAATTCTGCTTCTACAATGATGTCAACCACTCTCAATGATCCAAAATTAGAACAATGCCCTATCTGCAGTAAATTTTATAAGGGTCTCAAAATTCATATTAGTAAGTCTCATCCCCTTAAATATAAAGAGATGATTGTCGATTCTTATCAACATGCTGAAGAAGATGATATTGAGGATGCGCTTGGGTTTGAGGAATGTGACGAAATGAAGGAAATACGTTCGAGCATTGCAAGTATTGATGAAAAATTGAAGTTGATGGTTATTGCAAGGCCTAGTGAATTGGAATTTTCCGACATTGTTGCCGCGTTTGCTTTAATTTTAAAAAACTCCAAAGATACACTTCCAGGCCCAAAGAATCCTGCCAGGAAGCAGTTTGAAGCCAGAAAAGGACGTGAAACGTTTGCAAGCTCTCAAAAACAAATATCTGTGACATCTAATCCACAAAGGTCATCAAAGCGAGATCGAGAAAAACAAAAACAGAAATATAATTTTGAGCTTCTTCAACATTTATACAAATATTCCAGACGCAAGGCTGTTCGAATGTTGCTGAAGTCGTCCTTTTCTTCTAGCAGTTGCACAATTCCATCGAATGACATATATGATTCGTACAAGGCAAGATGGGGGGTACCTAATGACTGCGAGTTGGAACAATACATTCCAGAATTTTCTAAGGCAGAGCAAGATGAAGTGGATAAGGAGTATGTACATGGCATATCAGAAGGAGAAGTTAAGCTAGCTGTCCGGGGAATCAACTCAGATTCTTCTAGTGGAATAGATGGTGTTGCTATACGTAGTATAAAAGATATTGGGTGCTTTACCAGCATTGCTTTGATTGGCACTATAATGGAAACGTGGAACATTATTCCTGACGGATTTAGAAAAGCCCGCACAATTCTCATTCACAAAAAAGGAGATACAAAAGATATAGGCAATTGGCGTCCAATCTCAATTTGTTCCATATTACGAAGAATAATTGAGCGGGTTTTAGACAAACGACTGCAGCATCATGTGTCAATCAATGCAAATCAGGTTGGTTTCTCTAGATGTCCTGGGACTTTTATAAATACGTCAATCGTAAATGCCTGCCTTCAGAAAGCTAAGAGGGAAAAATCAGATTGCTGCATTGTATTCTTAGATGTGAGTAAAGCTTTTGAAGAAACATCTCATTCTCACACATCCCAAACATTAAATGTCAAATTAATGCCATCTAAACTCCGAAGTGTGATTCTGAAACTCATGGAAAATAATGAAGCTCAAATCCAAACAAGTTCTGGCATGTCGTTGCCAATTCAGGTTCAAAAAGGAGTTTTTCAGGGTTCACCGCTTTCTCCGCAGTTATTTAACATTTCTATTGACCATGTTATGAAAGAGCTGAATGAAATAGATGTTAGTAATGAATATGGATTTCTGCTCCATAAAGACGTTCCAAAAGTCGCTGGTAGAGGGTTTGCCGATATTGTTGCTCTTGCTTCTGATTCAATTAAAGGTGCTCAAGAACTGACAAAAATCGCTATTGCAAATTTTAATAAAGTTGGTTACCAAATTAATATTAATAAATGTAAAGTTATTAATATTAAAAAAGGTAAGCTTTGTGAGGAGCCACTAATTGTAAATAATAACAATACAATTGAAGCCATTAAAGAAGGGGAAACAGTTAAATATTTGGGAGTAAATTTTAAAAATGAAATTAGTTTTGACCCTGCAGTGATAGTAAAGAACTTCTCAAAAGATCTCCAAAACCTTGTTGGGACCCCAATGTTGTTTCCTAATCAAAAAATAGCTATCAGTAACCAGTATCTTTGGCCTTGCTTAACTTATAAAAAATTCCTAGAAGATCTGGATAAACTAATACGAAGTTCAGTTAAAAAAATTTTGGCAATTCCGCATGATTCTCCTAATGCTTTCTTGTACTGCTCGACAAAGCACAGGGGCTTACAAGTAATGCGATCAACGTGGGAAGCATTCATACAACATTACAATATATGTGTTGTTTTGCGTAGTTCCACTGATCCATATATACTATTTGTTAAAGATCTGAATTTGGAAATGAAATGCTGCATTGAAGCTTTGGAGCTGGATGAAGAGACAATTCAAGCTCAAATTGAATCCTCTCCAAAAACTAAGCCTGCAAAAATTTTGCGTGAATTTTTAAGGAACAAAGAATTTGAAAAATGGTGCACATTTTCACTTCGTGGACAAGGGGTTGAAATGTATAAAGATTGCCCATACGGAAACAAAATTATTATTAACAAATGCGGATTAACATCTTCAGAGTGGTTGAATGTACTTAAAATGAGTGCTAATGTATATCCTGTTAAAGCAATTCCAGGTCGTTCTCTAGAATCATCCCTTTGCAGACACTGCAAAGAGAAAGAAACCCTTGCACATGTTCTGGGGAAGTGCCACGTTGGAAGCTTATTACGAAATACAAGACATCATGAAGTAAGATCAATCATTGCTAAGCATCTGAGGACATTGGGTTGGAATGTGTTTGAGGAAGTTACTGATGGAGCCTCTAAGCGTGTAGATATAATATGCTGGCGTACGGAGTCAAAGTCTGGATATATTTTAGATCCTACCATACGTATGGAGCAACATTCTGGTCAAGCTGAAGAGGTTAATGTTGAAAAGCAAAGTCATTACGTTCCATGTATTCCTTACTTTCTTGAAAAATACCAACTTAAGAATCTTGAAGTCATAGGTTTGCTCATCGGTGCTCGAGGTACAATTCCAGCTTTTTTCGAGTCATTTCGAAAAGATATGCGGCTTCCTTCTACAATGATACACGAAATAGTGATTGCTACCATTCGAGGCTCGTGTCGTATTGCCCATAATCATCTATACAATATGAATTTATCTAATAGCTAATTTTTACAAATTGTAATTACGAAAAGAAATTCCTGCATTCTTTTAAAACCATTTACTTTCGTTTAAAATTGTATGTTGTTCTTACTGTGTCCTTGTGGCAAGCGTAATTGTTGCGCCAGTTGTAAATAAATATTTACCTTCTCTCCTATATATATATATACATGTACAAATACGACAACAGCTTAAGATAGTTAAAAGAACTATATAATTAGTTGTACTACAAATATCACAGTAATGCTGCTCTCTGCCTCTAAGGTTGTGTTGGAACGACTAGGTAATATCTAACATAAACGTGTATTGGGCTATAAACGTTATTACGTGTATTGAGACACTATTGGGAGATATTATTAAAGTAACTGTATTTATGCTTTTTTTGGAAACCTAATTATGATTTTTCGAGAAGTCCATTAGGCTATAATTATGATTATATTTCGTTGCCTACTGTCCTCAGGTAGAAATATAATTTCACTTTATGTAGCCCTTCTCCATCGAAGGCAACTAGTCCATGAGCTTCAAAGCAATCCAAACCAAAAAATCCACACCCTCGCTATATCAGTCACCTACCGTCCCTACCTAGCTCAGTTTAACTTTTCTCACGAACGCGCAACACATGCGTGCAGCTCGCTCTCGCGTATTTCCTCTTGGTCGAGACCATGGCAGCCAATAACTCATCTCCACACGTGGCTGCTGAAGGCAAGTGTAAATAATAATCTGTAATTTGTCTTTTATAATTTAAGGAATATTTTAAATTAATAGAACAAGTGGTGAATATTATTTAAATATTCAATGTGAAGAGATCCAGATATATTGTTTGATTACAATCTCAATTAAAAATATAATATTATTATGATCGTAGATCATAAATCTGTAATATTTTACCCGTGCCACTTCGTGTATGGCCGGGTTTTGGAAATTGGCGTTATTTATACAAATACTTAATTTCGAATTCCGCTAATTAAATAAAATAAGTGGCTCGTGGAGTCGACTTCCAAGATGGCGCATAACATGTCATCCTGTGTAAACCATACGAGCCTTAAGATCTTATACGCAGTATTCGATTTTTACAGGCAGAGAGGTGCGACTGCTAACACTGAGAGCAAGGGAAGGACAAGGAAGAACAGCGGGACGACGATGCCAGTTCTCATCCTACAGCCCACTGCTTCTACTTCTAATATGCCGGTGGCACAAATGGAAACTCTGTTAAACAAATTGGCAGCGTTGGATCAAGTACCGACAGTGATGAGTCAAATGGCAGAGGCCATGCATGGTCTCAATAATCGATTCTCCTTAATGAAATCGCCTTCGCGAGTGTCAACTAACCGTGAATATATTGACGAAAGTACTGAAAATGATGTGAATATATGTTAAGATACTCCAGAAAGCCAGCACGTGACTACTGAGTTTTTATTGCATAATTTATTGGAAGACGACGATGATTTCGAAGTTAGCAACGACAATGAAGAAGATGTAGATGAGACCTTACTTGGAATATTAGATTCTACAAATAATGAACCAGAGTTCGGGGCGGCATTGAAAGCCAAAATTGCGGAGTCTTTCAATCGTATTCCTTCTTTAGATTTAAATAAGGATCAAATTACAAAGCTAAAAGAAAATTACAAAATACCGTCAAATACTCCTATGCTGGGGGCTCCTAGATTAAATCCAGAAATATGGAGTCAGTTACAAGCACCCGACAGAACAACAGATGGAAAGATGCAGACTCTTCAGCATTTTGTGAGTATGTCTCTGGTTGCACAAGCCAAATTGCTTGAGATGATCTCTCTGTTAGTAAGTACTGGAAAAAAATGGACAGATCAAGAGAAAAAGAATTTTTTCCAAATTGTTATGGACTCTTCTTCATGTCTTGGTCTGGTACTACAGGACATAAATTCGCGTCAAAGATTGAACATTCGACGTCTACTAGAGCCAGCAGTGGCTGGTATTTGCTCCACAAAGGTTCCCGTTACACAATTTCTATTTGGGGATAATTTGTACCAGACATTGCGAGCTTCCCGCTCATCCTCAAGAATTGTTCGGCAACCCGTGACTAAAAACTACGGCACTCGTAACAATCGCTTTCAGCCTTACTCAAGTAACCAAAGGTCACCAGCACCGTACCGCCATTATAATAATGGACGTGCTTTAAACTTACGGGGGAACTTCAACCAGTGGCGGATGAATTATCCCCAACAACAGAACAACAGCCACCGAGAGAAGGACTTACTTCGGTTTCCACAAAAATAAATGTAAGTAAATATGCAGGTCAAATACATAACTACTATGCTGTATGGCAATCGATCACTCAGGATCCTTTTGTTTTAAAAATTGTTAAGGGATATCAAATACCTTTTGCTAGACGCCCATTTCAAATTAAAGAAGAAATTACAAAATTTACTTGTGCTGAGAATAGTATAATTTGTAGCAAATTATGATCCAGATCAGTTTGTGTCACCAATATTTACTGTTCCAAAATCGGACGGATCTTTTAGATTAATTCTAAATTTAAAATCGTTAAACACATTTATTGATACTAAACATTTTAAGCTAGAGGATTATAGGACAGTGTGCAACATGTTGGAGCGTGATTACTTTATGTCAACATTAGACTTGAAGGATGCGTATCATTTAATACCGATACACCAAGATAGTCAGAAATATCTCTGCTTTCGATGGAATAATATTTTGTACCAGTTTGTAGTTTTACCTTTTAGACTGTCTACAGCTCCTAGAGTGTTCACAAAATTAATGAAGCCGGTAGTAAGTAAACTTAGGCTGGAAGGTCACATGATAGTAATTTATTTAGACGATCTGTTTCTAACTAGTAGATCTAGTAGTGACTGTGACTTAACATTAACTGCAACAATACACCTTTTAGAAAGCTTAGGCCTCATTATTAATTATCCGAGGTCATTTTTAGAACCATCACAGGAAGTAAAATACCTAGGTTTTATTTTTAATTCGCAAAGTATGAGTTTATCTTTGCCCTCCTCAAAGAGGCAAAAGTTGTTGGGATTATGTGAGGAGATGCTAACTATAAGTATGTTCTCAATTAGAAAGTTGGCTGATTTTATTGGAAATTTGATTGCAGCTGCCCCAGCTGTTCCATACTCACTTTTATATACTAGGCAATTAGAATATGAAAAACAAAAAGCATTAGATCTATCTCCTAGTTTTGCCGCCACAATGCTACCGCTTTCAATAACGGCACGAGAGGACATTATTTGGTGGTCAAAAAATCTGACGGGACCGGGTTCCCAGTTAAGGTCAGATACATTTGACTGCGAAATAGAGACAGATGCATTTTTGACAGGCTGGGGTGGCCACTGGAGCGGTCGCACAGCACCGGTTTGGTCTCCACAGCAGTCAATTTTGCACATAAATATACTAGAAATTCTAGCTTTAGAAAACGTGCTACATAGTTAGGAAGAGTGGTTTTCCAATAAAATGGTTTTGATTAGAATGGACAACCAGGTGGCAATAGCATATATAAATAAGTTCGGAGGTTGTCACTCAGATAAATTACATTTAGTTGCTAAGAGAATATTTGCCTGGGCACAGCATCGAAACATTTGGCTTACAGCATCTTATATTTGTGGTTGTGACAACAAGATAGCGGATGAGATGTCTAGGATTGACAAAGATTCATCTTAATGGATGTTAAACGTACAAGTCTATAGGCAATTAATTACCTTATTTTCACAATTTGTACCAAGTAAAGATTTGTTTGCCTCATATTATAATAACCAGTGTAAGCAATATGTGTCTTGGCACCCCGATCCCAGATCGGATTATGTTGATGCATTTACCATTGACTGGAAGCAGCTTAATTTTTACGCGTTTCCACCATTTTCAGTCATTGCACGAGTAATTCGAAAAATTAAGAATGATAAAGCAAAAGGTATTTTGATAGTCCCGTATTGGCCTACGCAACCATGGTTTCCTAAATTTCAACAAATAATAACAAGTAGATTAATTGTTGTGGGACCTAGAAAAACTCTATTAAAATCTAATTTGAATAATACATATCATAATCTGTCTTCCTCTCTTAGACTAGCCGCAGCAGTTGTATCTGGGAGTCATTTCAACGAAAAGGGCTATCAGCCGACAGTATATTCATTTTAACTGCGTCATGCGCTCCTTCAACTAGATTACAGTAGGAATCATATCTGCGTAGATGGAATATTTTTTGTAAATCTAACAATGTTTCAGTAGATAATCCGTCATTAAATTCTGTCATAAGGTTTTTAACTGATTTGTTTAATTCTGGGTTGAGGTACAGCGGTATTAATACTTGTAGATCAGCCTTAAGTTTAGTTTTACCTCGTATAAATGGGTATAGTGTTGGGGAGCACCCCCAGGTAAATCGATTTGTCAAAGGAGTAGCTAAGCTTCATCCTCCGGCTCCCAGGTATGATCAAATTTGGGACGCCAATGTTGTACTAAAATTATTTAAATCATGGACTTGTAATTTGGAATTAGATATTAAGAAGTTATCGGTTAAGTTGTCGCTCTTGGCTCTGGTTACGGCTCAGAGAGTACAAACTATTCATTCCATAAGATTAAGTAATATTAAGTTTGAACAAGATTTTGTTACCATTAAAATATCGTTAAGTCAAAAAACTCATAGGGTCAGTGATAAGTACCCGGTTTGGAATATACCATTGTATTTTGATGAGCCAAAATTATGTGTGTTTAGCTGTTTGAAGATGTATATTAATGCTACACAATTGTATCGTAAAAGTGACGAGTTATTTTTAAGTTTGGCAAAACCGTACAAGCCAGTTACGGTACAAACTGTAAGTAGATGGTTAAAAACTGGTTTTGAACTTTCGGGAGTAGATGTATCAGTATTTAAGGGACAAAGTTTTCGTCATGCGTCAGTGTCAAAAGCTTCGGCGGTAGGCATTAGTATTGATCAAATTTATTCAAAGGCTGGGTGGAAGACGGGATCTAACATGTTTGCTAGATTCTATAAGCGTCCAATCAATCCGCCGGATAATTATGTTAATGAAATTCTGTCTTTGTAAAAATGTTGTTTTGAAATTAATAAATCGTGTTGCACATTATATTGATTTGCACGTTCTCTTGAATTTTTGTCAGGCTTTAAACAGCTACATAAAGTGAAATTATATTTCTACCTGAGGACAGTAGGCAACGAAATATAATTTAAAGTTAACTGATACTTACTTGTAAGTTGAAAGTTGACTGTAATTATGTGAGTTGCCGGATGTCCGAGGGTAGAAGCAAACCCACCACTCCCATTCCCACATCATGTCAAAAATTCATATAGCTTTAAAGTACTGAGCTAGGTAGGGACGGTAGGTGACTGATATAGCGAGGGTGTGGATTTTTTGGTTTGGATTGCTTTGAAGCTCATGGACTAGTTGCCTTCGATGGAGAAGGGCTACATAAAGTGAAATTAAATTTCTACCCTCGGACATCCGGCAACTCACATAATTACAGTCAACTTTCAACTTACAAGTAAGTATCAGTTAACTTTAAATTTTTTAGAACCTCATTATGCTAAATTATGTGTTTTTAAAAATAGGCCTATTTTTGTAAACAACATAAGAAAACATTGATTTTTTTCAGACCATACAAAATTATTTAATAATTGAGCGAGAAAGTTGCTCAAAACATTTGTTTTGAGCAACTTTCTCGCTCAATTATGTGATAATTTTGAAGTAACAAAATGGCATAGGTATAAATCAGGTATCTTTTAAAAAATATTTCTTCTCAATAAGAGACATGGCGTAAAATAAAGAGTCATAGGACCGCGCCAATATTCATTCGTATTTCAATTTGGCCAATCTAAATTAGTGAGGAAAATACTCCCACCCATATATTTAATACATTACCACACATACTTTACTCTCATTCATTGAGTCTTATACACAAGAATATAGAATCGAGTGTCTCTTCATTCGGCCTCTAAATTATATCCACGGAAAGTCTCCTTCTTTCATCAGAAGGCTCGGTGATTGAGTAGGGCTAAAAGCTTGGCGTAAACGAGCAACTGGGTTCAACTCCCAGCAACCGATCTTTACTTTTCGTGGATTTTTAAAAAAATATTTCTTCTCAATAGGGGAAATCCAAGCTTACAGGTAGCGCTTGCCGGGCTCGTGGCGAGCAGCTGAACAAGTTTTGGAGGAAGGCAGTATTATCTGTATAATATTACTCCACAACGTAACTTCTCGTGTATTTTTTCCCCAACCTTTAATCTAATTAATTATCATTAACTATTCAAGTGAAACTAAGTTTTTCTGGATACGTTTAAATGTGGAGATAAAATACTAGCGGATAAGTACCTAGTATAGTAGAGTGTTCCTCAACTAAAAGTTAATGCAGTAGTTACTTTGTTTTGTCTCCGTATTTCTCGCCAACTCAATCTCAACTTTTTAGTAATCAAAACAATAAATTGAATACTTAACACAAATTGATTGTTATACTTTATTAGATTAGCCACCTTATAGGTTTCATTCATTTGATCAATACAAAACAGAATGATTTGACAGTGAAACAGGTTGCGTAACTACTTTGTTACTATGAAATGATTCCTGAATAAATCATAAACTGAAGCCACATTGCAGTTCTAAAAACTCACAAGCCATCTTTAATGATTTCATATGACACTTTGATGATGGTCTGAATTGGCAGGTCAAATTTCTTCTTTTCGTTGGAACGAATTGCTAATTAGTAAACTTCTTCATTTGGAAATTGCATATTAGGAGTGTTATGTTAAACTGGATTACATTTTTTTTAAACCATATGATAATATCATATGGTTATCATAATTATATTATAATTATGATTTAATACACTGAAGGTGCAGTGTCACTCTGAACACCGTCACTCTGTAATTCGGTTCTGGGTTGAATATACTGACTCTTGTATTAATCCCTTGGTGATCTGAAGTGTGAGTAACATTTAAATATTGATTTTTGAATTCAATTATAATCTAAATTTTGCTTTGGACGAAGCCGTATCAATACTATTTACTTTTAAATTCTACCTTTGCCCCCGATTTTTCCACTTAAAGGAATTAAACTTGACCTACTTATCCTACTATCATCGTGCTAATTATTTAATACGAAGCACGTTGTTAGTTAGTAGGACGATGCTTCAAGTTTTGAAAGGAAAAAATCGGGGTTAAGTGCAGAATTTAGAACTAAAATAATAGCAATAAAGATGCGACGTCGCGTCGCGTCGTCGAAATCCAAATTCAGATTAAAATAGGAATCAGACAATACTTAAATGCCTCTACACTAACTAAAGAGGAATAATGAATTTATAAGCAAAATATGATAGAGTGACGGTGTCCAGTGACGTTGAACCGTAAACTACTGCACTGGAGTAAATTTTGTCATTAATTTCAGTTTCTAAAAGCACTATTGTTGTACTATTTTTTCTGAGTTCTAGTGTTGGTTTCGAATTCCAAAAAAATAATATTTCGTTTTAATGGATCCCGTAACATAGTGAAATAACCGAAGTTTGTGTTACGGATGGAAGAATGGCTGTGAGCCAAATCGGTCTAAATAATTGTTAATAAAGTCCAATCAATCAAACTTTCAAATAGTTAAATTGCAATGATGTCGTCAATACATTTCACATTCAAATTCGCATTGAAAGTTAGTTTCTAAAATAATTTATTGTTCATCCACAAAAAATAGAAACAGTATTTAGATTAGGATGGCTCGTTACTAATTTATTGGTGACCATTATTTTTGCATTCGTAACTAACTTAAGCCCTGACTTGAGATAAAGTCTCCTAATATTATTAGTTAATTCCACCTCACGTAAATATCCAATTTCTTCCACCTGGTTCTGGTTGCTGTGATATACATACCACAAATAACGCTTTACCTTTACAAAAAGTTGGTTTGCCAAAGTAATTGTCGTTGCTTACAATCAAGGCAAACCCCCAAAATTTGTTATTTGTGGTCGTTTGCACCCTAAATAGTTTAATTAAGATTAAAAACTGAAGAGTTTGGTGCAGAGTTGTATAGTATCGAATAGGAGTCTTTCCGCCAAAACTTGTATTCCTAACCATACGTTCCGCCACAAGTGCATCTACCGCAGCGAACCTGGATGGTGGATTTTCCCTATAGTATCGAATAGGAGTCTTTCCGCCAAAACTTGTATTCCTAACCATACGTTCCGCCACAAGTGCATCTACCGCAGCGAACCTGGATGGTGGATTTTCCCTATAAGAGACATGGCGTAAAATAATGAGTAATAGGTGGATTTTTAAAAAATATTTCTTCTCAATAAGAGACATGGCGTAAAATAAAGAGTCATAGGACCGCCGCGCCAATATTCATTCGTATTTCAATTTGGCCAATCTAAATTAGTTAGGAAAATACTCCCACCCATATATTCAATAGGTATAAATCAACTTATTCTCCATAGTCACACAGCTCCGTAGCACTTGTACAGGTATCGCGTGAGCTACTTTTAACACTAAAAATACTATCTAATTAATTCGGTAATAACCTGACGAGGGAAACCCTCGAAAAACTACGAGTAACACAAAAGCAACTGCATGTTGTACGCTTGAAGATAATAAATAACCTACCACTGCTTCTGTGATTAGTCCCCTTAAAAGTTATAAATAACTGCTAACATGGAGGGTTTCCGACGTCCCCCAAGTTATTAGGAAGTTCCCCTTTATACTTCCAAATAGTTATTTAATTCCTCTCCAAGACTCCCTAAACTCCGAATGAAATGAATGCCACTTTGACCCTTCAACTACACACACTTGAAACATTAAATCAATAAATATTTATGGCTGAATATACACAATATGTCGGTGCGCGCGTACCCATATTATGTCTAAGTTTGATTTCTGCCATGTATGCACTCCTAAATATTATTTCGGGCAAATTAAACATTTATGAACACTCAAAATAAATACATTATGACGAAATGCTATCATGTGGTTATGGTCTGTGACTTATTTTAATTATACTGCATTCTTTTCATACTCAGACTAGGCACATACTTACACTCATTACGTATACAATATTAAATCAATCATAACGGCGGATACATAAATTAATTTATGGTTACACTATATTTAAAAATACATGTATGTACCGTATAATAATATTAAGTGTCTAATTATAGTTACATTATTACCTGTCGATCACCGGCGACTCTGATGGAACAAGGGAACGGATTCCGAAACCAAACTGACACTCTCTACTTCAAATAACTGGTCAACTGGAATTTTTGAATGACCTTCTGCTTGTTTTCAATTAGTTTTGGAACTCTTTAATAGGCTGACTTAAAATTTTACTTATTAATTTTACAAGTTTCCAGGAAGTGGAAACTTAAAGTAAAGAAAGAAAAAATGAAGAGAAACTACCACTACTGACTCTTGGCTATGGACAAGTCTTATCCCTTTCTGCTTCCTCTTGAAAATCTGGCTGGAGACTGAAGTGCGGCTCTGACACTGACTACTACCAAACATAATACTTTCAGAATGGCGTCTTTGCCAATGGTCAAATTCTTTTGTCCTGCTCCTTTTTCCCTCCAGACTCTCAAACTCAGCCCTTACTTCCCTTCAATTCACCTACCATCCCTATTTTGTATCTCGAGGTTCGTTCCCCAATTCCGTCAGAGTGCTCTCCCAACAATACATCTGTGTTTGTGGTAGGAGTTCGAACACTGCCGACTATTCTGGTTTCAAACTCCCCCACTAAGTGATCGCTGCCCTCAGCGATTCCTGGGATCCTAAAGGATCCCCTAAGGAAGGCAGTGGTCGAACCTCTGATCTCTTACACAATACTTTTTACAGATTCTTAATTAAAATGACAGCAATATTATTATCGTAACTGATCCACCGAAACATTGTTCAAAAGAAGTATAAATACTATATGTATAAGAATTTTGACATTACACAGGTAAGTTGTGAGTGAAATTAATTAGAGTACAAATGTTCTATAATTATTACAACATTATATAAATTATGTTGCATACTTGCATCTTTTGAAGCTCAGACCATATTTTCTCCATGCATTCTATCATATTAAATTTCGAAAACATTTATAATTATTATTATTAGCAATTTTTAAAGTAACCTAAACATTACTTTGAACATCCCATTCTCTCCCTTCTCACTTCACGCGACTCCGAAACTTACTATCACATCTCTTCCTCAAACTTTCTTCAAACTAATGCTTTGGAGAGAGATATTCTGCAATCCTATATCGGAGTTGCCCTTCTGGAATATCCCTCCCTTTCGCCTCATGATTTATAATAAATCGCGTCATTACTAAACACAAACAATATTATTTTTGATTTTAATGCCATCTGCACCTCATGTCAACAAGGCATTATTTTGATCGAAACAATCCCTCCTTGACATAAAGTTTACATAACATAATTTTTTAATTTTATATATTCCATAATATATTTTCATCATTTTCACCCCCTCCTCCTGTCTTTACATAGTCATATATTGTAGAGATTAACATAATTATCCATACTAAGCAACTGGCATAAATTCTCCGTGTGAATGAGATCATGGGTGGATTATAATATATAATTATAACATATAACTATTTACTAACTTATATTTTAGTATAAAATGCACATACATAATTCAAACGAAAATTACTTTTGAAGCTGAACATCTGCCACATAATAATAATAATACATATAAGTATTTTGTATTAAGTTTAAAATAATTATGTTTAATACTATCGTAGAGCATATCATAAATGTCTGAGATCATTAATGTCGTCTTGCTTAGCTTAAAGCTGTATAATTTTACGCTTACATAATGTAAATACTCATCGATATTTGGCATGATATTTTATAGTAGTGAAGTGTAAAATGTAGAAAAATAATAATAATAATTTTGTACGAAATGTGGTAGGTATATTGCTTAATAACCTCCTTATTCAGTGATGTTTACGGGATTGAATTTTGGTGTCTCTTTACGGGTCTTCTTTTTCGGAGTGATGATTTGGCGTTGGGCTTTATCCGACTGTATTTCCGATTTTGGTTCTGGAGTACTATCTTCCCAGCTGCGTTTCCTGAACAAACTCCTATTGTTGAGCTTCCAATCCTTCTCGAAGAGCAGATTGGCCTCACCGCTGTCAGGATCTCCCTTCGATTCCTTCTTTGTCTCCCCAAGAAATACATCCGACGGCATCTTAGCATGCGCACGTCCCAATGAAGAACTGTAGTCAACACTCCTTTCCGACGCTTGTAGCATTCACATCATCGAACTGTCGAGGCTGTATCTCCCCGTCCTCCATTTCTTCCTCAATACCGGGCATCATAGCTGATGGTGAATGTATGAGGCTCCTTGGCGGTTCCAGCAAGTCATAGTATGATTGGAGATGAATCCGCTGGTTCTGTGGTATTGGATATGGTAAGGTAGCAAGTAACTCTTCCATTTCATCTGAGTCCGCAAACAGATCAAGGACATCCTCATCAATCCCCACATGGTGAGCCTGTAATAAATAAAAATGCACACTCCACAAAATTAATTAAATTCGCTTTGGTGGATCTGATCCACTTTCAGCTCCGATGGGCCCGATGACAGGAGTCACCACATGACATATTTTTTAATCTCATAATATTTTATAGTTCTACATTTTTAATGCCCACTTAATTTTTGCATCATATGTATTTCCACATTAACCACATTCACACCATTTCACATGTTCGGCTGTCATTCTTTCAATATTTACCAATATATGACTTTCACACGATCTCCAATATAATATTTCCCTTGAATATTATAACTTTCCCTCTTTCATCATTCAATTATAACGTAACACAGAATTCATAAGCAATGAATGACGCTCATGAAACTGCCATGGCATTTCAACTTTATAGAATACATTTTTATTTTCTTTCATGGTTTTAATGACAATAATAATAATAATAGATATATTTCTCTTACGCTATCGTCCCTTGACGACTCGGGGATCGACGGAATAGTTCGAGCAATTCATAAATATTGCTCGTGGTGACGGATGGATTCTATGGAAATACTGACCTTAATTTGTCTGTACCTCTGATCTCTTACTTTTTAGTCACAGGGTCGCTACTCCATCCATCTCCGAGTCATCCATGGACCTGACATTCCTCTCATTCTCAAACTATTCGAAGGCAAAATCGTGCAGCTCCAAATGCTAGGCTCTTCTTCTTCTTCTTTAGCAAAAACAGCTCTCTTCCCAGTTGATTCCAGATTTCTTCCTCAAAGCTGCACTCAACTTCTCTCCACATCTCTGCCATTGCTTCTTCGTACTATAATTTTATCTATTAAATTGGAAAGAAAACTACCACCAAAAATTAAACACCTCACCGCCACCATATTTTTAAATCCCGCACAAAAGCACAATAATGCATTAAATTTTTATTTTATTTTTATATTTTAATCAATATATTCTCATATAACTATGCTAAGAAAATGAATATTAAATATTCATGTCACTGTCCTATTTACACCTTTCATCTTTTACTCCCGAATTGTTTATTCTTAATTTTGGGAGGATGAGGATGAGACTGTTGCCTCCTCACTCTCAACTACACTCTCTTCAATGGCCTTTACTGCCTCAGGATCGCAAATTCTTACCAATTGCCGCAAATTTTCATGGACGGTTTCATCCCATCCCGTGCCTTTTCGGTTCCTCTTCCTTTCCAGGAGTCTATTCCGGAGGCTCCCCCGAATGTCCCGCCTGGGGCGTTTGAATGGAATCTGTTTGCCTTTGATCTTGTGTTCGGTACATCCTGGTAGCTTAGTAGGGTCCTCCTCCCGATTGACGTGGGTGAGTATGGGGATGATACCGTTAAAAGTTAAGGCATATTCCGGTTTGCCTGCTGGTGGATGCCTTACTCGTTGAAATTGATGTACAATCTGTTCCAAAACCTTATTCCAAGCCTTCACCTGCTCGATGGTCGTCCCAGAGGGAATCGGATCCGTGAAAACTACAAATGGATCTTTACCATCCAAAGCTTGGACTATCTTTTCACACATGGCATGGGACAAATGAATGTGGACCTTGGGATCAACTGATGATCCTTCGACTAATTGAAGAAATTCCTCCACAGTGGCTTCGAGGGGTTCTTTGGGTTGCGATGGCCCGGGCTCATTTTTATTACACGTTAATGGATGCACATCCTCATACACGTTACCATAGTTGCTAATACCTTGGTATTCCATCCACTCATCTTTATCCATATACTTGGAGTTTGTATCATAATTATACTCATACCTTCTATCATCGATGTTCATGGGATTATTGATTTCGTCACGAGGTACAAAATCACAAGATTCTGGGTTACAATAAGTAATCCCATCGATGACTATCGGAGGGTATTCACTTTCCACCTCTGGGATTTCGACTTCGTGAATGACAACTTCCCTAAAATCACCACCATGTACCTTGGACCTATTCATCGCACATAGATATGTGTATTGGCTATCATCATAGTTGTATGTTTGATTATGATGCATCATTTTTCCCAGTATCCTTTGCCACATCTCTGTCTCGAGATCCTCAATTTTGTCCATTTCTTTTGAAAATGCATCGAAATAATACATGATATTTCCATCTTTAATTCGTGGATTAAGATGATCTAAGTATGCAGTGGATACTTTAAGTTTTACAAAGTGTGGAGTGACTGTGACATGAAACATGTCTTCCAACAAGGCCTCATCTACCTTAAATTCTCCACTGATGTATTCTCCTGTCGGCTGAGTTACTCCTAATGGAATTGCTGTCCCTGATGGTTTGGCACAGGTAAGTGGATGCTTGTCCACGTTACCATTAACAGTTATTTCAATGCCTTGGAATATTAACCAATGATGCCAATTCATATAAGTATTGCCTATGGCGGAACTATATTTTATGCGCGATTCATCCAGTTCAATGTTGTCCTGGATTTTATTTCTTGGGATAAAATAAGGGCTTTGTGGATCACAATACTGGATGGTATTTGCATCTACGTTACTATCGACTACTTCGCTTTCAGGTGGAGCCGAAGGTGTAGCCTGTGAGCTAGTACTAGTGTATGCATGTGTAGTCAGTTCATCGATGCCTAAATCAACATTTACATCCCTATTTGCATCCTGACTATCTCCCTCATTACTACCTGAACTCGAGTCGCTTCTAAGTTCCACTATTTCTCCACGAGCTACATCAATGCGAGCATTCGTAGTATAAACCTCAAAATATACATGCTCATTAGGTGGTCTCAGGATTGCCTCGGTATTCAAACGACCCATCTTTACATCCGTAATAATTGTCCCATAACCTTGAGTTCCAAACTGAAGTTGAAGCATATCTGAAAATATGCCATCCTCCTTGATGCCAATGAACAATGAATTTTGTTCCTCCTTATCTTCGAGTGTTATCAATCTAGAATTAACTCGCCTCACTATTTCAGAAGCATATGGGCCACCATTACTCAATCGTTCTAGCATATCCTCGATCTCGTCAATATATCGACCGAATGTTGGGATCATTCGAGATGGAGAATTCAGGTTTACTAAGCAACCCACAAGTATTGGAGTGACTGAATGAAGAAATGCACGTTCATCTTTTACTCCATCATGATGACGTGTCATCAACAGGAAATGACATAACTGCCCTCCGTGAATTATGCTCTGGCACTCAGTGTGACTCACACTCCAGCCTTGAATTGCTAATTCTTCAGGCACAGGGCAAGTTTTACCATGGGGACCATTTTTAGTAATGATCGCCAACGTAGATTGACCGGTGCTACCAACACACCATGATGCTATTTCATCCACGGTGCCCTTATGGCCTCGCAACGGTGCTCTATCCATATGGAATTTGATTGAAGCAATTGTCTCATCATCTTCATTGTCAAACATGAACATTGATTCCTCGGTTAACTTCATGACTAATGGTTTGGCCATGCTTTTCAACACAGGCATATAACTATACCAAACACTCAATAAGCGGAACCATCTTTGCATTGCCATTGGACCAAGTAGCGTGGGATAGTCTGTAAAGACTTGTAAGCATTCCCGATCAATATCGATATACCCTTCATACACTTGGAACCCGGGACAAAATGTGACCGTAGGGCTAGGTCGCTTGGTTACTTTGCCCTCCTGCTCCTTATCCTTACTATCCTTAACACCTCTACGTTCCCCTTTTATGAGGTCATGGTCCCTCATCATCAGATCTTGTATCAACCTCTTGATCTGCTCCCTACTAATATTAGACATTTTGAAATGAAGGCAAATGAAAACTCGAAAAATAAATGAGAAAGTATTACAGAAAATATTTGAAATAAATCAATGCTCCCTCTCACTTGCACTCAATATCTCTTATCAACCTGAAATCCACAGTCACTCACAACACTTTTCAGCAAAATTATCGAAATATCCAGTTGCTACTTGAACGTGATTCAAAAATAATGATTTTGACTTATAATAATTGACTTGATGTTGTGTTCGTATTAAATATTAAAATGGCTAGGAAAGAAAGGAAATGGAAAAAAATGATATACCAATTCTAAATTGTAAATAGATCGGAGAATTTTGATGACTTTTAATAATAATAATGATTAAATTACTTGGTAAGTTGTAATTTATGAATCGGATTTTGAAATTTCAAAAATGAAAATAATTGAAGTGTTGAATGTGAATCAGGAAAGAAAATGAAATGAAAATTTTGTTCTTATGTAGGTATCTGGACTTATTCGGTAATCCTCAACAGGTAAGTACTAATTTACCACGAATTGTTTCTACCAGTACACAATATCTATACCCCGATGTGATTAATTTTATCAAAGTACTTACACTTGGTCGAAATCCCAAAAGGTTGGTAAGTAGCATACGGTTGATGGTAAAGTTGGTATGTATTAACTTTTAACTTAATTTAATGCTTGATGGTTGTTTAATAGGTTAAGGTTTGTGATGAAAACTCAATTGTTAATTCTTAGTTAACCGATGTCACGACTGATCGATGCGCCACTACTGACTGAACTCTTCGTAGAGACAAACTCGAAAATTTAAAGTTCGGTCTTATGTAAATATAATAATTACAAAGTTTTTCATGAAAAGTAACCACACCAATAAGAGGAAGACGAACGACTCGTAGCTTAAGTATGGATATCCCACCTCACAATATAAATGATGAATAATTACGGAAATCCCCAATTCATATACTAAAGTCATTCAGTCAACTTCGGTTGGTTGAATTTGACAATATAATTGTATTGAAAGTAAACCATTCAATTCGTATGTAAATAGTCACACCAGGATATTGAAGTATGAACTAAACAATTATCACGATTCGAAATGAATGCACCCAATTTTAAAAGCCTAATGTATTGAAATGTAAATATTCCAAGTTTGAGAAAATGGTCACTCACACAGGTATGTACATTCAAGAATTAATTCAAAAATAGAAAATGAATGAACTTTAAGGGCAAGTAGACTATTGAAAGGAGTTTGTAAAAAAATCACAAAGGGACTAATTATTCAAGAGGAAACCCAGAACTGATGACCATGACCATTTATCCAAATTATATTGATAAAATTTAAGGTAAGTATCCCAACTTGAAACTTTAACTAATCTCACAAACAATTTGAATTTGAAGTAATCTACCTTAAATCGACTCTGCTTTTGACGAATTATTTGCCTTTATATACCACTGACCGTGACCTCAACCCTTCGTCATCAAATTACTACAAAGTAGCTCGTAAGTAAGAAATAGATTTTAATTTGTGTATTCTACTTGGTCAAGAAAATAGCAATGTTGATTTAACTTTTGAAGTGGAATACATAAAAGTCACGACTGACAAGTCAAAAATTCTTTACGAAAAAAAATGAATAATTACTCCAATTTTTGTTCTAACTTCAGGGTTGGTGTATACTTCAAATGGTAAAGTGACCTCGCTTGGCAGTGACGGTAGGGTCACACACAACTAAACCACTCATGCGGCCTTTCAGCCTATCTATTATCTATTATTCTAATATCCCTAGCTGATGATATTAATATAATTAGTCTGACTTAAATGTATTAATATTTTTGTTGTACCATTAGGACTAATCCCTCGATGTAAAAGAAAATGATACGACGGTTGACCAGCTCGAGGATTATGCTTCTACAAAACTGCTACGAATGAATTACTGAGCTCCTTTTTGAATAATTGAAGCTGCTATCCCTTTGAAAAAATGATGAGCTCCCTTGAGGAATGGATTATGTAAAACTGCTATGCTTGTCCGATGCTGCTGGAAAATGATGCGCCGTCTAAAATGAAGGAGAATAAAATGAATAAGTAAATGATTTATGCCTCACTCTCTCCCTTCAAATAATGCATCCAGTATTAAATGTAATTTTCAGTTAGTTGTGCTAATCTCTCCTTCCACTTCCTACCTCCTGTTCCCGTTGTCCGTGGTCACCAATATATTAACATGTAACTATATATGTATATATGTCTCACCATAAAAAAATATCACATATCGAAAATCTTCATTCACTATGCCACCGCAAAATCTATTTCAAAAACTCATACATAAACTCACAAACTGCTCAAAAATGTGTGTGGCACCATAAAATGAAATGCCACAATCTATTGTCATACTCTTAAAATCCTCTTACACTCCTTAAAACTCTCTAAAAACTTGTCAACTTCCTAAAAAATCCGTCCTACCAAAATCTTCCAAAATTCCCGGCCGAAAACTCTGAAAAATTTTAACCATTTTCGGAACTATAAAGGGAAAGCCCCCGCACCTTCTAACATGGAGGGTTTCCGACGTCCCCCAAGTTATTAGGAAGTTCCCCTTTATACTTCCAAATAGTTATTTAATTCCTCTCCAAGACTCCCTAAACTCCGAATGAAATGAATGCCACTTTGACCCTTCAACTACACACACTTGAAACATTAAATCAATAAATATTTATGGCTGAATATACACAATATGTCGGTGCGCGCGTACCCATATTATGTCTAAGTTTGATTTCTGCCATGTATGCACTCCTAAATATTATTTCGGGCAAATTAAACATTTATGAACACTCAAAATAAATACATTATGACGAAATGCTATCATGTGGTTATGGTCTGTGACTTATTTTAATTATACTGCATTCTTTTCATACTCAGACTAGGCACATACTTACACTCATTACGTATACAATATTAAATCAATCATAACGGCGGATACATAAATTAATTTATGGTTACACTATATTTAAAAATACATGTATGTACCGTATAATAATATTAAGTGTCTAATTATAGTTACATTATTACCTGTCGATCACCGGCGACTCTGATGGAACAAGGGAACGGATTCCGAAACCAAACTGACACTCTCTACTTCAAATAACTGGTCAACTGGAATTTTTGAATGACCTTCTGCTTGTTTTCAATTAGTTTTGGAACTCTTTAATAGGCTGACTTAAAATTTTACTTATTAATTTTACAAGTTTCCAGGAAGTGGAAACTTAAAGTAAAGAAAGAAAAAATGAAGAGAAACTACCACTACTGACTCTTGGCTATGGACAAGTCTTATCCCTTTCTGCTTCCTCTTGAAAATCTGGCTGGAGACTGAAGTGCGGCTCTGACACTGACTACTACCAAACATAATACTTTCAGAATGGCGTCTTTGCCAATGGTCAAATTCTTTTGTCCTGCTCCTTTTTCCCTCCAGACTCTCAAACTCAGCCCTTACTTCCCTTCAATTCACCTACCATCCCTATTTTGTATCTCGAGGTTCGTTCCCCAATTCCGTCAGAGTGCTCTCCCAACAATACATCTGTGTTTGTGGTAGGAGTTCGAACACTGCCGACTATTCTGGTTTCACTGCCCCCCTAACGTGTATAATTTGCCCGCTCAAAACCCATAAATAACCTTCTCACCAGCATGCCTAATTTGTCCACTAGAACCCCATAAATAACCCGCCAGCATAAATGTTTAATAAGTAACGTAAATGACCATAAATAACCAGCTACGACAGTAAGTTTAACATTTCTTTACGAATCGGTAACTATTCTAACAGCACAAACTGAATTTACTGCAAAAAAATATAGAAATGTGCAGAAAATCAAAAATTTACGAGTATGCTGTGAAGGCTAGTAACCAAGAAGCAAAAACATTAACATATTAGTTTGAAGTAGTTACTTGCTTCTTGGTAACTTGCCTAGACAGCATACTCGTAAATTTTTGATTCTCTGCACATTTCTATATTTTTTTGCAGTAAATTCAGTTTGTGCTGTTAGAATAGTTACCGATTCGTAAAGAAATGTTAAACTTACTGTCGTAGCTGGTTATTTATGGTCATTTATGTTACTTATTAAACATTTATGCTGGCGGGTTATTTATGGGGTTCTAGTGGACAAATTAGGCATGCTGGTGAGAAGGTTGTTTATGGGTTTTGAGCGGGCAAATTATACACGTTAGGGGGGCAGTTATTTATAACTTTTAAGGGGACTAATCACAGAAGCAGTGGTAGGTTATTTATTATCTTCAAGCGTACAACATGCAGTTGCTTTTGTGTTACTCGTATTTTTTCGAGGGTTTCCCTCGTCAGGTTATTTATGTGTTTTTCAGTTAAGAATGTTGGTTGACAATAACATGGGGAATTGATATAATTCATTTGAATAGATAAATTTGATATATTGTAGCTCTTTTAAAAAGTAAACGTAAAATTTGTAACACAGTTTGACCTTTAGGGCTTCAAATTGATTCCATAAGTCCTAATTCCATGAGTTTGGGTAATGTTTAACTCCAAGACTGTTCTTTCTGTTCATTATGATTGATTGTACGGCATTTTCCTCCTGCACATTTTCCTACCGTACATTTTCCTCCCAACTTTGTAAGTACCGAGGACATTTTCCTCCCACTATTAAAATCTTGTCACTAAAATAAACTAGTGTTCCTTTCCTGAAAATTGATGTTTATGTTTATAATAAAAGTTAATAGATTAAATTTTTGGGGGGAGAAGGTAGTGCAGGAAGTGTAGATTAGCCAAAACTTCAATAAGATTTTCTTGTACTTTAGTTTATGAATTTTGGATATTTTTAAGACGGTATATGAATGCATAAGATGTCTGAAAGGAATGCTAGTTTATTTTATTTTAGTATGATTTTTATTCAGGTAGGAATGGAGGAAACTGTTCTCGGTACGATGTTGGGAGGAAAATGTCTGGGGAGAACAATTTCAGGAGTAAAGTCAAACCATTATGATAACGTATTTCACGGACATGGACGGGGTATCTTATATGGTAGTAGAGACTTGAGTCTGTCTGTCTGAGTGACACTAAGTGAGAGTCGTAGTTGAGGATTGAGTTAAATGTCTTGAGAGAGCAATTACAAAATCTGAATTCAATTGACGCGTTTCCTCAATGTATGTATTATCTTTGGAGTAATCAGTATAACAGAAATTGGAGTATATTATTATAATCATGGTAATATACAAATTACTAGTTACTTACTGCAATTTAAGTTGCTCTGCTAAGTAGGTAATCCATGTGTATAACTAAGTACAATAGTCACTGTAATATTCGATTTTTAACCAGAATCATTTTCCATGTAAACAAACGGAAAACAAATCGAGAATTACTGCGAACGAATTTTCATGCCGGAATTTAAATGTTTTCGCGCCGAAACGAAGTTCAAAAAGAAACGATGACGATGACATGCATGGGTAATTTTCATAACTTCATAAATTATTATGACGCCATTTATGGCCCTGGCTGTAGTTAGGAGTCTCATTCTATTCAACTTACCAAATCACAACTTTTCATTCCACGCGTATATGGGCCATGTGTAGACGTTGCACTCATCACTCATTTAAAAGTGTCTTAATGAGCCTATTGCAAAACTACCGCAGCTCACGGAGCAAGACTGAACTAACCAATGAAAAATCATACGTATTCTTAAATGGCTTTATTTCCAATATGAGGTTTATAGGCGCAAATTAAAGATAAATGCACAATTAACACTTTAAGATCATTAAATTGGCAGTGCCGGGCCTGTGGTGACCGTAAAATTGATTCTCAGGTCGACGTATGTATTTCAACGAAAACCCCGTACCATTTTTATCTATGTCTTTTTCGACATAGATAAAAATGGTACGGGGTTTACGTCGAACGTTTACGTCGACCTGAGAATCAATTTTACGGTCACCACAGGCATGGTACTACCAATTTAATGATCTTAAAGTGTTAATTGTGCATTTATCTTTGATTTTAGACTATAAAACTCATATTGGAAATTAAGCCATTTAAGAATACGTATGATTTAACATGGGCTTTTTGAAAAATAGTTCACCCTTGCTCCGTGAGCGGCGGTAGTTTTGCAATAGGCTCATTTAAAACTTTGTACAGTTAAGTGACTTCAGTGTCCCCAGTTCCTGCCTTCTCTAACCACACGATCACGATCCAGGTAATTACCAATTTATTTACATAAATACTTAAACACAGGGCCGGACGAAGGAGTTGCTTTTAGGCAGCAATTAATTTCTATACAAACACAACTATTTTGATTTTCTTGGTTGTTTTCTTTAGTAAAGTAAAATGTTGTATTTACATGGGTTAAAAAAGTTCAAAATGTTCCGTTTTCTTATTTTTAAAAATTGCAAGATGTTCTATTTACATTGGCGATTTACATACTGCGATTGGCCATTCCTTCCGTACAAGGCAGGCACCGTCCGTACAGCCGTTAGTTTTTTTTTGCAAACAAATGCTGAATACTGTGCATTTCTGTAGTACATGTGTGGAAAGTGGGAAGGAGCGAGACAGGGCGGGATTCGGGATACAGTCATACAGGCAGCAGGAGAGGAGGAGGTAGTAGTGTGATGGAGTGGGAGTGGTCAGAAATTTACCAACGCGATGCACGCACATAACATGTCGCTGGGATTTTTGTGAGTGTGCAGGAAAAAAATGCGACAGGTTACATAATTGGCGAGTTATGTGCATACGGGGTCGTTTGTAAATGATGTCATCGGTAGGGTCTTTGGGTCTAGCTGGGTATTGATGACATTCCATGTTAAATTCTTAGGTTGCTAAAGCGATGATACAGGGGTGGGTGGGACAAAAATTTGAGATATTTTTTGTGACACCATTTATGGACCAACTGGTTTTAAGCTGTGAGAAGGAACACTTCTTTTTTTTCGACACTGAATCGCGCTTGCATTACTCGTAAGGTGTTACTCGTAATAAGTGTATGTTAGACTCTGAAGGGTGTAGACCTAATTGTTTTTAAAATAACCTAATGCTGTATTACAGGAGAAAAAAGGTCCCAATTTCTTCGCATATAAGACACCAATAACCTCACTGTTGCACCGAGATTATTCTAAATTCACAGTAAACGTTCACTTTTTCCCCTGAAATTTTCCTCAAGAACATTTTTCTACCAAATATTCTTTCCTAACTTTGAACCGATTTTCCTCCCAGTATCAAATATAAACTAAAATAAACTATCAATCCTTCTGGGACAAACAGTGGACTTGTGTACAATTTTAAAAATATCCAAAATTTATAAACTGAAGTAGAAATAAATTTTGTTGCAAGTACAGTATTAAATGTATAAACGTTTATTATAAACACAAACATATATTCTCAAAAAGAACACTATATAGTTTATTTTGGTAGTTTTAATACTGGAAGTAAAATGTCCTCAGTACAAAGTTGGGAGAAAAATTGCCTAAGGTAAAAAGTCCCGGAGAAAAATTTCCAAAGTTATATGTCAACTAAGTTGTCCAGAAGAAACATTTCCTAAATACAACCTATATTTAAAAATTACCGTGTTTCTAATAACATGCTTTTTCGTTACTTTTTTGATCTTTTGTTTAAAAACAAAACAGAAATGAAGTCAACTACAATTCTTAGACCAAAGTATTGGCAATGTGCATATTATGAACGAGTTTATATAGGGATTGTTATTTCGGCATGGCATTCCACTTTATTGACTTTCATTTTTGTAAAAACTTAGCTTCCTTCTACTGTAAATACCAAAGCATGAGTCATTTGTTTATCACTTTTTCGCTTTTCTCATCTTTATTTTATAACTGAATTAGTTTTTCTTCGAACAAATAGAAAAAGCTGAATAATGTTCTTCAGATTTTAGCAAGTTTTGTATTTTTGACCTCATGCTTTTTTATGCTTTTATGTTAAAAAATTTTCTATTTGCATTTTTGTAAGTTTAAACGAAGTTTTGACCATAAAACATGATAACTGCGGGTTTATTCATTAAGAGAGAGAGAGAGAGTAACTTTATTACACTGATACTACAATAGTATTTGCCATCAAGGCACAGTAAAAATACAAACAAGTTTTATAATATAATATATGTGGATTAATTATATATATTCACGATTAGTTGGTATTGTATAAATGATGGTGCGCTATCATGGTAGATCCTCGAACAGCTGCAACAACGATGTCTTTAGTAATTGTAGGCGTTAGACAAAATCGTTTTCTAAACGTTTCGAAAAAAGACGTCATTGTTCCTCTGGCCCCTACTAACAGTCCGATGACTTCTATTTAGTCCAAGTCGTAAAGCTCCTTAAAATATTTAACGTATGGATCATATATAGCCTTCTTCTCTCTATCTACTTCTGACGCCTGATCAGGACCCTGTTCAAAACGAACTGTTGGTTCGATTATAAACCCTACTCTTTGCTCCTTGTCATAGCACAAAATATCTACTCTCCGCGGAGACCCATTTTCATCATGGCATCCTACTTCTTCCTCGACTTTCCAGAATCTTTGAAAGAAAGAAGGGGCTTGACGTAGACGTTTTGCAAGAATTGACCTAATATTATGATGCCTTGTGTTTCTCAGTAGAGCAATTTTCTGACATTGTCCCAAGACGTAACTAAGGGTTTCTCTCTCAGCAGCGCAATGACGACACTGAGGAATGCCTAGGTTTCTGCCAGGAATTGCTCGAACTGGATATTTATGCTTTTTATGCTTTTTGGTTACCTTATATATTATATTAAAATGTATTCAGTGATAGGTCTAATTCTCTTTCCTCTATTGGGATTATATTCCAATTTTTGACACATAAAAATAATCCCAATTTTTGAAAATACTAGTTTTTTTCTTAGGTCTGTCTGAAAGTGTTACTAACCTATATTTACTGATAGTTTACTGTAATAATATCGTATAAACTATTGACAGATTTATATTTTAATAATTTCAAAACAAATATTAAGGAATAGTATATGATACGTTCATGGGCAGTAAATAGGTTACATTTTTCATACATTAAAATTATATCATTTTTTCCCTTTTTTCTTCTGATCATAGTCTTTATATTTAAAAATTTGTAGAAAGAAATACCGGCAGAGTAAATTATCTATTTTGGACTGAATAAAACGTAGTTTAAATGTACAAACTAAAATCCAAATTATTATTGCGTAGTCAACAATAGAAAGTACAAAAAAATTATATAATAGCCTCAAAACAAACATTAAAACATATTTATTTAAAGATAAAACAAAATAAATAGCTGAGGATAACATTTTCACTGTTGCTTCAAAATGTATCAAAAAACTAACAAGGGAATGCCGCCGCATGTACTCTCTCGATTTAAAAACAAATGCCCATAAATTTAGCTGCACGTGGATACTACAGATCCAAAGTAACTCGACTGTATTTTGCGCCGTTTGCTCACAACCAAGCGCCAAAGTTAAAAAAAAATCGATTTTTTGCAACGTTGCAACTCTGTAGCTCCTAAAATTTTGGTCCGATTTTCAAAAATTTTGAAGTTTTGTAATCTGTAGTACATTGTCTTAAAATAAAAATTAGAACTTGTATAATTTTAAAATTTTTTATTTTTTTCCGAGATTTTTTTGAAAACCAATTTTTTTGAAGGCACTCAAAATACCCAAATTTTATAAAAACAAATGAACATTTTTCAAATTTTATTTAACTTTTTAGATAATGTTACAGAGACCACAAAACTACAAATTTTTTGAAAATACGACCAAAATTGTAGGAGCTACAGGGTTGCAAAGTTGCAAAAAATCGACTTGTTTGAACTTTGGCACGTAATTGTGAGCAGACGGCGCAAAATGCAGTCGAGTTACTTTGGATCTATAGTACCCACGAGCAGTCAAATTGAGTATGGGTTTTTTTAGAAACGAGAGAGTACATGCGGCGGCATTCCCTTGTAAGTGTCTCATCAAAAAATATGCCTTAATATTTAAAATTATCAACTTTCTTTATTAAAATATTATTAAATGTAACATCTGAAATATTATTTTCAACGACATCGCTACACTTGTAGAAAATCGGAAATTCAGTTTCATAAAAATTTAGTACTACACATATCTTGACACCAGTTGTTAAGATAATTTAATTTATTGTTTACTGTGTTTATAATTGAATTAGTATCACGTCCTTCTAAAATAAATACAAAGGTCATCTGCAAAAATGACATAATCTGTGCCTAACAGTGGGTTGCCTACTCTATTGCAATAAATTGTGAACAGTGACGGGCCCAAAGTAGAACCTTGGAGTACACTTCTATAATGGTTGAATATCTTATAAACGAATGAGTTAATTTTAACAACTTTAAGATTTATGAAATAGTTTAATAATAATTTAAGACTTTTTGGGCCAATTTGAAATTTATTTAACATTAATGTAGCTAATTTATGGTGATTCACATGTTTAAACGCTTTTTTAAGTCAACAAACCAGCTAAAACTTTTTAGCTGGTTTGTTTTAGTTATTTAGTTATGTAGTAATCTGAAAAATTTATCTGTGAAACAAGGGAGAGCTATTTCAAAAGATCTTGATACCCTAAACACATGTTGATTGGGATTGAATAAATTATTATTTTATGTGATTAGTGATTTAACAATGAATTACTTTTTCTAGTAACTTCTTTTGGAAGAAGAAGAAGGTGAAAAGTTGAAATAGTTTTATAACCATAACCGTTGAGACGCTACCTTTACCTTTAAATAGAGGGTTAACTGTCGCACACTTAAATGAATCCAACCCATCCGTTGAACAAAATTAAAAAAGGTGTAGCCAGTTCCGTAACGCCCTTTTTAAAAATAAAAGTGGTATTTAATTTTCTTGAAATGACAGAGAGAGACTATAAGCAATATCTATTGGTTTTAGTTTAATGTCCAAATTAGAATTATTCTATTAGCAAACGAATGTAAAATACTATTTTGATTTTGTCATTCTACCACAAAGCTTGTTTCAAAGGATTCACGTAGTTCTTTGAGATTATCTTTTAATTTATTATTATTATTTAAACATTTTACTCCAACAGTGAGCTTAGTTGATCTACTTGTTAGTTTATATAATATCCAAATATTTTTCAAGTCCATACTGCCATTAAATTTATTCATGAAATACTACTTTTTTGCCGCATAAATCGTTGAATTTAACCTAATACTAGCTTAACAGTATTTTTTGTACACTACTATATACACTACACTTCTAGATGGTCCCTTACGTAAAGCTCCGAACGGGTCCACAGGTACCCGGATACATAGGCACAGGTACGGGTACAGGTACAAAGAATGTTTTAATTAGCAGGTATGGGTGCAACCGAATTGGTCCTGGGTTTACGAATACGTGTTAGGGTATGGGTACAGGTACTAGGAATATTTTAAATATCGGGTACCAGCACAGCAGAATTCGAACTTAACGTTCTCGGTTACGAAGTATTGAACTCTCAAATAATCATTAACATATTACAATATGCGTATTTGATGGAAAATGGAGATGATCCCAATTGCTTAAAAGTATTTGGAATTTCTTAGAAAAATACAAATACGTAGAAATAATAAAATATGGGGAAAGTTGCCACATGAAGACTCAATACTTCCATTACTTCGGAGCCGTTTAAGAGCAATGCACATAGGCATGGACATGTCTATCAGCTACTACATATTCTGTACAGATAAGGTATCCATGTTTGCACCTTTGTACAGAATGTATAACAGGTAACTTAATTCATTTGTAGATATCTTTCAAGACTTCTTGTAAGAAAATTTGACGTTTATTTAATAAAACCACGGTGAACAGATATAAATAACTGTAATACTATATCACAATTATAATTATAAAATCATTTATGTATTCTTAATGATGTATATCTGCATGACTGTGTTCTATTTAATTATTGTAATGATGTCCCTATTTATTTATCTGATTGATTTCTCTACTGAAGATTAAATACTATTTCGAAATTGTATTTCAAATTAATTTTATTATTTTTATTTATTTAATTAACCTAATTAATTTAATTGATTATTTAATAATTAATTATTGTTACTTATTTTATTAACTTTATTCTATTTTATTTTATTTATTTGCAAGTTAATATGTAGCATTTAGTGTCTGTATATGGAATTCAGTGTTCGCCGCTGTTTGATTTGACAATAAAGCCATTACATTACAAATATAGTTTTAAATAATCCTATTTCCAACTTTAATATTTTTTCCAACCTATGTGAACTACATGTCATGAACATAGATACCTATATGGGTTGTAGATTGAATGGGGGTATGCTATATGGTAATTTGAGGTTGTAAATCTCTAGCACCCTTAACGTCAAACCCAACTTGACGTCCTCTGTGTAAATAAGAGAATGGAGGTTCGCTATTCCTAATTCGATTTGAAGATGTGGATGGGAGGTTGGTGATAGTGTTGTGGTCGGTTCTGGTGTGAAGTAAGAGGATATGATTGGATGGATCAGCTTGACCGGGTTGAGAGATGATCAGTTACGCTAGGTGGAGCGATGAGACCGGGGTTGGTGCGGTTGGGCTGAAGTTTGAAAAGGTAGAGCACGGATCTGATGCGGTTGAGACCGGATTCAATAGACTTGAGATCGGGTTATAGATGCTGGAGACAAGGTCCAATAGCCTTGAGACCGGGTTAGAGGGACTGGAAGCGCGATCGACCGGGACTCAACCCGGTACCGATGGACCGGGACCGAGTTGAATATGGTATGAGGAAGCGAGATCCACTTGCTCTTGGTAGACCGGAATGAGGATTAGATGTTTGGTTGGATTGAGAAAGCGATAACCGTAAACCGAAGTTGAGAAGGCAGAGACCGCAGACCGGGGATTTAGTCTAAGGACGAGTAGACCGGAGACCAAGTCTGAGGAAGCTATGACCACAGAGCAAGGAAGCGATAACCGCAGATTAGGTCGGTAGAAGCGAAGACCGCAGACCAGGCCAGTAAAAGCGAAGACCGCAGACCGAGGCTAAGGAAGTAAAGACCGTAAACCAAGTCTGAGGCAGGTGAGGCAGTAGGCCGTTTGGCTAGTGAGACGGTGAGCCAATTTAACGAGAAAGCGGAATCTGCTTAATACCGACAGACCGGGTCTGAGATGATCTGGTTTTGATGAATCTGAATTGGTACGCGATATGCGGTGGACCGACGGACGCGGTTTGAAGATCAGGTTAGACCTGAAAACAACGTTAAAGAGCAGTGCTAAGAGCGGTTCAGACCGACAAAGATGGATCTGAGAGCGGTTCAGACCGACAGATACGGTTTGAAGAGCGGTTCAGACCGACAGAGACAATTTGAAGAGCAATCTAAAGACGGTTGTGAGCTGATGAGTGGGTTTTAAGGTGTGGGAGCGGTTTGGGAGGTGGTTTCGAACAAAAGATTTGGTTCTGACTTGGTCTTGGTAGACCGGAGGCGCTTTGTTTACTTGATAGAGGTAAAGGGGTTCCAGAAATGATGACAACAACCCGAAAGAGTAATGATGAGAGTGCAAATCCCTGACTACTTGTGGGTAGCATGAAAACAGGACTTACCGCTCAAGTTACGGTATATAATGGATGCACGGTGGATCTGAAGCTTGATTCTATGTGATGTAACCGGGTTAGGTGAGAATAATTAAGGTCTGGCACCCGAATTGAAGGAATTAAATGGGGTTTTTGGATTTACTGAGTGTGTCATTTTGGTATTAATTACCAATAGATTTAATTACACACTAAACACTTCATTACTATAGTCAATAACAATTAAATTATTTTAGATTTGATACACCAATTAAGACAAGTGGGAAACTTAGGACTAAAATAAAGAAAATGGAGGCGCTTCAGAGCTCAGAGCTGGCACGTCGTTCCACTCTCAAGGTTTTTGAGTCTCTGCGAGTGATGCAGAAAGGGACTGAATGCTATCACTGGATTCTGGTTGAGCGGATTCTGATCCCTGGCTGCCTTTTCCTACTTCAATGTCCCAAGTTTATGCAAAGCAGGGGTTTGAGACATTGAAGAAGAGAGGCGTTCAATATTGTGTTTAAGTAGTTTTGGAGAGTCGTTGAGTACTCTGGGTTTGAGTCATTATGCAAACAACGCTCTAACGTAATGGAAAATTCCTGCCTTACAGTGCAGGAGATTACGACGGAACATAGATATTCAGAGATCGTCCATAATGACGTTTTTCAAATATCATAGTTTTAACTACCCTCATTTTAAGCTTTGAAATTTTTTCCAACCTACATGTCATGCTCATACGTATTCTGGTATGACTCGTAATCGTACTATACGAATTTTTACTCTTCGCTACCGTACTGCTTGTACCCGTGCGACTCGTATTTATACCACTGGCATTCAGCCCACGCGTAACAAGCATTGTAGTACAAGGAGCGTTGGCACTGGCACATCTTTTTCCAAGCCCAAGGTTTCGATGCAAATTTTACGTCTCCAGTCAGAACTACACCATTTGTACAACCGGCAAACCTCTTGCACCTGCTGTCCGTCACTCAAAAATGATAAAATTGTGCGTGCGACTACACATTTATTAAAATGTGAAATTGAAGTGAATAACGTGGAAGGTGAGTTACACTCCTGTCGACATTTGAGCGCTGTCACAATAGGGCTTCCGTGTTGGGAGAACAGATTTTAAGTGATTTGAAACGCTTGACCCCTTGAAACTAAAGATACTTTAACTTTAACTTTTAACTTTTTTCAACGCTTTCATTAAAATAAAAAAAGCTTAAAGCAAAATTGCGCTGTGAGCTCAGCATCTAATTTGGACCCCCGGAGAACAATTCCGGCGCTAAGCGCCGGAATTTTTTAAATCAGCTAGATATTTCGCTTAAGCAAAAATAAAACTATTGCTTTCATTTTTTGGGGCCGGATACAAATGACGCCAATAAAATTTACCAAATTTTTGATCCACCCACCTTGTCAATCTCTTAATCATTTCGTAAATGGCTATCTTTAACATAGAATGGCATCTTTTAAAATTAGGATAAACTAGCGAAAGTGCCCAAAATTTATGCCAATAAAATTTGACAGTATTTTAACACATATTGACATAAGACAAAAGTAAAATATTTCGCAACGATCGTCCTGTGCCTAAGTAGGTATGTGGCTTTAACCCAGAGAGATAAAAATTGTGGATTATTTAATTAAAACAGTAATTTTTGGTTTTTTGAATTTGTATAGCATAATATACAAATTGTATATTGGGGCACGTGGAACGATGTCAAAGTTTTTCCTCAACTTTATGAAAATTCTTACATTGGGATAGCCCATAAATGACGTCTCCTATATTATCATTCTTTTATTTGGATGGTTCAAGAATGACGTCGCCCGAGTCACTACTTTATTGGGATGTTCCATAAATGACGTCGCTCAAACCACTTTCTTATTGGGATAGTCCATAAATGACGTCGCTAAAAGTTTTATTCTCTTATAGGGATGGTCCATCAATGACGTTACCCAAATTTCTATTCTTACATTGGGATGGTCCATAAATGACGTCGCCAACATTATCATATTTTTATTTGGGTGGTCTATAAATAACGTCGCCCAATTTACTACTTTATTGGGATGATCCTATGGTCCATAAATGACGTCGCCCAGATCACTATATTATTGGGGCAGTCCATAAATGACATCGTCAAAATCATTGCTGTTGATAATGTTTTCGAAAAATATTGCAAAATGTCAATTGAGGAATAGCTGCCGCTGGTTATAAAATACCAATATCTTTAGATTATTATAGATGGTCGCTACAATAAGGACCTACACATTTATTAAATCTAATATTCGATGAAAGCTCAGCTTCTACTTCGGGCCCACGGTGGACAAAAGTTTTTTAATTAATCTAAATATTTTTAGTATTTTTATAAAACTGTTTTGAATAGTTAATAAAATAAATATCCCGGCTTACCCCGGCTTGGTGGTTTGACGATGCTACGGCATGGTCATACTACTGAGTCGGGTTAGCCGATCACGCTCTGGATTGGAGTTGGGTTTGGTGATATGTTCTGGTTGCCTGGTGGGGGTCAGGATGGGGCGTTGTTGATAACTAAAGTGAACGGGTGCTCTCTTCACATATATTTGTGACAGTTCTGCTGTCTAAGACAGAGATGTGGTGGATGGCCTAATGTGGATACCTATTGCCTATCACTGTATATTTATATATAGTTCAATATGCAATCATCATCTCCTTCTCTCTGCTCTGCAACTACAGACGTCACCTCCCAATGACTTTCGAAAAGAGTTGTGATTGGTAGGGTGTAAGTGTGGGCTTGTCCTCGTCTCCTCTGGAATTTGGCGGTTCTGGACGATTCTTGGAGCTACCCACACTCATCCCCTCTGCTTGTAGGAAAATAATCTCAGTGCATATCTGGTGTAGACCAGTATAATATACAAACGCTGACAATCGGTCGAAATTAAGTATTCACTATCCATTTCATTTAAATAATATACTAAGGTATGCGATAAGGAACTTGAGCGACATGTCCATACATGCACGCAAAGTACCAACATCGTAAAGCAACTTGTTAATCGAAATATACTCAAAAGGTTAAAATCTTGGGGACATACATACATACATAAATATCCCGCCTTGGCGGGTCATTGGCGTAACTACTGAACTGCTAGTGGGGGAGTCTTCCCCTCACTTGGATAGTGGTGACTCAAGTTGAGATAGGGATTGGGACCACTGGGAGTGGAGCAGTTTGAGGTGGGAGGATGAACATGTATGTGTACGTGCTCATCCGTTGCCTTTTTGGCTCGAGACGGAGGCAATCTCTACTTAAAGTAGAGATTCTCTGCAGCCTGCCTACGCGTTTCGGCATACATCTCATTCCTTTCCATGATTGTTCCGCCTTCTCTTCTACAAGCCATCTCTCTTGTTCACCTTCTTATGTGAACGGGAAGGCGGGTTAATGACTGGCTCCCTCTAGGGAGGGCGTGACAAACTCGCACTATTGGAACCGAACCAGGAATCGACACCTCATGCTGACGAGCAGGATAAAAGTACGGTCCCAAGGAGTACTTACAGAGCGTAAGAAATATTATATCGGTAATAGTAGTTGAACTACAAAGGCCGTCACGCGACTACCACGTGTCCAATAAACATGAAAATATAGAGCGAGCAGATTCTTTAGCGTTTATTGGCTAACAACGGTTTCGTGATGGCAGACGTTTTGGGATGTAGATGAATTTCTCGTACACCTTGCATTCGTGTACTCTGGTAAATACTAAAGCCCAATCGGGTGGCAATTGGTCTGTAAGCTGAAGACCTATAAAACCGATATTTTACATACAAAGTTACCTATTACTTCTTTATCATCGACCATCAAACGAGACCATTATTATATTTACATTCGTTGAAAAATTTTTGAGCTTCAAGTTACAGAATCAGTAGACGGGAGATAAAACTTTTAAACAAAAATACATTATTCGCATACATTGACTCATTATAGAGCGTTTGACTACCAGTGTCCACACTATCCATACATACATAAGTACTGTCGGAATTATCCACATAGATAGTTTTCCAATTAAAGGCATTCAGGGGCACTTTGGAACAGGTGAGTTGCCCGCACATGCGTTTTTTGTACATCTATAACAGTATTAATTATTAAAGCAGTTACAATTAGCAGAGTTCGTACTCATACTCTTAGATTACCTTGTACTTCAGTGGCGCGCGATTTGAAGATACGGTTTCCCCACCAATGTCTGTAAATACTAGCACGCAAAAATGGCGTCGCCCACGTTCAGGCTGGGTCATTTGGAAAACATGACACCTCATGTTACAAATAGATATTTACGCAATGCTTAAGAGGGTGACAAGGTGGTTGGGTGGGTCATAAAATTTGGTTTTGTATGGCATCATTTATGTCCGGCCGTTTTTGCTTCCATTCACTTCGGTGTGTTTTGAAATGGGTCCATTCAACTGTTAACTGTGGAGAAATGGTCACGCCCGAACAAAGTAAAAAACAATACAGACCTGTCCAGTCGCATTTTGTAGTCGTTTAAAAGTTGTTTGAATAAGTTAATCGGTTCAATGCTTTGACCTGTAGTGTACGGTCAACAGACGGACGGACAGACAGAAGAACGGACATGATCATTTTATAAGATGCTTAAGCTCAGCATCTAAAAATCTGAACTGACTAGTGAGAACTGACTAGTGCAGTGAGGCAAAATGTGTGTCAGTTATGAACTCAACGGGATCAGGGGTATGTACACTCATAGTATGAGCATTTTCATTGATTCATTTTCACCTGATTTTTTTAGCTTTTATTTTGTAGATCCAATTTGTCTGGACAAGGCTTAAGTATTTATCTAAATATCAGAATTTAGCTGTCCCCTGATGTTGTTTTGAGTCTTGTAGTACCATTTGCATCCTTGTACGTCACATGGGTTTGAAATGGTAGCCATTTACTTCTTTCTATATTATATAGATAGATATGGATGTTGATTTTCCTTGCTTTACTTAAAATATATGATAAGTTATCAAAGCTAATATTATAATGAATTTTATCGAATTCGACCTTTAATCATTCCTAAAAATTCTTTTGAAGTTCTTGAAGAAGTCATAACTGTTGTCTTTATGCATGTGGAATAATCCATAACTGGTTTAAACTTCTAGGTTCTTAAGCTAAAGCAAAACATCCCTTCACTGATTTGTGGAGGAAATATATTAACAATCCGGTTATACAGGTAAACTTAACTTATGTAATGAAGGTCTTCTGAAATTGCGATTTTCAACAAATATAGGTTAACGAGTGCACCATAAAATGTGCATTGAAATGCGTGTCTACAGCAGAAGCATCGAAGTCCCATGTGATGCTTTGCATTGTGCATCTTATTTCGATTAATTGACTGTAATAATCGCACACCTGATTCTAATATATATATATATATATATATATATAGTAAATTAACGAGTAGTATTAATGAAATAAAATATATTGTTCTAGAACGCCGTAAGTAAAAATACACAACACTCATGCTTGAAATATTTTTTTCGTGCAGCATTTCGCACTATACCCCTAGCGGGTGGATTTTGTTGCTTCTGTTCATTTAGTGAAGGGGATTACTGTTCTTATTCGTATAACTTCAAGAATGAAACTTTTTGCACTGGCTCATTTTGATTGCGTTGTTCTTGCGCGACTGTACTCCATAGTCTTCGTTACCTTTACCTACCTACTTAAATTAACTAACCCACAGTATTTTTCCCCAAAGACATTTCATTTCTCTCTGTAGGTATCTCAACTTCTCTTATTTGCTAATGTGACATACTGTGATTGAAATCAAACCTGCGCAGTTAAAATAGTGCTAAAAGTAAACTGCTTGTCTACTTGTGTAATTTTCGAAATTTTTTAAAAATTGTGTTTTATCGTATTTGTTTGGCAATTATTATACATCGTAAGGAAAGGCCAATTTTCACGAAAGCCAACCACATCGGTCATAAACCATCGTTCCTGCTGCAAAAAAAGTGAAGTAGTACACAAGTTTACGTAGTGATCCATCTGCCATTGTTGTAAGCGAATGTAGGATGATGCCCGTGAAGTTATAACAGTTGTGCTTTCTGTGATTGAGTGTTCTGTCTAAGCAGTAGAGGTAACTACCGTTTTAACGGTGCTGAGTGTGCTCAAAGTGCAGCTAAAAAGAATGAGATGTTGTGATACGGATTACCAGGTGAGAACTGTAGATTATAAATGGTTGTCACGTATAGCATTATTCACTTATGCAGCACAGTGACACCATTTCAAAGCACATTTAAAAATAGAATGTTTTAGGAAAATGTTTTACAGTATAGCAGTTTTACTGAGTGGCTATCTTTGTTATTGTATGTGAGCGGTGAATGGATTTTTGAAGTAGAAAAATACGTCGTATTAATACACGCTGTATAGCGTGTTTGCCTTAAATGATATAAAGTTAGCATTTAACCCTCAACAGCAAACTGTAGCATACTTTAAATGTGTTTTACATACAATTGTAGTTTATAAATACCATAAAAAAAGTAAGGAAATACAAATCAGAAACATAAAATAAAATTTTAATTGAATTGAAACCAGTAATACCTTTAAGCAGAAGTAACCCAAACATATATCATATATATGTTCCTTGGCTGATATTCTTTGTTGACACCGAATTCGGGAGACTAGATGAAACCCCAACTTAGGGTCTTTAAATAAGCATCGATTCCAAATAATTGAGTTCGAAGAAATATTAAATAGTAATACAGAAAGTAAAATTAACAATTTTACAGTTTCAAAGGAGCGTGTGCTGAGTTTTTTAAACATAAACTTTATTCAGTCACTGGTTGTGCAACTGCAACAGCATAGCGTCTCAGTTTGCAATTGACTTTATTTGTAACAATGCATCAGTGGTTAACAAAAATTAAAAACTATTATTGGGATGATGATCATCCTATTATTTTTGCTTTTTTGCTATCGTCTTCGTCTTCGTCTTCGTTCATGTCTGGCTTTCATTGACCCCATGCGCTAGCCCACCAACCTATATGCAACGTAGCTTGCTAGTGAGATTGGCAATATGATTAAACATTACGATCTTCCACAATTCTGACACCGTGGCGTGGTGGTATCGACAGTAGTGTAGTAGACGACCGATCAAAGCCTGGCAGATGCAAATAATTTTATATCATTTTATCTCTATTTTTTACTTGTATTTAGGCAAAAATATAATAAATGGGTAATATCCATGTATGTTCTCCGTTAACGGTTTGCTTTTGGGGGATATTTTTGGAATATGCAATGCGTCTTCAATTAGCTAAAAAAATCCTCGTCTTACGTTTGTTTGCCCCTTTGGCATTTGAGTTTGAGTTATTTTTATTAAAACGTCAGGCAATTCAGTATACATATACTGTTATTAAATCACGAACACGAAATAAATACTAGCACAAATATAAATTAATACACACAATATGAGTTAATACAGACACAATATAAATTAATACATACACATCAGATAAATCAATGCCAAAGAAGTATTTGTTGGTAACCGTAAAAGCAGGAAGGCATGAAGGCAACAGTACAAACACTACGGCGGACAAAGTTTGTCATCATCCCAAGTTTTTCCCTTGTGCTTTTTTTACATAAAAGTTTAACTAAGCATTTATTTATCAAGGGCTAGTAGTAAGATTGCACCAAACCCAAAATTTGACATTTTAAATTCTTTTTTTGTCGTCAATAATAACGTATCTGCAACTGCAAGTGTCTGTTAGTAGTACACACTACCAGAATGCTGCTTGGTACTCCACTATTTGCGATCAATTTCTGTAAGAAAACAAAAATGACACATATTTTTAAGTTTTGAATTTCCTGCCAAATCTTAAAATCGAAATTTCGAGCTGTCACTCAATGAACATGCACATTAGTGATACACCATTCAAACGGTAATGATTAGGCAAATCTAGTTAACTTCCAGCTACCAGCACGATCGCAAAATGTGTTGATTTTCCTGAGGACATTTTTCTCCGAGTATCGAAATCACTTCACTAAAACGAGTGTATCCATTTACAATTTTATGTTTTCAATATTCGTAAACTCAAAAATTTGCAAAATTTGTATGCTGAAGTACGACGTCAGTTTAGTGTGTAGTCGCATTTCGCTAATCCCAAGCAAGTGCTTATTTAATAAATGGTTAAACTAGAAATCAATATTTCATACAAATGGTGAAAAGAAGTATTTTAGTTCCTCAGTTAGAACGTAATGCATATTTTTCGGAATTTCTTCGAATACACACATTTCCTGGAAAGAAGCAAAGGGCCAAAGCATGAATGCACTCTTTTTTTAGTGATGCAGCTATAATACTGGAAAATGTCCTCCGTTTTCGTTGGGAGGAAAATTTCCGGGAGGATAATGTGCTACAACTCCTCTAAACTAGGGAGGACCTTAGTTTTTATTGCGACCTCAATGTAGGCATATGTAATAAATCACATTCAGTGTTAATAAACTTCAAGGCTGTCCGGTTTGGCCCATCGTGATGGGCTGTTGGGTTACCAGCAAAGCATTAAGTTCTTTACTCATGTTCATAATATACGTAGAAGAAAAAGAAGATTGTAAATTTATTACACTGATACTAAAATAGTATTTGTCATTAAGGCACAGTAAAAAACAAATATTTTCAACAAATAATATTTGGTTTAATTCAATACTGAAGCAGTTAATTTGTATTAGGGTGTTCTTTGATAAGTGCCGGCCAAGTCGGGAAGTGCCGGCCAACTTTAGTAAGTGCCGGCCAGTTTGACTTTAATAAGTGACGGCCAAACAAAACATTCTAGAAATGGATTGAAAATACGACAATAACGTTGGGAAAAAGTACGAAATAGTAATAATATATAATATTGTACATAAAGTAGTTATATTTTATATAATAAACATATAAAATAAAATATCTTTTATATAATTACGTGTAAAATTTCCCCTCCAAAAAGTATAATGTTGTAAAGAAAGTAATATATTTGATAGCATATTGGGTAGTAGTGTAGTATATAGAAATTAGCAGCAGAATTATTATATTCTTATTGTTGTTGCTTACTACATAAATGAAATTCTGATCCGTTGACTATAATTTTCGTTTCATTCGAATACCTTGTATTATTCACACTCTTATTCGCATTTTGCTACCTTTCGAAGTTTGTTATGTTTCAGGTTAGGTTAGGTTTGGGGGGGGGGGGGGGGGGGAGCAGGGAAAACTGACTGAAAACGGTGCCGCAGGCGCATGCGCGGTAACTCACAGGTGCACTAATTGGCAATTCCTCAATGTGGTCCGCGGCCACAGTACTTCTGCCTCTAATCTCCAGAATCTTTGACCAAAATAAGGGGCTTGCCGTAAACGTTTTCGAACTAATTTCATGATGCCTTGTATTTCTCGGTATAGCACTTTTCTGACATTGTCCCAAAACATGACACTAACATGTAAGCGTTTCTCTCTCAGCTGCACAATGACGACTTTAAGGAATGCCTATGTTTCTGCCAGGAATTGCTCAAACTGGATAATTGTTTGCTGTCATCTTCAAACATTCCACCCATTCTGAAGTGATCAGCCCGTCTTTTTAATAAATTTATTTCCACGTGGACATTCATGAAATAAAGGAGTACTTCGTGGTCTTGGGGTGAACGGCTCACATGAGATACGGAAGGCAATGAGTGAAAAATATATGTTTAAATATATATACGAGCTTTTCTAACACGAGTACTCACGGTGGATCATCCAGCTATGTCTTCCCCAGTGCTTGCATGGGAGTGGAGGGAGGGTGGCGATGGAGGGGTGCATGGCTGGTGGTCGGTGTGTGGGTGAGTAGTGGTAGTTCTATGTGAATCGCAAGTCATGGGTTGACGCTGCTCCATAGTACTATCTCTCTCCTCCGCTGCCAGCTCCCGGCCTTGTTTCCCTTTCACTCCCTATCCTCTTCCTACTCCCATTGCCTCAGCACGGATCCGAAGCATGTTTCATTTGGAATGGTCTGCCATAATTAGAATGGTGAAGATAGACAGAGCGCTCTTTGGCTGAGAATATTGATAACTTCTCGGAGACTGAGTAATACTCTGAACTATGTAGGCCTTTAAACAGAATTCACGTCTCCATGGCTGGAGCTTAATCTAGTATCTTACAGAGGGCGATAGTAATACATCCCAATCAATAGCTAGAACTTTGCAAATAAGTTAGTATTAAGTTACTGGCAGCTATCTCGACGAGCACATCTAGTTAAGCATACCACCAAGCTTGACCAAATATAGTGTGTCTCAAGAGTAGCAAGCCGAAAAGTAATACAGTGTACATGGGCGTCTGCCTGCGAGTACAATACTGTTACATACATTCATGAAATAGTTTGAATCTCGTCCTTTCTGAGGCAGATCACACTAATTACTGAATTATTTATCTCTTTGTATCTTTCGCAGAATTTGAGCTGGTTTCGTTGTTAGATGCTGAGTTTTAGCTCATCTCTATTAAAAAGGTTTTTTCCGTCCTTATGTCTGTCTGTCCGTTTGTAGGTCTGGCTCCACAGGTCACAGTTTCAACTTGATATTCTTCAAATAACTTTTAATCGCTTATAAAAGCGCCCGCGCAGTGCTGTTTAGTTTTTGAGCAAGATTGCATTAATAGTTTTCCGCAGTTAGGAGTTGAATAGAGCAACTTTCAAAATTTTTTAAACTTATTTTGCTCGCAAACAAAAATCGTCGTTGAAATTACATTATATTCACTGTAAAGCTTCAAATAGCTCCCCGTGAGTTAGCGCTAAATTTTCTCCAAAACCCCGGGAGTAATTAGGAGCCGGAGTATCTTAAAAAAAGCCCTCCCCAGTTGATTCGATGCTAAAGACCCCGGGAGTTACTAGGGACCCAGAAGTTGATAGGGACCCGGGAGCAATTTGAAGCTTTACGTACCTTCATTTCTAGGTAGCTACGTTATGCATTACGGCTCTCTGCTTTCGTTCATTGTTATCATATGATTTTTAGATGCTGAGCTTTTTTAGCTGCATGTCATGTAAATATGGCTCATAGATGGTGAGGGATTGTCCATAAATGACGTCTTTCAAATATCCCTATATTAAGTACCCACCTTTCATTCCTACTTCCTACATATCTACATAATTTAGCAACCTTTGGCAATTCTTAACCTAATTAAACATGCAATATGTCATTTTGAAGCTCATAAAAAATATACAATATAAAATTCTTTGAAAATTGAAAATTATTTAATTTACTATTTTTTTTAATTATAATTAACTTTAAATCTGCAATATTAAATTAAAGCTTTGATAATTTGCGCGTCAATCATAATACATATTCTAATTCTAATTGCCGTCATTTTGATCTATCACTTGTCCATAGTTGCAGAGAGTTACCGGTCGAAATTTGACATTTTATGTTTGGCGGGAAATTCAAATTTTCGGTATTCCCCTTTCCTACCTATTTACGTGATTTGATTGACTTTTGAGTTACTCAACGGAATAACATACACAATACATCATTTTGAAGCCCTTGAAAAATAAAAAATTAAAATTCCTTTAAAATTGAAAATTATTTCAACTATTTTTTTAATTGCAATTAACTTTAAATTTGCAATTTTTAAATTAAACTTTGAAAATTTTTGCGTCAATGTTAACAAACGTTAATGTTACCTGAATTTAAAGTATTTTTTGTATTAAGTTTACGTGGGAAAAGTTTATATAAGATTTAATGACAAATTCAACTAAATCAAACTGCCTAATGTTGCTGTTAAGGCTGCCATGAAACAAGGGCTTTAGCCCTTGTTTTTAGTTTTATCGTTTCTTAAGCTGATTTCGTTAGCATGGAATGTTACTAGCCTCCAGGTAGACCCCTCCGATGAAGTGATTTATGGATGATACCCAAAGTGTTACTCATGTAAATACAACATGGAAAGTCCCTAATGATATCCAATAAAAACCCACTTTAACTACATGTCATGCACTTACATATATGGCTTATAGACGGTGAGGGATCGTCCATAAATTACTTTCTACAAAAGTTATCATGAAATTCACTGAAATTTACCAATGATTTTAAACAAAAATACTCTCCTAACCAATTTCAACTACATGTCATGTACATAAGTATGTGGGGTAATGATGATAAGGGGTCCTTCAAATATCACCATTTTGAGTTTCCACCTGCCATTGGTGAAACCATTTCATAAACAGATATCGTTAACATGGAATATTTGTAGTTTCTAGTTCTCGTACTTCTCGCACCCATACCATTCGTATTGATTCCACTTGTACTGGTACCACTATTACCCACTCCTGCCGGCACCTCTTGCAGCGGCACCACTCATGCCAAATACGCCTGTACCTAGTCTACTATTTACCGAGACCAATCGTGCTTCCTAAAATAGACATATTCCACCGGCATCCAGCCCAAGTGTAATTTTTGGATCAGCAGCATTTGCACGGGCCCTACTTTGTCCCAACCTATGCTGTCGAAGCATAATCATGCTACCACGAGTCACACCCAGACCACTTGTACCAGCAAAACTCTTACTACCTCCCGTCCGTGCCGCCAAAATAATAAAATTACGTGCGACCACACATTTAATAAAATGAAAAATTCAAGTAGGAATGGTAGAAGCAGTGTTAGGCGCTGTCGTCATTTGAGCGTTGCCACAATAGGGTATCCTTCTGTAAAGCCCATTTTTGGTCTTTAACTTAGCATCTACTTTGGGGCCACGGTCGCCAAATCCAGCGCAAAGCGCCGGATTTTTGGACGTCTTCCCTATTTTTCCGTTACTTCTATTTTCTCCAATTGCAAACCTTACAAGCAAACATTTTTTTCCTCTTCTAAATTTCTAGCATATGCCACAAACTGATAATAAGATCTAACCAGAGTCATGCAGTTGTTGCAGTGTAGCACAAGAGCCTCCCTTGAGGTTTTAACAATTTGAAGACCCTGGAACGTTTTTTGCGTATAAATCATTGCATTTGGTGCATCTGTGGGGATACCAATGACCTTCGTGACAGAGTAGTGTTGTGACTTGTTCACAAAGAACAATTGTTTTTCACTTTGTGATTGTTCTATCACAATCACAATCACAAACTACCAAATCTTGATTGTGCACAATCACAAATTCTGAACAAACATTAGGAACAAACAAGAACTAAGCAGAATACAAGTTATCGTGTGGTTTATATGAAGTGGAACGCAATTTTTAGTGTAGGGTACGACGTTGTCAAGTTTTATTGGGATCGTGCATAAATGACTTCCCGAAAATTACCATTCTTTTATTGGGATGGTAAAAAAATGACGTCCCAACAATTAAAATTCTTTGATTGGGATGGTAAACAAATGACGTCACAACAATTACAATTCTTTGATTGGGATCGTGCACAAATGACGTCCCAACAATAACAATTATTTGATTGGGATCGTGCACAAATGACGTCCCAACAATTAAAATTCTTTGATTGGGATCGTGCACAAATGACGTCCCAACAATTAAAATTCTTTGATTGGGATCGTGCACAAATGACGTCCCAACAATTACAATTCTTTGATTGAGATCGTGCACAAATGACGTCCCAACAATTACAATTCTTTGATTGGGATCGTGCACAAATAACGTCCCAACAATTGTAATTCATTCAATTTTGGATCGTGCACAAATGACGTCCCAACAATTATAATTCTTTAATTGATATCGTGCACAAATGACGTCGCAATAATTGTCATTCTTTTATTAGCGTCGTGCACAAATGACGTCCCAACAATTGTCATTCTTTGATTGGGATCGTGCACAAATGACGTCCCAACAATTGTCATTCTTTTATTAGGGTCGTGCACAAATGACGTCCCAACAATTGTCATTCTTTGATTGGGATCGTGCACAAATGACGTCCCAACAATTGTCATTCTTTTATTAGGGTCGTGCACAAATGACGTCCCAACAATTGTCATTCTTTGATTGGGATCGTGCACAAATGACGTCCCAACAATTGTCATTCTTTTATTAGGGTAGTGCACAAATGACGTCCCAACAATTGTCATTCTTTGATTGGGATCGTGCACAAATGGCGTCCCAAGGATTACCATTATTTTATTGGGATCGTGCACAAATGACGTCTCAACAATTGCCATTCTTTTATTGGGATCGTGCATGAATGACTTACCGAAAATTACCATTCTTTTATTGGGATCGTCTATAATGACGTCCGTTAAATTATAATAGCTTTATTTTGATCGTCTATAAATGACGTCTACCAAATTATAATTTTTTTGTTGGGATACTTCACTAAATACGTCCCCTAAATTATTGCTATTTAGGACTCACATACTCCTGTGTAACTTTTGTAAACGATAATTTTTTTATCGCTTCTTATGTTGTATGGGCTGCTGCCAAATCGACAAAATGTTTAAATTATTATTATTAAATTACTTATTATCAATGCCCGTCTAGACACGCTGACAATACCAATAACATCTTTTATTAGTGTTCAAATAAAAAAAATTAGTTAAAATTAGTCTTGTCGTTTTTTATACTTTTTACTTCGTATTGTTTTGTTATGAATTAATTAAAAATACGTATTTATCCTCAAAGTAAGTGTACAATTAAAATAGTTTTGTCAGTTAGAATTAAACTCCATTGCAGAATGCAAAAGTGCATTGAGTTATTGGTATATGCAGTGTTACTATAAGCTTTAAGTGTTGTATTTGCTCCAGAAAAGCTCAAAATGTGGTATCTACAACACTGAAGTTTTTACTTTTGACCATATTAAATTTTAGGTAATTTTGTTTTTATTCGGTGCCATTTCTTATTTTATTTTCAGCAAATCAGCTACTGTTGACATTTATATGATAGATCATATTTTTCGTGCAATGCAATATATACTGCATCAAAAATATGAACATAATATAAGATGCAGTCATCAAATTGTGTACTTACAGGATACTTAGAAGCAGGTATATTAAACTTCAGAATATTGTATTAATAAAATGTTAAAAATATGAAAGTATTACTCTATCATTCCTCATTCTTATCATGCTTCAATGAATTATAGGGAAGAAATTTTTGCGATTAAAATATTGTTAAATTAGGTTTTTTGAACTGTGAAGTTGTATATAGTTTGTTTTTGGGTTTACAATTAAATGTGTTAGATATCACTTATTGCACTTAAAGGGTGTGAATATTCCATTTTGCACTTTATTAGTGCAAATATTACATTTTTCAATACAACATTGTAACCTATTGAAAATAATTCAATGCATTTTTGCGTATTGATGGACTTGGGCAAAGGAGCTTCTAAGAAACAAATTAACTTAGGCAAAAACACCTCTTTACTGACTGCCGCTTTTTTGATGGTGCCCTTTGTGCTTAGTTTTTTTTAGCGTTACCAAAATTAGCTCACAGTAAAATGTATAGAAAGTACAATTATTTTAATACAACACGAAATGAAAATAAAAAACAAACTTTTGAGATTTGAAAAGTTATGATCGTGAATCAAATATGTAAACGGGAGGACCAGTGTGTCTGCCCAGGCATGACACACTTTGTAAAAAATTATCGTTTTAAAAATGTGCAAAAGTTGACATTGGGCTATGCCAGTCCAAAAATAGGGATTATTCTGATGAGGTCATTTAGGGACAATTCCAACAATAGATAATAATTTTCGGAACGTAATTTATGCACGTTCTCAATAAAAGAATGACAATTGTTAGGACGTTATTTGTGCACGATCCCAATAAAAGAATTATAATTGTTGGGACGTCATTTGTGCACGATCCCAATAAAAGAATTATAATTGTTGGGACGTCATTTGTGCACGATCCCAATAAAAGAATTATAATTGTTAGGAAGTTATTTGTGCACGATCCCAATAAAAGAATTATAATTGTTGGGACGTCATTTGTGCACGATCCCAATAAAAGAATTACAATTGTTGGGACGTCATTTGTGCACGATCCCAATAAAAGAATTATAATTGTTGGGACGTCATTTGTGCACGATCCCAATAAAAGAATTATAATTGTTGGGACGTCATTTGTGCACGATCCCAATAAAAGAATTATAATTGTTGGGACGTCATTTGTGCACGATCCCAATAAAAGAATAATAACTGTTGGGACGTCATTTGTGCACGATCCCAATAAAAGAATTATAATTGTTGGGACGTCATTTGTGCACGATCCCAATAAAAGAATAATAATTGTTGGGACGTCATTTATGCACGATCCCAATAAAACTTGACAACGTCGTATATTATTGGATTGTGCACAATCACAAACTTTCACAATCACAATCTAAGGTTATTGGGATGGATTGTCTACAACTCAGTTTGTGCACAATCTTGTATCCAAAAATCACAATATTCACAAACAATTGTTAACAAGTCACAACACTATGACAGAGCTGCGAATGAGTTGGTCCAGGTCAGTCAATTCTTGGACAGTTTATGCAATGGTGCCGTTTGAAGGGGATAAATTAGTGTCGGCCAAAGATGTTTATTAATAGTTTTAATCTTTCGATTAGGGTATAGCATTGGTGAACCAACAAGATTTTGGAGATTTTTTGTGTTTCTAATTGTTTGAGCAGGGTGAAAAATAATTTCATCTGTGAAGTTAACATCTAAGTACCTCATTCTTTCTCTCTTTTTAAATGATTGTATTTTACACCCTGGGTACACCTCCAAAGCATCCTCGCAGAGTTTCCCTTGGTTTTTGGTAATGACTTTCGACTTATAATTAATTTTATAACCAACGTTTTTGAAATTATGAACAGCAGTTTTTGTCAACTCCCTGGCTATGTACATTGAATCCAACAAAAGAGCAATGTCATCAGCAAACCTTCGTGCATACATTTTAGGGACATCAACACGTAGCTGAAATCCATAATTTGAGGAAGTTTCATGCTCTGTAAGTTCTTTGAGTACGTGGTCTATGGGCAAATTAAAAAGCCTTGGAGAAAGGCGTGATCCTTGAAGAGCACTACGATTTACTTCAATGCTATGAGATATTCAGTTTTGGGTTTGAAGTTTAGCATTATTTCCTTTCATCAATGAAATAATTATATTTCTTAAAGATGAAGGCATTATGGTGTGATGAAGCACTTCAACCAAATGGGCGTGGGGTGTCTACAAAAGCTTTTCTCACATCATGAAAAACAATACAGCAATCTAAATTTTCTTTCTTAGCTCGCAATAAACACCCACTTACAATAGAAGAGTTGATGCATGTACCAGGACTTCTAGTAAATCCTACTTGGTTCCCATTAATATGAACGTAATAAAATTAATATCGTAATCTGAACACTTACTAATAATAAAATAGAGATCCCATTCTAAAAATTTCCAATAGATGAAATCGAAACCAGTCTGACTATGATTATTTCGTAATATTTACATTCAAATCCGAATCTGAATCTGTCTAATTCCTATTAATGAAATCTAAATCCGAAGCTTTATTTTTCGGCTTAGCCTCTCTGTATTTAACTAAGCTGATATCTGATAGCAGGAGAGGAAGAGGGTCCATTTTATTATCAGAGGCAAGTTTAGAGTTTAAATAATATCTGAGGTGTGTACTATTAAAACCTTTGCGGATTTTTTGCACCCAATTCTCTAAATAATCTTCATAATAATAAAATCCAAATCACGGTACCCGACTTCAACCGTCCGCTGTCCGCTGATCTTTTTTGGAGTACCCTGATAATGCTTTAATGCATACTAACACGCAGATACCGTTGAAAAGCTTTCAAACAGTGCCATTGCAGAAAACAATTTACTCAAATAATAGCAAGCATATTATAGTCATTTTTATACCTTGCAAGCCTAAACTGGCATTTTGGTATACAAAAAATTAGGCTACACTCAAAAAGATTATATCATTCAGTAGGCATTTTTTTATGCCTCAGACATTGAAAAGTTGTACTATGGGTATTTTGTAAAAGCTAGATTTAACTAAACAACTTTGATTTTTCCTGCTTTAATAGTTATTTGTTGAAGTTTATGTGCTGCTATATTGTTTGTTTGCTTCATTTTTAGATGCTGAGCAAGCATCTATTGGTCTGGTGTTTGTTAGATGCTGAGCAAGCATCTATTGGTCTGGTGTTTGTTAGATGCTGAGCAAGCATCTATTGGTCTGGTGTTTGCTGTCTGTCTGTCTGTCTGTCTGTCTGTCTGTCTGCCCCAAGGGTGTTGGTCGCACGCTACAGGTCGCATTTTTTAAGCGATTAAATTGAAACCAATTTTAATCGCCCAGAAAAGCGAGCCACAAGTGCTGTATGGTTTTTGGTTATTATTAAAGTAATAGTTTGTTCGCAATTAACAGTTAAACGGACAAAGAATAAAATCCATGTTTCAAGATAAAAAAAAGGGCTGATAATACATGGAAGGTACATATGGAGCTGAGAGCTTGTCAAGTTTTGCCGTTAGAAATACACATGGAAAATTTTCACCAATATCCATTACAAGTAAATGTACTGCTGACATATGTACGTTTACAGGGCAGACTGGTATAGTGGTCGTTGGTTTGACACTGCAATGTAAAATTGGAAAATATGCGTTCTCATGAAGGGGGTCCACTCTTCGAATACCAGCTGAGGCATTCGGAATTCTCCTTCCTCATCATTTTACAGACGTTAACAATGCAGCCTGGCATATTGAATGAACTGACACTGAAATAAAGTCCACTCAAACTCAATAATAGTCATGAGTCTGGCACTGCAATGTTGAACGAACATATATATATATAGTATATAGATGCTCAGGGCTCGTCCATAATGACGTCCTGCAAATATCATAGTTTTAGGTATTCCCCACTTTGAAATTCAATTTTTTTTACTAACAACATGTCACGAACATATCTATATAGATTAAACATATTAAGGATATAGTATATAGATGCTCAGGGCTCGTCCATAATGACGTCCCGCAAATATCATAGTTTTAGGTATTCCCCACTTTGAAATTCAATTTTTTTACTAACAACATGTCACGAACATATCTATATAGATTAAACATATTAAGGATATAGTATATAGATGCTCAGGGCTCGTCCATAATGACGTCCCGCAAATATAGTTTTAGGTATTCCCCACTTTGAAATTCAATTTTTTTTAACCTTTACTAACAACATGTCACGAACATATCTATATAGATAATAGATGTTAAAGGTTCGTCCATAATGACGTCCCACAAATATCATAGTTTTAGGCACCCCCATTGCCAACTTATGCACTTTTTTCCAAACTATTTTACCTACATGTCACAATTATTTCTATACAAATTATACATATTAAGGGATCGTACATAATGACGTCCCTCAAATATTATAGTTTTAGGCACCCCCATTGCCAACTTTTGAACTTTTTTCCAAACCATTTTACCTACATGTCACAATTATATCTATACAAATTATATATATTTAGGGATCGTACCTAATGACGTCCCAAAAATATCATAGTTTTAGGTACCCCCAATTTGAAATTCAATTTTTTTTCAACTTATTTTAACAACATGTCACGAACATATCTTTATAGATTATAGATGTTCAAGGTTCGTCCATAATGACGTTCCACAAATATCACAGTTTTTAGTACCACCATTGCCATCTTTTGAATTTTTTTCCAAACCATTATACCAACTTGTCACGAACCTATCTATATAGAATATAAATGTTTTAACTTTAAAATTTTTTTCAACCTTTGTTTTCGACTGCTTGCCACGTACATTTGGATATGGCCTATTGATTGTAAGGGAAACTCCTTAAATGACGTCATTTGTGAATCCTGCAATTTTTGAAAATATTAAAGCTTTTTTTATTTAGATGCCACGTACATCCATATACATATGGCTTCCTTATTCCTTATAGAGGAGCTTCCATAAATGACGGCATTTGTGAATGGCGAAATTTATAAAAGTTTGGATGCTACATTAAACTACATGCTACGCACATTTGTATATGGCTTCTTCATGATAGGGGAGCTTTCATAAATTTGATGTCGTCTTTTACCGTAACATAAATTATCTTGTGCCTTTGTTGTAGCTCAGCATCTACTTCGGGCCCGCCCCCGGTCGACAAATCTGGCGCGAAGCGCCGGATTTTTTATAAAACTAATGAGTATGCTATGTTAATAAAGCGGCCCGCTCTGCGGACGGAAAGTAACCGCTTCGAATTCATTAAAAAGCCCTTATTTAAATGTATATGAAATACCGAGATACTATTACCTTTCCGCAACCCATACATGTTTAAATAGGAATTTTTGAAAAAGACAAAACACTGCAATTTATTTGGATTTATTAAAATTTTAATAATTGTACTTATCCTAAGTTCAAACGCAATTGTACAACATCATTTAGGTAATATTTCAGTTTCAATTTTGGTCCACGTCCGGTGCCCAGTCTCTCACGAGTTAATTTCCTAACTTAAGGACAATTTAATTGGAAAAACGATTTCACACTTTGGTTTTTGTTGATCCCCAAAAAGAACTAGCAACTTAGCGATAGCAATCAGTGTACAGTAGTAGACGCTTTCTGATCGGAATGTACCTGTTTCCAAAAATTTCTTTATTGTTATGTACTCGCATAACCAATTCGGTTACCTAGTATCTTAAAGAAGGTCTATATTTTATAGATATCAAAGTATTATTTTCAAAGTTGCATCTATAATGCTTTCAGTTCAAAGCCAAGCTCAAAATTATTCTAACAATAGGTGATCAAAGTTATATTTTTCTACAGTTGCACAGTACTGGGGTAACCGGACACTTTTATCCCACAACAGCTTTGTGATTATAGTAGCTGACTTGAAGCTATTGTTGCGATAGCCCGGCCATAGACGGGGAAAGTTCACAAATCAGTCATACGTCGTCATTTTCAACCTATTTGATCATGAAAATGCTACGTTCGCCGATTCTTGCAAGCCGTACCTTTCATATTTGAAACTTTTCATATGTAGGGCAACTCTCAAATCACTGCTCGGTGACGGTCGCCAACCGTTTGGAAAAAATATTCGTGCTTATTTGAATCTGATTTTTTAGACTTTTCCAACTTATCAAAATCCGAATCTGAATGTGATAATTTCTTATGAACCAAACCGAAACCCATGACTGAATATAAATGTTTTATATTAATTAAATCAGGGGGCAAGGTAGTTTCATGTACCAATGGACGGTAACCGAGATAGGGATTTCAAGGATCGAATACACATGCTTGCATGTTGTAGTGAGATTTCCTAATACTTTGCTCTCATGGTGAGGGATCCTGCTGTGTGGTCTCGTAGCTGAGGTTGGGAGTGGAGGGGGGAGGCGATTGGAGGGCGTGTGATCAGTAGAGGGCTGTCGGGGGAGTGGGGCAGCGATGAGTGATACGATCAACAGACGCAATCTGTTGACTCTCCTCAGGCCGTGTGCTTCCAGAGGTGGATGCCCTACGCCTCTACTCTCTCTCATTCAGCTGCTGTTCACATGCGTTCTCACTCGCCATTGAACCTGACGTTCCCCAGTATGCACGACAAAGACCCACGTCTATATACGGACTCTCTCATCATATAGGTGTGATGAATAATACATGTTAACGGGGTATACAGCTCTGGCTTAGTCTATTGATACTGGCAGTGCTCCTAGATACCTGTAAAGCCTCGCAGACCTTTAACAGTTAAATTATCTCGATGGCTCAAGTTTAAACAAAGAAACACAGTGGACGATCGTTTCGTAGATCTCTTATACAATAGCGTAGTTCGGCAAACAGGACTAGTATTAAGTTCTATGGTTGATATCTCAAGGACACTCTCAGCCTATGTGGTGCCCGCGACGCAAATATGAAACCTACAGTAACTTTGTGGTGTGTATAACCCAATTGGGTTCAAGCGCAATACCATAATACATACATACATACATACATACATACATACATACATACATACATACATACATACATACCCCAGGAAAACCTGGAACAGTGGGCTAACTTTGGCCCATTATAAAATATATGGAATGGCTATCCAACCACTTTGTCCAACTGAAATCTTCCGGCCCAATGCCTGGTTTCAGTTGTGACGGCCAGTGCTGCGCCTGAGTTCTGCTGTGGATAAATGAACGAAGGCCGTACCCTGGCGTTTCTCTGGTTGTACGTATGCTTGTAGTAACTAATGCCAGCGTTCATCCGCTTGCCGGTCGCTTCATTGCAACCACGGCATATCTCTGGTCGTATGCATTCTTATAATAATTATGCCAGCCTTCACCCGCTTCATGCGAGCTACGGCGTTTCCCTTCATAATGCAGGCTGTTTGCCGATAAATATACTTAATATCTGTAATAACGCTTGCTATTAAAACAAGCCATAAATGTGACAGGCATTTTCATAACATATAAGCAGCATCTAGCACGGTTAGTTAATGGAGGTAGTCAACACAAGCGACGAAGTAGCGAAGTTTTTCATAATTTGGAAATACATGGTTAAATAACTTCAGTGAAGGATATTATTCGTATCCTTCTATTCATTACTAGAAGCAAATCTGTGTCCTTCCAGTTTCACTGAGAAACAAAACCGTTTTCGTCCGTTTTCTTTATTGTGGATGGAAAAAAACAGTTTTGCTTTTCGATAAAATTGGAAGCATATGGATTAACTTTCAGCAATAAATGAAAGGACATGAATTTCATTTTTCATCGAAGAGAACCAGTTATATTAGGACACGGAAGATATGTTGCTAATCTGGGAAGTAACAACTTCAGAGTTATGTCAGTTATGTACCACTGACTAAGTTTTTAAATATAGATTTATTCTTTTCTGTAGGTAATTGTTGGGTAGTAAATAGTAATACAATGATTAGAAATTATTAAAACTATTAGTAAATGCGCTAATGATAGTTGAAAACTTCTCACAATTTCACTAACTTCGTGGCTTGAATATTTCTTCTGACATTGAAATATAAGTCAGGCAGGATCGTGATGACGAGAAAGACTGACACTTAACAATGGCGCTCATAATTTCTCTAATCGTCATCTCTGATAAATGCCGGCGTTGGTCCGGAGTTGGGAATCAAGTATTCTGCAGAGCTGCTTCTCACATATATATTGCCCTAATACGGCCAGAGTTAAATGATGCTCTCCCGTACTTTGGTAAACACCTAACTTGCCAGGCTCCGCCCTGCACTCAAATGAGTGCACCGGGCCAACTCCGTAAAATTAGTATGGAGAGGTACAGGCCCCTTGTGTTTGCTTTTTGTGCATAAAAAATGTAAGCCGGGGAATAATCGTTTTTGCAAATAGTGCCTTGATTCAACTCCGCCGGACCTCTTTGATATTTCCCGAGATAAAACCACTGATCGGTTTTTCCTGGGACATACATACATACATACATACATACATACATACATACATAAATATTAATTAAATCAAAGTCCGAATCTAAATGTAAACATTTCCTATTGATGAAATGCAAAATCCGAATCAAAATATTGCGTTTTCATGAATCAAAGTCCGTAACCGAATGTGAACACTTCGTATTATTAAATTCAAATCTTAATCTAAACATATAAAATTGAAATCAAAATCCGAATCGAAATCTGAAAATATTCTATAAAATTGGAATCAAAATCCTAAACTGAAAGTTTCCTAATAATGAAATCTAATCTCGTAGTTGCATCTAAGTATTTCCATTTAATGAAATAAAAAAGCTAATATTTACTTTCAACATACAAAAATCCTATAACCTATGGTTTGAAATGAACCCGAGTCTAAAATAAAAACCCTGTATATATTTAAATTTTATAGAAGATAGTAAAGTCTTAACAGTGGTAATCTGCACATTTTGGGATGAAGCAGGTAAAAGAAAACTACCCTGAGACAGCCCGTGAGCAAAACTTGAGACCAAAATATTTGGCATCATGGTCACGATGTCCGATAAGCTCATATGATAAAAACAGAAAAATATTGCCGTTAGTGCCTTTTCTAATACTTCAAAGCTTGAACCAACCAAAATTTAAAATTAAATTTACCCTATATCTTGTTGCTTTTGTTTTTAAGAGGGTAATTAATAATCGTATTGTGAAAACATTTAAATAGGTCACATTAAATTAAATTCATATTCAAAACTAGAGAGGGGCGCGAACATTCAAAGTGACAACAAGTACTTTCCTAAGCTAAAAAACTATAAAAATTAAATCACAAATTACCCGGAAACTAAAGTTGTTACAACTCTCTAACAAGCATTAAAATATTCCAAAAAACATACTCTATCAGCATCAGATCGAAGTTTTTAGTGACAACAACTAACTTGTAAAATTTGAGGTGAAAAACGAAATCTTGATATTTCTCAATTCCTGCCTCGTGCTGAAAAGAAACACCGAACAAAACCTGGAATACACAATCGCCCCTCCACTCCACTCCTCTCTACTAGAAGTACACGGAATCAGTTCCTTTTGCATAGATACAAATATCTCACATACTGGAATCAGTCGCAGACAAGTTGTAGGTTTTATGACTCTTAATCAATCTCTAATACTAAATACTCAACAAATCAAGTTAAAACCATGGATAAAGAAGAATTAAACGAAATAAAACAACTGTTACTACTCCACATCGAGTCCGAAAACAAAATCTATTCTGATCAGAAGAAGGAAATCCAAATAATTATACAAGAAATACGATCAGTTGGAAAAAAGTTTAACATTCAAAAGATGAAAACTAAATCACCGGAATCTATCATGGCAAAAGATATGATAAAGGTCAAACAGTGTGATCTACGCAAAAAAAGGATGGAAAATCATCATCATGGCATGGACATAAGTATGCGATCTGACAAAGCTTGCTCAATCCTACATAACGAACATAAACAGGACGGTCCGTTAAATACAGCCAATAATAATATTGAACATACCATGGCAATAAGGGTCTTACGGAAACCTTGTGCAAAACAACTAAAAAATACAGACAACAAACCATCGTCCATCCTTATCCAACTTCCCAGCCAGTACGCAGATATTGAAACCCTAAGGAGAAGACACCCATTAAATGGATCAAAGTTTGCATTAAACAAATATCCAGCTAAAAATAAAAAAGAAGTAAAAAAGGAAATGGTAGTAAAAATCAAAAAGCTAAGGGAGGATGGGAAAACAGTCAAGATAAAACCTAAACTTACTTCACCCTCTCACAAAGTATTCCTCAAGAAATCCCAGTAAAAATCAAACTGAAAAAAGGATATCGGAAAAGCCCTTCCATGGAAGAACATCACTCAACATTCAACAATAATGCAAAATGGTCAGACCGGAAAAGAAAATAATAGTTCAAAACAATACTGCAACATAATCCAACGCTACAGCAACTTTTCAAAATATCCATGGATTTGGAAAACAAGTACTTAAATAGCTAGACAACACACTAATTCACCTAAGCTCATTCCTCCAAAATAAACCAATAATCACAACCTTAAGTCAGCAAAACCATACAAGAACATCCATGGAATTAAGAACTGACTCCACCCGATTATAAAGTATTCCTTAAGCAAACGCAGTAACATCACAACAGTGGAAAATCGAAATCGTAAAGAAACTTCTACGGAGATATACCTCCCAACATTCTAAAAAAAGAACAAAACCAGACTAATAAAGGAAACAACAATATTACAAATTAATACTGCAGCTTTATCAACAACTACAGCAAATTTTCGGAATATCCATGGATTCAACAAAACAAGATTACTTTAATCGCTTACAAAACATACTAGTTCACCAACGTCCACTCCATCAAAATAAATCAATAGTTATAACATTAAGAAAAATTGCAAATTCGTGTACTTTAAACTTTAAACTTGTCAAATTCCTATTTTAATTTTATTTTATGTTAAACATTATTACAATTAAATAACCTAAAAAATATACTTTTATTATATTTATTTATTAAATTATATCAAATTATGTAACTCCAAAATTACTTTTGTTAACTTTGTGTGATAGGTGTAATCCCTTCAGGCACAATAAAGTCAATCAATCAATCAATCAATCAATCATATTCAAAACTAATTTTTACGTGGCTAGAAATGACCAGACCAAGAGCAAAATTTAAATTCAGTTTAAAATAAATCTAAAATTTCTTGTCAAAATCTACTAATCATTTACTAATTTTCAGTCCGCAGGACGCATTACTTAAGATCTTTCAAATAGTAACGCGAATATAAGTCTGCATAGGATTACTTAGTAGCAATGTGTAATTATTGGATTATTATTTTGGACCTGTTTTTATTTTTTTAATTAAAAGTCAGATTAATCATTTCATATGATTTAATGCATACCTTTTGGTTTTCTTTGTAACCGTGAGAAAGTCCTTTCACAAGAGGTTTACTAGTAACCAATAAATTGCAATTTTGTCTTACAAAAATTTCCTAAACAATTCATAACAATTTTCTACAAAAAGGATACAGCATTTTTCTTAGTCATCTTTATACATCTAATTTATAAAAGGTATTACATTCCGTCGCAACGGAGGATCTGCTGTGTCTACTTGTACTACAATAACGAGCATTTCAGGACTAAAACATTTGTCGTCATTTGAGCGTTGTCACAATAGGGCTCAACTCTTTTATTAAAATAAAAAAAGCCTAAAGCAAAATTGCGCTATAAGCTCAGCATCTACTTCGGGCCCCCGGGCGACCAAACAGGCGCAAAGCGCCGGATTTTTGTAAAAGCAAATCGATTTCTAAACAATTTTTGCTACACGCAAATTGGTTCCGATGTATAAAATTTAAAACATACAAACAAATGAATTTTTTTTTAAATCCAAAACAAAGACTATACGCGTAATAGATAGATGATTTTTATAATTTGGTTTTGTGTTTTTAGGCTTGGGATGTGTCAGTAATTGCGTCTTGCCATGAGTGAAAAATGAGAATAGCTTCTCAATGGACTCCTTTAAGTCAAGCGGTTTTAACGGCGACGGCTTCAGGTAAGAAACTAATTTCAGGAGAATTTATATCTCAGGACTTTGATGTTTTATATTTTTTATATACTTTGAGATTGTTCTGTTATTATATCAAAACTAGTACTCGGCATGGTCTAGCCCGGACGGATCAAACGCAGTCTGTGTAGCCTTATCTGTTAAGCCCCTAACATAAAATGCTTAAAAAATTTTAAAATATTATACGAATCAAATTTACTAACACAATAATTCTTTAAGCGCAACATCTAAAACTAATACTTACTGTTATTTAAATTAAACGTTATGTATCGTTGTTTTTATTGTATGTATGTCTATAGCAGTATAACGCTTAGACGCTTACTGCATAATATGCACACTGCGGGTTATTGTAGGATTTTATCACCCTCAAGATGGGACATACAGTGGTACCGCAGGTTAGATTTGTAATACCAATTAACTCTTATTCACGTATTGCAACTAACTTACATTACGATCTTTCAGCTGGATTAAGCTATGGTTAGAAATGTATTTATCGACTGCCCGGTTAGCGGTACCGTATTTAAACTCAAGCCATCGAGATAATTTAACTCATTTAGGCCTACGCAAGCAAGTGACAATCAGTAAATCTCACCTACACACGGTGGAAATAAGTATTTGTGATTGAAGGTGTTATGCATTGAAGTGCATATATTTCATAAACGATTCAGAGCAAATAACATGTAAATGTAAATAAATGTAAGTCACTTTATAAGTTATAAATTGCAATGCATGCAAAAGCTGTAGCTCAACTGGATTTCTAGAAATTAAATAAATGCGAAAATTTAATTAAAAAAATGATGGAAAAAAGTATTTGTGATTTTGGATTTTTTTAAAACTAAATCTATTTAATATCTGGTATGACCTCCCTTTGCGGCCAAAACCTCCCGAATCCTATTCGGAACAGACTCGAATAGCTTCTTTGTGAATTCAGGGCTATTTTTCTCCCACCCTTTTAATATGACATTGATCAAGTCGGATGTGTTTTTAGATGCTGAGCTTAAGCAACTAATGAAATGGTCATGTCCGTCCGCCTGTCCGTCTGTTGGCCCCACGCTACAGGTTGAACCGTTTACTCGATTGTCTTGAAACTTTTTTTAAACAATCACAAATGCAAGCAGGCAGGTCTGTATTGTTTTTTCACTTTAATCGAACTGACCATTGCTCCGCAATTAACAGTTGAATGGACCAATGTCACAATTTCTGGCAGTGAATAGCAGCCAAAACGGCTGCTTGGGCGGGACATAAATGACGCCACACAAATTTACCCAAATTTTTGACCCACCCGCCTACCTTGTTAATCTCGTTAGCGTTGCTTAAAAGGCTATATCTTGAACACGGTGTATTATCTTTTTTCAAGTGACCTACCCTAAATGTGGGTGACTTTATTTGTGTCCCACCCCAAATGCCTGCAACATACCAAGTACCTATATACACGACATCCCGTATGACCACTGCCATCTACGCACCTTAATTATAAAATCATTTTGGAATGGTGAAGTTACATACGATACAATATATTTGGCTCAACCGGGGGTTTATTTAATAAGTGATGACCGACGAACCTCCGGAGGTTTCTTCGAAAGTGATGGACGGCCAGCCTCCAGGGGTTTCTTTTTTTTAAGTGATAGACGGCGAGCATCTGAAAGTTTCTTTGATAAGTGATGGACACCGAGCCTGCAGGGGTTTCTTAAATAAGTGATGGACAGCGAAACTTTTGGAGTTTCTTTAAAAAGTTATGAACGGCAAGCTTCCGAAGATTTTTTTGATCAGTGATAGACGGCGAGCCTTTGGGAGTTTCTTTGATAAATGATAGACGACGCTCCTCCAGGGGTTACTTTAAAAGTGATGAAGAACGAGACTCCGGGGGTTTCTTTAAAAAATGATGGACGACGAGCCTCATGGGTTTCTTTAATAAGTGATGGACGCGAGCCTCCGGAAGTTTCTTTGATTAATGATGGACGGCGAGCCTCTAGGTGTTTTATTAATAAATGATGGACGGCGAGCCTTAGGGGTTTCTTTGATAAGTAATGGACGGCGAGCCTTCGAGGGCTGTATTGATAAGTGATGGACGCTTAGCCTTTAGGAGTTTCTTTGATAAAAGATGGACAGCCTGCAGGTGTTTTTTCGATTACTAATAGCCTGGTCGAGAAGTGACACGCTACCTTAGTGAAGTGTTTCCAGTTTGACTTTAACAAGTGATGACCGGTTTGAATTCAGTGTGTCAAGTATGTCCAATTATTCGTAGTAAGCGCGCTACAGGTTCCACAACCAAACTGATTTTATTTAAACCATACAATTAATGCAAAACATGTTGCGAAATACAAATTTAGGGTTAACTTTTGCCGTTTTAATAAAACACCAATAATTCATAATTTATTGTATAGCGTAGTTGAAATTATCTTGTTCCTTTGTTGACGCCAATGTTCACTGAAGCATCTACTTTGGGCTCACGGTCGCCAAATCCAAATCCGCCAAATCGGATTTTTTAGTATGGGTTTGAGCCGAATTCCAGATATTTGTTTTTAAATATCCATGTAAACTTCTTTAGTCATGGCTGTGGGGATATAGACTAACGTTCCGACTCCTTGAGCAGAAACAACGCCCCACACCATTACGCGCTCCCTGAAAAAACAACGAGTTAACTACATAGTCAAATGCTGTTGAAGTAGGACATTTGAATGGCGTTACACACTTCTTGGGGACCTCATCAATGGAGCAATGTTCTTTGGTCCGATGAATCCAAATTCTGCCAATTTGGTGTCAAAGGTGCTCAGAGGGTGTAGGGAAGGCCTGGAGATTTCCTTAGACCTGGCAGTGTGACATCTACAGTTAAGCACGAAGGAGGTGTGTAACCCCCTTCAAATGTCCTACTTGAACAGTATTTGACCCGTTAACTCGTTGTGTTTTTCAGGAAACGTAATGGTTTGGGGCGTTTTTTCTGCTCAAGGAGTCAGAATAGTCTATATCCCCACAACCATGACTAAAGAAGTTTACATGAATATTTTGAATAAAAATATCCGGAATTCGGCTCAAACCTATACTAAAAAACACTTCCAAATTGATCACTGTCCTATAAAAAGGGCGGAAGAAGATTAGCCCTGAATTCACAAAGAAGCTAGTCGAGTCTGTTTCGAATAGGATTTGGGAGCTTTTGGCCGCAAAAGGAGGTCATATAAGATATTAAATAGATTTAGTTTTAAAAAAATCCAAAATCACAAATACTTTTTTCCCTCATTTTTTAAATTAAATTTTTGCATTTATTTAATTTCTAGAAATCCAGTTAAGCTACAGCTTTTGAATTCATTGCAATTTATAACTAATAAAGTGACTTACATGTATTTACATTTACATGTTATTTGCTCTGAACCGTTTATGGAATATATGCACTTCTATTCATAACACCTTTAATCACAAATACGTATTTCCACTGAATGTATACTAACATATGATGAGACAATGCTATAGTACTTGTTTCCGGGTCGAGAAATACATGGGTAGCGAGAGACAAGCAAATGGCATGCAGTGTACCGTGACAGAAGTACAGAAGAAATGCCATAGATGTGGAATATCACCATTCTCAAATTGCGTTCGCTCACATACTACTTCCACTGCTTCCCTACCTGCCTACTACCTACCACACACCCATCCATTGTCCCCCTCCCCTCACGCCCACCTAGTTAGTGAAGACACAGCTCACTGTAAGAGCTTAGTGTTAGAGGTTTAGAGATTTTAAAGATTGTGAGCGTTCATTTGAAATCCTTCATCTATTGTACAACCATCTGTACTACTTTCCCCCAAGCTGCTCACTATGCTCTACTATGTTTTCTGTATACTATGTAATAATACTCAATGATATTCATCAGATAAAAGTCAAGAAAGTATTATCTTCGTAAAAATACTTTTTATAACAATTTTTATCCTAATCTGGACCAAAATAATTTGATGTTTTTAGTCCAATCTAGCTCATCAAATATGGATCAGTTCACTTGTCCTATTGCAATGATGCTTGTACAGCATTGACGACTTAGACTTAAAAAGGCCCCAGGTTGTTAATAGTACCTCAAAAAATCTGTGCAAGCACATTACATGCAAAAGTAAAATTGGAATACCTGGAGGCTTTAAATGATAAAAAACAAATATTAATCATAAGCGTACCTAAAAGCTATACAGTTTACATAGTGTGTGACAGAGTTAAACTAAATTCTTTGGTTTAAGTATGGTGGCTTGTGAAAAAGGACTTTTAATAATGAAAGTAGGCGAACAAAAAGCTGAAAGTATTGGCGGCAAAATTATTAATTGCGCATACTCTTTACCTATTTATTTATTAATTAGATAATTGATCTGGCATTACTGTTACATAAAATAAAGATTTTGTTTTTAGTAGTTTTAAATTGTTGACACATCTAATAAATTAGGTTTTGAGTTTCGTAGGCTTCAGATGGAGATCTTAAATTTTGTCTTGGCTTTCCGATGTTTTTGCTAGGTGTTGTTGTAAAACTCAAAAAGTTAATTAATGAATCCTAAGCAATTATATAAGACCTAGAAGCAATGGAACCAGAAGATGCCCACGTAAAGCCAAATAGCTATTTCAGATGTACATGTGAAAACTAGATAGCTCTTGAAGGTGTCCATGCAAACCAACATACCATTTAATACGTCCTAACAGGCCCGGATCCAAGGGGTGGCATCCGGGCAGTTGCCACCCCGAAAAGTTTTAATTTGTTGTAGATAAGACAGGAAAATTCGAAAAACACAACAATGTGGTGCATTTTTTACATTTGCCCACCCCGAAAAACATTATTAGATCCGGGCCTGCATCCTAAAATAAATTAGTTCTATTTTAAAACTTTTTGAAGTTGTTATAATATTAAATTCATACACCCTTTCATTTTAGACGTATTAAGTGCCCTAAATAATTTCACGTTTTCACTTTTTCTTGTACGCTACAATATTTTAATAAAGCCTTGAATAATTGTTATTTTATATTTTGTGCTCCTATTTGCAGACAGAAAGAATTTTTTGTGCAAAATTGTATGTACCTGTAAGGTGCAAGTTAGGTTTGTAAGATTGCAGGAAGATAATATCATCAACATATAACTAAATCCAGTTAGAACAAAACATTTGTGTTCCTTGTATGCTACTCTAACGAAGCATTTTCTTGATTCTGTTGATGTAAATAAGGAATTAGTAAAAAGGTTTCTTTATGCAGTACTTCACACATTATTAATCATATTTGTAAATCCTTTGCATTTAACTTCTGTATTAGCTTTATCAACCCGTTCCTTGATTTAATCTACAAAGGAATCACACAATCCTGTCTCCTTAAGCTTTGTTCACAAGTGTACTCATCTTCACTAAGTCAAAGGCCTGGCTCACGTAAACAACTTGGGCCACGAGGTTGCCTTTCTTTTTAACGCTGGTCACTTAAGCTGTTTCAGCATGCAGGTATACAATCCAAATATGCAGTCAGTGCAACATTTTCAGTTTCTGACCAAAGTTGTTGCGATAGTACTTTGCTAATAGTAGCGATTGGGTTATGTTTGCTAGGTAAATACAAGTCGCCTTTCTTATACATAGGTGCTAGTTTATTCTTTGCCTGGCTTTACGTTGGTTTCTTTTTTATGGCCTTGTTGTGAAGCCGAAAGTAGTTGAGAGTGTTATTACCTAGGCTTTTACATATTTGGTTTCAAATACCGTCTGCTTTCAGCGATTTATTATTTGCAAGACTCTTAGTTGCTTCAAGTCATTGCAACATAGATACATCTTTTTCTAGTATTATAGGGTTTTTTGGTTTTGAAATAGGTTCTTGGTTAATCATTTCTATCAAGTTATTAGTTCATATAAACACTTGCTGACCAAACATCTATTTAAATAGTCATGTTTGTCTGTATGTCTGTTCGTTTGTTTTCTGTCCTCAACAGGACATGTGTTTTAACTGATTTCTTTCAAAATACTTTGAATCCATCTAAAATGCGTGCAAGAGGTGTCTCAGTGTTTTGTGTGATGAATGAACATTCCAGTGTTCCACAATGAAAATTGAATTGACTAACGTTCTAAACAATAGAAATAAATGCGGAAAAAAAGAGTGTAGGGTATAATTTTCATGGCATATGCATGGCTGCCCCGGAAGCTATGTAGGTAGGTACATTTGCCGTAAGTTGCACACTCTTAGAGTTTCTGTATAAAAATAACAAACAACATGAAGTTCTCGTACATATCTCATCACATTTGATCAATTCACAAATCACAATCAATCAACCCACTAGTTTCCATTATTAGGAAACATAATGAAACATGCCAAGGGCATCTCAGTGTCAAAGTGGATTCATCTCCCCCAAAGACTTCCCTCTTAACTGGACCACTTTAAGGCTGATCTCCCCAACGTTAATGATAGCCCCTCCGGCAGTGTTAGTGTGAGCGTAACTGCCTCAGGCACCAACTCCAATTTATGAATAATCTGTCTCTAGCCACTTAGAATTGCCAAGGATTCAAGACAAATCATGACTGGATGAGTAAATATCTCATGAACTGTGACATTATTCTACTGCAAGAAACTTGGCTGCACGAGTTCGAGTCAAATATCATAAGCAACGCCCTTCCAAACTTTGATTTCCATAATATCTCCTCTATGGAGGCTGGGGCTAAATTAGTAGGCCGTCCTCATAGTGGCATCAGCATACTGTGGAACAATAGGCTAAATGGCTCTGTGGCCTCCATAAATCTACATAATAATCGACTCAGTGCAATCTCTATTGTAATTAACAATGTCAAAATCATTATAATCAACTGCTACTTCCCTTGTGCGAACAAGTCCGACGATCAAGATCTACTAATTGGTTCTCTCTCCTCCTTCATTGAGTGTTGTGATAGTGATCATTTTATAATTGCTGGTGATTATAATATCCACACTTTTTTCAAGAAGTTTGCTGATATAAAAGGCACAGCCGCTGAGCTGGGGCTGTCGTTTGTTGATGTAGCTCAACTTGGACATAGTACCCATACCTACTTAAGTGATATTAACTCATGCTCCTCCTGGCTGGATCATATTGCGTGCAGTGAACTTCTGGCTAACTCTTTGCAAGTAAGCATCATACACTACACCTCAAGTGATCACTCCTGCCTACTAGCAACCTTTGTCATCCCTGGAATAAACCCCGCCTCATCGAATACACCTGCGACTGCCTCATGTCCAAACAGCAGCTCAGGTAAACCTGCAAGTCCTACCATTAATTAGAGAAAGGCTGGCCCTGACACGCTCACAAAATATACAGAGCTCACCAGACTCCTGGCACGAAGCATCAGCCCTAATTTGTTTAAAGCTGTAACCTGCCAGGAGCGGTTCTGTAAATTGACATGTAATCATGTATCCGCTATACACAAGGCTTATGATCATCTCATTAGTGGGCTACAAGCCATTGACTCCTGCATGGGAGCCTCTACTCGTCAGTCAGCTAAGAGGGTGCTTGGATGGTCTTCATCTATCCAAGACTCTTACAAGCAATATAAAGATTTGTACTCCGCCTGGCTTAGGGAAGACAAAGGTCACAGTAAAACATTTCTTGCCTTACAGCATGCAAAAAAAGGATTTAAGCGCCCCCCCCCCCCCCCCAAATTCTGGCAGGAAGTCAAAAAATTGGACAAATGTAAACATTCTGGTCCGACCAACAGACTGAAGGATGCGGAAGGTGAAAGTGAAATAGCAGAGCTGTGGAAAAATCACTTCCAAAAACTTTTCACCCCTAGTGCCAATGTCCAACCTGGTCTCAGCCTATCTACGATGAATAAGCCCAGTTAGTACTGTGTTTGTATCTTCTCAAATTCGGCTAATAATTAAAAATATGAAAAATGGAAAAGCCTCCGGACATGGCGGCATAAAAGTCGAGCACATAAAATATGCTCATCAAGACCTCATTAAATTAATCAGCTCTATATTTAACTCCATGGTATCTCACTTAACGATTCCTTCCTCACTCATGCTTGTGAACCTTGTGCCGAACCTGAAGAAAAAGGGACTTGACCCGTCCAGAAAGGACAATTATCGTCCTATTGCTCTTGCCACGCTTCTGTCTAAAGTTCTGGAAAAACTAATACTGTGTCAGTTTTCAAACTTGTTTGTCACGAACTCCAACCAGTTTGGATTCAAAAAGAAGCTAGGATGTGAGCTCTGCATCTTTACCTTGAAACAAATCATTAATTTCTACAAAAAAAACCCCGCTGTTCATCTGCCTCCAAAGCCTTTGATAATGTGGGTCACAGCATCCTACTTAAGATACTTTCAGCAAGAGGTTTGCCTGAATGCATAATCCAACTTATTGCTTACTGGTTCCAACACCAACTGTTCTCCATTCAATGGGGATCAACCATCAGTGCCTCATTTCCTGTGAGGAAAGGGGTAAGACAAGGGAGTATTCTCTCCCCCTACTTCTTCGCCGTTTACATGGACACTCTATGCACGGCCCTACTTAATAAATATGTTGGCTGCAGAATTGAAGATGTTGTAGTAAACAACATCATATATGCCGATGATGTCTGTCTTCTCTCAACTACCATACAAGCCATGAATCGATTGCTTTCTGTCTGTGAAGAATTTGCTGAATCTCATAATCTGTCGTTTAACTCATCTAAAACCCACCTTCAGGCTTATCTTCCTACCTGCCACAACCGCTGGGAACCCATGATAAAAGTCAATTTTAAAAGGGTCAACCTGGTACCGGAGACCTGTGTCAGATATTTGTGATATGAAATAGCAACTTCTCGATACCACTGGAGTGACGTCTGCTCTGATGCGGATGAAATTGGGAAGAGTTTGTGACCTGTACAAGCGCGCTAACATGATTAAAGCTAGGTTCAAGCGCTGCAATTCTGAAGTCAAAAAATATCTATTTCGAACCTTCCTTTCTACTATTGATTGCTGCAGCCTCTGGGACATCATAGGAATTGTAAAAAACCGAATCACAGTGGCCTATAATGACTCGTTCAGAATCATTTTTGGTTACAGCCGGGACTGTAGTGCTACTGATATGTTTCGCGAAAACAGGATTGGCTCCTTAAATGAATTCTGCAAGCTCGCTAAAGATTCCCTACTACGCAGAATTTCGACTTCAGACAACTCAATTATCTACAATTTATATAACTCTTCCATTCTTAGTCAGTCATATCTATGTCCCCCTGCCCTAAATCTGTGTTAATGCTATGATATCTTATTGTATTAGCTTTACTATTGTCAATAATTTTATTTTATCTTTGTCTTCCTCTATTAAGATGTTTATTTCTGGTTTGGGAATAACCCCTTACTATTTGTTACATTAGCACTATTAATTGTTGTTGCGTATATCTCTACTTTTTGTTTGTTATAAGTTACTCTGGACCCATTGTGTGTCTGTCTATAAGAAAATAAATAAAAAATAAAATAATGCAAACGGGAAATTTTCATATCCGCCCACCTACTGGAATATATACTTGTACCTCTCTGCTAATCGTAATACTAAAACTCAAACTCTCCCACCTAGCCCTCTCCTACTGGCACCAATCGTACTTTGCTGATTTGTACCAGCAAAACTTGTACGTAGCACACTCTTACTGCGAGGGTTTTATGTTAGCTTAACTACAAATTCATTGTGTACCAGTGATCCAACCAATGCACTGTATGGGCCCATTTCAAGGTCCATCACAATGAACCCATTTCAAAACTCAGGGAAGTCAGCTATCTAAAACCGATAAATCACGTAAATACAATTCAGAAATGCCACATTTGAATATTACAATTCCAGGACATCACTCTTGGCCTACCACTCTCCCCTCCCGCTCTCTGTCACATCATCAAAATTTTGTCAGCCATCCTCCCCATTAAACATTGGATGTCGTGCGTTTGCATTTCTTATGCCGGCAGTGCTGGTCACTGCTGATATTAGTTGTCGTAACGTCGGGGCTGGATTTGTGCTGTTTGCCGACGTTTGCACGACATCGCTTTACTGTTGGAAAATGCGCGCAATTTGAAGGCAAATCTGCCGGCACAATGCGATTGTTTAGACTACCAATATCATAGCTCTGCAACTGCAGACGGAAACTAAAATCCCCACCAACCGTCGTGGCACGGCAGCTGCCGACTAAAATCGACTGCGTACTAACATCCGTTAAATTTTCTTCTTTGCTGAATGCATTTTCTATTTGACTGGAAAGAGCTAACAACCAGACCTTTAGTGCTAAACTACATGTGAGAGCAATTCAAGTCAGTTCCTTCCAGTTAGGCTATTGTCAGTTTGGTGTTTTTTTGTATTCATCAATTTTGATTTACTGAAATTCACATAGTCAAGAACAATTTTTAGTAGTGCTGTTCCCAGTTGAGAAATAAGTGGCTTTAGTGATAATATCCTGTCTCTGCAGCTCTGTGAAATCAAGGGTTCAAATGCTTTCGTCACGTCCTTAGATCTAACATCTAACCAGTAAATTATTTGCGAACGCTGCCACAAATTTATTTCAATTTTATAAGGATTGGCGTGTGCATTTGTTTAGGGTATTTAGAGCATTCTTGTAGTTGTAGGAATATAATTGTTCATTACTCTACTACAATTCGTCAAAATTTCAGTTTCAAGTCTTAGCTAACTTTGTATAATGTAATGTAATGGCTTTATTGTCCAATATGTCAGCAACAAGCACTGATTTCCACATAAAGACATACATAAATATACTATTCTCTTAAATTAGGATCAAATAAAATATTAGTAATACATGTCATTTGGTTTTAGTTAAACTAAAGAAGTATTACAAATATCTTTGATTAATTATCCATTTGTTTAGGTCAAACTGAAAGTCCTTAAAGTTTTTAACAGCATGTATAGAAAACGGTTCCAAATCTTAGCTGCCCGATACTGATACGAATTGTGATACAGTGACAGGATAATTGATATGATTGGTTTAGTAGTATACGAGGCATTGAGGTAGTAATGTATGCAAGTCGTTTAAAAACAGTTAGTATTGAGAAAGATTCATAGAGCTTATACATATCCACCTTTTTCTTTCTATTGTGTGCATTGTTAGGCATAGATAGAACATGTTTAGCTTTATATTAAAAATGTAACCTTTAACATAAATGCATTTTAAGAAATGATCAATAGTGCTTTGGCATTTCTAAAAAAGCCTGTCTAAAACAGCTCCCCAAACAGGAAAACTAAAATCAATTTAAGAGAATATTAGGGATTTTAATACAATATTTAACAGGTTTTCTAGTATAAAACGTTTATATTTTACAAGTTAAGCGCATTTAAATAGAATTTTCTTAATTACATGATTACAATCAATATCAAACTTAAGATAATTATCAAAGTAACGTCAAGATATTTAAAATGGTCAACCTTTTGTACAATATGAATCTTGTATTCTATAGTATTAAACTCACAGTGTTGTCTTGACTGAAACTTTGAAAATTCCATAACCTTAGTTTTGATAAAATTAACTTCCATGTCATTTGTATTACATCAATTGTTAACATTTTCAAGTGTGTTTTCTAGATTCGCTTTTAACTGTACAGACGTATTAACAGTACTTACACATTCTATATCATCAGCATAAAGAGCTGAGTCTTTTAATACGTTTGTGATTTCATCAAAGTACAATATAAAAAGAATAGAAACTAATACACTAATTTGGAGCACTCCACCATTCAAAGAATAATGATTAGATATATAATCACCCAGTTTCATAAAAAAGTCGCGGTTTAATAAGTAAATTTATAATATTCTAATAAAATAGACAGGAAAGTGATATTTACTGTGGAGTTTTTTGATAAGTTTGAGATATTTAACCGTGTCAGAAGCTTTTTGTAATTCAATGAATAACACTGTACAGAGTTTCTTGTTTTCAATTGAGTTATATATTTTGTGAGATATTTTAATCAATGCTTGTAAACTGGATCTACCTTTACGAAAGCCAAATTGTATATTTGGTAATAACTGATTATTTTCTACAAACGTCATTATCCTGGAAGCTATTGTTGCTTCAAATAACTTTGAGAGGGAAGGTAAAATAGATATTGGTCTATATGAAGTGGGTAACAATTTGTAAGTTTTTGGTTTAAGTAATGGAGTTACGTCTTCTTAATTCAAGAGGAAACTGGCCTGTTTTAAACGCATAATTAAATATATTCCGCAGAATAGGAGCGAATATATCAGGGAACATTTTAATAATTTTAGAATGCAAATTTTTCATTCCTGAGGTTGAACTTCCCTTTGTGTCCTTAATCAATACTAATACATCCTATTTTGTAACTAATAGAAATGAAAGGTCATTCAATTTAAATGCTTCAGATAGTTGTAGTAATTTATTTTTTTCATTCAAATAGTTGACAAAAAAAGATTTAGCTAGGCTATCGTATGCTTATCAGAAGTAATAGAATTGTTAATTATAAGTTTAAATATACTCGTAGTTGATACTTTGTTTCCAAGCAGGAGCTTGAGTGCATCCCAAAATTCTTTTGGAGTTTTACAATTTTCAAATTTAGACCAAAAGAAATTAATTTTAGCATACCTCACTAACAGCGTAACTTTGTTTCTACATGATTTATACTCTATCCAGCATTGTGGTAACTTAGATCTCATAGCTTTCTTCTTTAAGTGGTTTTTTCTATGTATTAGTTTCTTAAGCTTACTATCTATCCATGCATTAGGTTTTGCTTGTATACGCTTTTTCACTATTAGTACATACTTTTCTAGTAATCAATGGGTCAATGTTTCGAACACTGACTTTTTCATAAACCAAGTCAAATTCGTTTAAAATTGAATATTTTGTATTAAGTAGCTGGAGGCTGAATTTATCTGTATTTATACTGTTATATTTTCTACCGATGATTGTTTTGTAAGCAATATGTACTTTGGGCTTTTTTAATACATAGTAGACAATATCATGATCTGAAAGGCTACATTTAATGACCCCTGAAGTTTTAACAAATTTGTAATTATTGGTATAGATACATATGATCTATTAATGTACGAACCGGGATAGCAGTTCGCACAATGCATAGATTGAGAGCTAGGGGTTTGTTGCACGGCAACCAACAAATACTCAACTGCCGCAGTCACGCACGCCTTTGGGATGAATGGGTTAACAAAGAAACCACCCTCCAAATGGGCACTGACTGTAGCATCCTTACTCCAAAGGATAGTATTTACTACTTAGTAGAAGATCTACCCAAAAATGCCTGAGACAGTAATCTATCGGAACTAGCACATGGGTATGTTTGCTTCACAGACGGATCCAAATATGGGCCTCTCTCAGGAAGCAGTGTCCTCATTGAGCTGTGTCAATCAAACACCCGAGAAACACTGTGTTCAGAATCCATCTACCTAGGCAAGTACGCTACTGTATTTTAGTGAGAGATCTTTGCAATCCTACACACGGCCAATTGGCTGTTGGGGATTGTCTGTGAAGGTCAAACAATACACATCTTTAGCGACAGCCTATGTTCCTTAAATGCGCTGGTAAAAGATACCACCGTGTCCACGCTAGTGCTTGCGTGTCACGAAAGTCTGAACTGTTTGGCCACAGGCAACGTAGTTAGACTTTCATGGATACCAAGTCGTACTGGCTATCGAGGCAATGAAGAGGCGATCTGTGTCTTGCCAAAGCATCGTATGAAAACATTGCTCCCGCACAGGAGGCAGTGCATTCTATTCCTATTGCAACATTTGTGGTTAACATAGCTATCCGCACTAGAGGGAGGAAAGCAAACACGGAGAGGTGGAATAAAACAGCTACCTGCGCGCAATTAAAGCAATAGATTGACACACCTTGGTATGAAAATTGCTCGCTTACAAGATTCTCGCGCACGCACTTAAAATGGCTGGTGGAGATACTCACTGGTCACGGAAGATTCCAGGCACACATCCACAGAATGAGACTAGCTAATTCACCTCCATATTTACGTTGTGGACTTGACAGGAAACATCACTTCACTTTCTGGCGGAGTGTCCGAGATATATTATGGTCAGGAATATTTATCTAGGTGCATGCATCTTGACAACTGATCAACTACTACTGGCCACACCAATAGACTTGTTGTCCTATTCTATGGCAACAGGTCGTTTTGCGTAATGCCTAAATTAAATCTATAGTATAATTGTAGTCTGCAATGGGCCTATTAGTGGCCTGCGCGGCATTTTGCATAGTATTATACTATGTAAGATCCTTTCAAATACAATACAATACAATACAATGTACGAGTAGTTAAAGTTGTTCTGGTAGCCTCACTAATAATCTGAGTTAAGTTAAGTCTGTATGTACATTGAGACAAGTAACGTGTATTGTTACATTTAGATAGCATGTCAACATTGAAATCACCTTAAATGTGTATATCTAAACAATACTGATAAAGGGACGAAATAAGTTCTGACAAACCATATAAGAAATTATCATCATATACCAAATTCCCAGGGGGTCTATATACATTGACTGTAGCAAAGGGTATAGTATTAGGTAGTTTGACAGTAATAGTTATAGATTCAGCAGAGTAAATAGATGTAGTAATTAGTTCAGTCTTAATGTCAAGTTCAGTCCTTAACATAAATACCTACACCACCTCCGGCTACGCCTTTATCATTTCTATAGAAGTAGTATCCTGGAATATGGACTTCGTTATCATTAGTGTTTACATTAAGCCATGTCCCAGTGACGCACATAATATCTACACAATAATGAAATATAATTATTGAAAGCTAGTCAACTTTCAAGCGCAGACTACATATATATATATATGTGTATTACTGTAAAGCCTTTGGGCAGTGGTTGAAGATGAAAGGAGTTGGATAAAAGATTTTGAATGTCAGGAAAGAAGAAGGAATCATTATTGTTACCTATATTTTGAAAAAATGTTTCTTACTCATCTATTGAATTACTATTATTAATACAACACAATTTGCATGTCCAAAGTTTTGAATTAATCGTGATAATCGGAAGATTTAGACATTTTGTGTTGTGGTATAAGCTTTGATAAACACTACATATTATAGCAAGCTTTCGTGCACGCTTACATATCACACAGATTTCATTTTTGCCAGCTCTATAATATGACATAGTTAAAATTACAAGTAGAGTAGAAACTAAAGCTTATTGATAGTGATATACATAGATAATTATTATGTACGTAAATACAAGTATCGGTCTAATTTGTGCAAAATGGGGTGGTCGGAGTGAGCCAACATAAGTTGGGAGTTAAACAAAACCGAAGAACCGAAGTATTAACGTAGCGAGTTGGCTCACCCCAGATAGCCCTAAGCTGGATTTGAACCCGCGTCCAGCCTCTTTACCCCAGTTCTAGCACCCCTCGTCAGGCGTGACTACAACGTTGAGGACAGAATTTTATTTCTGGTAGATATGTTACATGTAAATCAAACTATCAAAGAAATCTAAATTGTAACCACTTATAAAATCAATAAGCATAGGGAAGAACGTGTGGGCTTCGTTTTCAAATTTGCCAATTTCAGACTTAAAATTTTTTAAAACTGATTGCGTCTTGAAACTAAAAACTTATCGTTTCGACGGTTCTGAAATATCAAGTTTAGAATCGGTTTTAGAATTATTCATCGTACGCAGCATGAGCTCGACTGTACAGTGAACCGAATTTACCAGAGCACCATATTCACTTATTATTTGCGGATACTAGTGATGATTAAGCCATTATTTGACACTTTTAGTTTTAGTGGAATTTATTTTTATTTAAATGCTACAGTCACTACAGTCGCCTCATACTGCATGGTGACAGCATTTAATTTCTGGTTGTAGGACATTATCCTCCTGTACATTATCCCCCAGGACATAATCCCGCCCGGACATTATCCCTGCAGGGCATAATCCCCCCCAGGACATTTTCCTCCCAAATCGTACCGAGGACATTTTCCTCCCAGTATCAAAAACACAACCAAAATGACCGAGTGGTCCTCTACGGAAAATTTGTGTATTCATAGATTTTCTCCATGGTAAACAGACTATTCCTACCCGGACTTTTCCTACCTGGACGTTTCCTACCCGGATTATTCCTACCCGGACTTTTCCTACCTATGAGCAAACCTAGGACTTTTCCTACCCATGCATATGACTTACGTATAAATAAAAACATGTATAACTATTTATGGGTGTACCGTACTAACACGGCAGTTGCAAACGAGTTTATACTATATTTCTAATCATTATGAATATTGAAATAAAAGTAAGTCTATTATTAAATAACCTAATTCACGTAAAGTTTCCCTAACATTAAAACAGAAAAAGATATCGTAAGACAACATTCAAACATATAAACTACATAAATTGTAAATGGAAAAAAACCAAAAGTATAATAAAGTTGTATTCTTAATAATCTAGTAAAATTTAAAAACTAAAAGCTTCTTAAATGGTAAAGCCTTAAAAGTGGGTAATGTCTTAAAAGCAATAATATATTTGCATCGCAAATCAAAAAAGTTACAAATCAAATTTAATGGCGTCAGCTATATGTATTCTGCAAAAATGACTCAATTCTCAAAGAGTTTTTAGTATATTCTACGCAAATGTTCTGCAACCTGTTTAGAAAAAAATATAAGTTTTTGTCTTCGTTTTCTCGGAGGCTGTTCAGCATTGGCTTGTATTATTGAAGTGTATTATTGGAGTGAATTAGGTTATTTAATAATAGACTTGCTTATATTTAAATATTCATAATGATTAGAAATATAATATAAACTCGTTTGCAACTGCCGTGTTAGTAAGGTACACCCATAAATAGTTATACATGTTTTTATTTATACATAAAGTCATATGCATGGGTAGGAAAAGTCCTAGGTCTGCTCATAGGTAGGAAAAGTCCGGGTAGGAAAAGTCCGGGTAGGAAAAGTCCGGGTAGGAATAATCCGGGTAGGAAACGTCCAGGTAGGAAAAGTCCGGGTAGGAATAATCCTACAACCTTTCTCCATAATATGTAAAAATCTTAAGCTGAAGTACCAAGATTCTCTTTTTCCCATTTTGTTGTGAAGTAAGATTACGCAAGTGTTTATTAATCAAAGGCAACGAATGTCATGTCATTATTATTTCAAAAATCTTGTAGCCTGACCTCAATGCAAACCGTGATTGATTAAACACCAATATGGAATCTACAATAATTAATAACAGAAATTCGTTTTCAATAGGTTATGTGTATGTATAGTAAAAGTGCTGAGTTAGGTAGTGAAGTAAATAATTTAAAATGGACATTAATAATTTACGGTATACTTTCACACGTAGAAATTGTTGTACTGCATTGTTACTTCTAATACTAAATATAAAATTGGAATATTAAAGATATAAAATCGCTTAAAATAATCATTTAAATCTTAGGGGCATATAATAACAAAATAATATATTCTAGGTAAATATAACTTAAGCTACGCGCTTAGAAAATATCTCGACTAACTTTTAGTAAGGTCGAGCTAACACATTTGAGTGTTAAGTTCAACACGATTATTATTTAATTTCCAAATTTTTGAAGGTGAAAATATGTTAGCTACGTGAAACACCACTGTGCGTTAATATACCTACACCAAATAATGTTACAGTTGACTGAAAATCGTGTTAAGAATTTATACTACTGTAACTGTATATAGTGTATATAAGGCTAAATTAGTGCTACATCTGTAAATGAGTTGTCTCAGGCCAGTGGTTAGAGAGGCCGGTGCCAATTTACAAGGTTGTAGGTTCGTGCCAGACTTTTTGTATTATTTTTTAATTCAGTTAGTCACGTAACAACATCTTGGTTGCATATTCAACACAGAAAATAGTAAACTCAGTCTAACACATTACAGTGTAAATGGCTAACTAAAATTTGTGTTGACCACTGTAACATATTCTGGTGTCGATGTTGGAGTAACGCAAAAATAAGTTACAAATTAATACCCATGTGGTTAATTTTCTTATATTTTTCTAAGCGTGTAGGTAATACTAAATATGTCATCGTAAAAAAAGCTACATGGCTAAGGATCTATAAAATCTATGAATACACAAATTTTCCGTAAAGGAACACTCGGTAATTTTGGTTATGTGTTTTTGATGCAGGGAGGAAAATGTCCTCGGTACGATTTGGGAGGAAAATGTCCTGGGGGGATAATACCCTGGGGGGATAATGTCCGGGTGGGATTATGTCCTGGGGGGATAATGTCCAGGAGGATAATGTCCGTATACCTCAATTTCTGAACTGACCAACGGTCTAAAGGACTAATGTGTGGACTCGTCTGCTCAGAAATTCAGAATTTATAAATCAGCCATTAATAAATTAATGCCAATTATTGAAAGAAGCAAAATTCTAAGCTTGTAGCTAAATCACTCGATGATTTACTGATCTCGCTCCCACTGACATCTTGTATATTTAGTTTTACAATAATGTCCATCATATTTCTATAAATTACAACTTTAGTGCAGTTCCAGGATTTTTCGGGATTGTCCCGGTTCCCGGATAGACCCCGACCGGGACACAGGACGCCAAGGCCGATTCCGAGACAATCCCGGAGAATCCGGGACGTCTGGCATTCCTGAAATACATACAAATCAAATGAAAAAAATACATGTATGTACATTCACCTTTTTAGTCCTGCCGGGCAAATACAAGTATTACACATAGTACCTGCATAAGTACAAAGTAGTCTTTCGGATGCTCACTTCAGACACTCTAAGCATGTTTTTGTGGAGGCTTAGGGGTTAGGGGCCATCCATATATTACGTTTCAGGTTTCAAGGGAGGGAGGGGGTTCAGGCCAATGACGCGCTGAAACGGCTGGGGGGAGGGGGGTTCAGGCCGATGACGTTTCAGGCAATTTTTTGCAAATTATAATTTTTTTATTGCAGCAAATCAAAGCAGAGACATTGGGGATAAAATGTAACATGTGGTATGCAATTCATTTTTTCGGGAAAATGTAATTACCTTTAGGAAATATCAAAATTATGTAAATAAGCATTTAAAAAGTTGAAACGTTTATAGTGGGGGGGGGGGGGGGGGTGTTTAGAAATGACGGTGTAGTGACGATTGGGGAGGGGGGAGGGGGTTTTGCACAAAAACCTAAAACGTAATATATGGATGGTTCCTTAGGCACAAATAATGTAACATGAATAATCCTTTTTGACCCCCCACCCAGGTGTTATCGCATTACTTGTAGGTAAACAGCTTAGGGGTTACGCGTAAATGATGTCACGTGAATATTCCTTTCCGACACTCACATTATCATTGTAATTCAGGAATCGTCAGTTAATGATGTCAATAAAATTATCATTGTTAAGTGTCGCCCCAATTTCATTCCATTTCATTACTTCAACTCGGATATGGTTCGTGAATGTTGTCAACAGAGTTATTACCTCATTAGTACCACCCTCTCCCATGGTCAGTTTATACCCGGCGCGGAACGCCTATAGTTGCATGGACATGATGAATTCGTTAGTTAAGGGGGTTATTGCCTACTAAATTATTAACTATTTAATGCCACCGCACTTAATTTATAAACAACGTTATACTGATTATTTACGGAGTAGGACTAGATTTTCTAAACCAACCAATAATTTCAGTATTTTTTTTATGAAACCTAACAACCTGATAATAACCTAATATTTAAAGTTAGGATGCTAGTTTGGGGGCAAGAAGTTTTTGAATTTACGAAGTTAGCATTGCGTAAATGGCGAAACTCACTTTCTTCAACTCACCAGCCGGATGCAAGTTTTCATTTAAATTTTAAATAGTAATGCGTGTTAGGTAGAGAAAAAGATGCTCTTTTTGGAACAACTTCCGGAAGTTTTTTAAAGCAGCTTTTACGGTTTCTACGAATTTTTAAAGTATTCGAAATTTTATTACAGCCATAGTCCTAGGTGGGAAGGTGGGAGTACGACGCAGAAATTTGTCTTCGCGCCAAGCTTGCACCATGGGTTAGTCTACGCTTGTACATTGTACTGACATGTACTGTTTTAGTTGTTTTGTTTGCTGTTTTGTAGTAACATTGCAAACGAATTTAGTCCTCATTTTCTTTAATTTTTTTCTCAATATGCGTGCACCAGTGTAGTTCTTTTTAATTTCCACGTTTTAACTAGACATTTTAATATTATCAGTACTGCGTACATTTAAACAATGTCACACACTCCAATTTACAGTTACTATATGATTCTCTCAATCATAACGGCCATTCAAAAGCGAAACCCGTAAATACAACTTTAAAAATAGGTTTACCAATATGCCCTACGGTAGGACTATCCTGAAAATTAAAAAGAATTACAAGCGCTCTTGCCGCCAAACTAGAATTCTAACTTTCACTGTTTTTTGTCAACTTATTTTTCAGGTTGTTAGGTTTCATACAAAAAATGTAATGAAATTGTTGGTTGGTTTCGAAAATCTAGGCCTACTTTGTAAATAATCAGCATAACGTTGTTTATAAATTAAGTGACACTGTTGTCCAGAGCTTAAGCATCTACTGAAATGGGCTTGTCTGTCTGTCTTTCAATCCGTAGTAAGCACGCTACAAGTCGCACTTATAAACTAATTTTATTCAGATTAAGAAGTTCATGGAAAAAATGTTGCGAAATTTAAATTTAGGAGTAACCATCACCGTTTCAATGAAATACCTTTACTTCAAAGAACATATTTTAGTGTTACGGAAGTTATCTTGCTCCTTTATTGAAGCAAATGTTCGCTGAAGCTCAGCATCTACTTCGTGCCCCCGCTCGTCAAATCCTGAGCGAATTGATTTTTTACATTACGATCACTAAAATCCCTTATCCATTGTACAACCAACAGTACCACTGGCCCACCAAGCTCGTCCCTATAAAACTGTATCCATAGTGCATTACATGTACTATAGATACAGTTTCAGTGTAGCAGGAAAATTGTAGCGTCGATGGGTCATGGGTCGACGTTTTAGTTTCATAGCACTCACTAACATATTTTATTTTTACTATTGTTGGATTGCAGTATTATAACACAACAGATGTGTACCAGTTGGTTACAATAAAACTTTCTTGTGCACAAGTACGAAAATCCTGGAAAGACCACCTTACACTGCACCTTACGTTGTACACAAACATGACTCAAAACTTGGAACTCAAATTCCACTTTAACGTACTTTAGTAACCACTATTCCAAATTGTTTACCGTTTAAAGAAAAATAATTCTAAAAATATTTTTTCTTAGGAGTAGTCACATTGCTGCTGATAAGCGCGTTTTTCAGTTTGGAAATCAATGGAGAACAATCCAAGGAAAGTGGATACCAACAACTACGTCGTCAGGCTTTTGATGATGATGAATTACATGACGAAGAAATTTTTCGGGCAGTTGTGCAGAGCCTTAATACATGGCAGCACAAGAAGTTATTAAAAAATCTGAATGAATCACATCACAGGTATATAAACATCTCGCGTACTATAACTGGCTAATGTAATACAATCGGGATAATTCGGTCTGGCGGTATGAAAACGAAGAGTGGCAGTTGGAGGGTTTGGCAGTTTGGCTATAACCAGTCTGAGGACACGCTTTGGTTTTAACTCCCTCGAAATTATATCTAATTCCTTTAAGAGAATTAAAACTAAATCATTAACAGAAATGGGATTTACTTTTAAATGCCCAGGATTTATAAATAATTCCCAGTAAGTTCAAACCAGCGCACCAATCAGGGAACTGATTGACGGCGTCAACTTTTTATGAAAATCGAGTGACAACACCACTGTCGTTCACATGTAGATGTAACTTTTAAATCGTAGTTGGACTAATTTGGGATCTAACTTTAATTCCTGTCCAGCCAATGGCCAATATACGGTAATCGGACATTTTCCGCCCAGACATTTTCCTCCCGATCATTTTCCCCCAATAGGTTACAGCGGACATTCCCCCCCCCCAGTCCTAAAATGCAACAACTGATATGTGGTAGTTCAGTATCGTGTAAAGGTACATACTTTGAGAAGATAGCGCAATGTTAGAAGCTGTTGGACTAGGAGCTGTTGAGTATTATTTCACGATTTGCTTATTAATTATTATGCATATTTTAATGTTACGCAATCTACATACAAATCAGCGTAAATTTGCGTATTTTTAATTACTATGTTTGCTAATCAGACCGGCAAGAAAATGGTTAAAATCAAATCCCCTTCGGTTAAAATTTTATTTTATCAGTCTGCATCAAAACCTGTCATAAAATTTCTTTTTCTGAGTATTTTATTTTGAATTTCAATGCTTTTAGAAATAATTAAAACAGCATCAGGTTGGGAAAAAATCCCATTCGAAAGGTTTTTGTACATCAAAACTTTTTCCAAGCTTGCGGTTTAATAAAGTATTTTTTGCATTGAATTTGTGAGACAAAAGATAATATACCTTCAGCAAAAATAAAATAAAAACACATTCTTATAACCCAACATTTCATAAATCAACACTTAATCCTACAACACTGTGCACTCGAACATAATTAAGGATTTCGGGGGAAAATGTCCGCTGTTCCTTATCGGGGGAAAAGTGATAGGGCGGAAAATGTCTGGGGTAAAATGTCCAGGGGGAAAATGTCCAGGGAGACTTTGCCCTACAACTTAATTTACAGATGCTGACCAAATGCTATTATAGGAACGAATGATTGAGTGAATTTAATACATTAAAAATGACTGTATGGTCTACATAACTTTTTTCCTTTTACATAAATATAAGTACCGTATTTTCACAAATACTTCGACCCGCTTTCTATTGAAACTCAGAGGTCTACTCTCCGCGTTGTACTAGTGACCCGTAACGTTTAAACAGTAGACCCCCACGTTTAATTATAAACCCGTGTTCTGGGGGGGGGGGGAATGGCCATATACCAGAAAAACGTCGGTACGGGTAAGGGAAATACGGGTAGATACGAAATTTGCTCATACCAGATGGCAGGGTACGAGTAATGCGAATGGGCTTAGTAAGAATATCACTGATCCAATTCGGCTACGCACAACTTTCTAAAATCACTGATCTCCTATAAGTACCTTAGATATTGCGTAAATAAGAAGTTTCAACATGGCACGTCATCATTTTGGAAAAATTAACCCCCTATGTAGTACGTAACAGGTAATTCGTAAAGAAAAATTTACGTGACATCATTTATGCCCAATCCCGACACCCTCGTTAGTACCTATAACGGGAGCGTCCTAAAGGATGGTTTACGTGTCATTATTTATGTCCAACCTCTATATCCTCATTAGTACAAGAACATCACTGACACAAACTTCAACTTGCTAACAGCCGAGCCCTGCCGAGCAGCAAGGTTCTAGCTTAGAATTGTCCATCCATCCGTTTTACTTACTTACTGCTTACGGCTTGTTTACTGCAAAATGGGCTACGGTGACTGTTTTATTTATTACTTGTGTGTGCTATACTGTTGTTGGTGGAGTCGTGTGTTCCTTGGGGTAACAAGTTTTTACCAGCTGTGTGGCTGTCGGGGTATGCGCTGGTTGGGGGATTTTGAAATGGTTCAACCGTCAATAACCCAGTCTGCGTGTGCCGTGAGTTCCTGAGCATGGAAACGGCTCTAGATCCTTTCCAAAGTCCCGCCACAAATCTAGATTCCCAATTCCACTACATCAAGATAGGCCGCATCACTGGATTTTCAGCATAGTTTTACCATTGTATTGGCTGCTTCTTGCCGTTTTGGTGTAATTAGTTATTATGTTTATATTAGTTTATTTTATTTTGAATGCATTAAAGCAGATAATTGAGAAGAGGATTTGCAGAACTTTAACTACAAGTAACTTCATTGACCAAATGTATGTTCATAATGCAGCTGTGTGTGCACTTAATGTGGTTTTGAGTTTTGGCATTTCAGATCATTGAGCAATCTATGCAGTAATAAAGGGAATTAAGGTTCATTAACCTGTTAGGCAAATTACTACAAGGAATTATGTTGACTGCAAACTTGTAACCAGTGATATATCCCGAGTCTTATCCCGTGGTCAATTATGATGATATTCAATGACGTAGATCATGTCTCCAGTAATTTTGAACTATCAATTTTAGATGTTTTGAATAAGCATGCGCCAATTATAACGAGGCGAGTCAAAGAAAATATCTCCATCGTTGACTGTGGAGCTGAAACGAAGAATGCATTATAGAGACAGCATAAAAGTTAAAAGGACCTAGTTTTATTTATTAGTTGTAATAAGAAAAGTAATATGGTAAGTAGAGATATTCGTCAAGATCAGTATGACTATTGCAGAAAGAAAACCCTGTCCTAGTCCAATGTATAATCAGTGCTCAATAAGCACGTTGGGAAAAATAATAGAGAGTGTACAGTGGCTGAACTTAATTTTAACTCTGAATTAATTACTTGGATAGAAGATTTATCCAAATCATTTGGTTTTGCATTTGTAGTAAAATCATTTAATAATAATGTGGATGCTTTGGATTATTTTTATGACAGTATTTCTACTAATAATTTATTTGAGCCATTCCTAATAAAGCATTGAACAGTTTATTACGGCTTAACTTCAAAATTGAGCATAATCCAAATGAGTTGTCTCAATTTGTTTTGAATAAATGTATTGTGGCTTTAGCTCTACCGCTTGCTTTTTTGTTCACTCAACGTCTTTGCGTAGCTACATACCCAACAAAAATTAACTGCTGTTGTAACCCCGTTATACAAATGTAAATGCTCTAGGTCGAATGCATTGTCCTATCGTCCTTTCTGAAATCTTTTTATTTTAAACAAAGTTATTAAGAAAATGTTTTATGGCAGACTTTAAAGTAAAATAGTATTGAGTGATCAAGTCTTAATTGATTGAAACATCTGACCCTTGCAAATAAAGCTACCTTTAACCTTTAACAACATTATTTTAGGAGTGGACGATCATGTCATAGTACTACACTTAAATTTATTCAGGATACGTATAACAATATAGATCTAAAATGTGGCAGAGTCATAGCGGTATTATTTGGCTTGCAGAAAGCCTTTGACTCGGTGTTGCATCTTAAGTAACTAACAAAGCTAAGGGATGTATATAAGCTGTATCCCATTTTGTTGTAAGTTTTGACTGACTATCTTCGTAATAGGAAATTTAAAGTAAAATTTATATCGGCAGTTTCAGATACACTTGATTTTAGCATTTGGGTATCACAAGGATCAGTGTTGACGACTTTACTGTTAATTATATATTAATAAGGTGCCAACAGCTATTTCTGAAGAAATTAATTATGTTCTATATGCAGATGATCTAGTTCTTTCCTGTGCTTGCTAACACAATGAATCGTATGTAGACCCGTCTATATAATGTAAATTAGTAGTTTATTTCTCAGGGTTTGAAAATAAGTGTGTCAAAACCAAAGATGCAACTTGTAGAAAAGATGCTACAGATAAGCACATAGACTGACAGACTGACACTAAAACCATTCTAATAAGTGCTGCTAAAGCTCAGCACCTAAAAACCGTTTAAATGGATGCAGCTCAAGCTCAGCATTTATAAAGCATTTAAAAAAATGCAGCTTAGGCTTCAGCTCAGCATATAAAATTTAAATTTCAGTAGAATTTACTACTAATAGCAATTAGAAGGTTTAGTTTACCAAAAAATAATTATTTATTTAATTGTAGTGTCAATAATTAACTGCAGAACAAAATACGATAATTATTGAATCACAATAAATTAATTAGCCCAATAGTGCAGTGTAGAAAACAATGTTTTCTTTATCAGGATAATATAAAATACATTGTTTGCTTTGGTTAGCCGTTTTTGGTTTTTGTCACAAATATTGGACACCAGTCACCAGACGGCATAATAGCGATAGGCAGTATTAAAAAGGCAATTGGCATGAACATGACAGTTAATTATGCGTAAGCCTATTGGCAGTACAGTCGAATATTGTATTAAAATTCACCAAAATGCATTTTTAGCAAATTGAAAATAGTGAATAAAACATAAAATTAAAAGATAAATTTAAATGTCATTTTTTAGAAACTTTTTGTTAAAATACAGTAAACGTGCTCTCCATTTAAGAAAACACGAAATTTTGGAAATTTTTAAAATTTTAGGGTTTTTTTATTGCTAACACCTTAAAATAGTTTTTTAGGCAAAAATTTCAAGAATTAAATTTTTTGTGAAATTTAATAATTTGGATAAAAACACCATTACATAAACTGTTTCGTCCCTAGATGCAGTGCCTGTGTTATCAAGGCGAATAATAATATATTTCTTTGCTTTGTTGTATATTTATATTTTAGCTCTATTGAGCGTCAACTCAGCGTGTTCATAATATTAATACAATGTTCCGTAAATTATTTTTACCGTTTGGTAAGAGGGTGTACATTGTGAATGTAAATGCGGTGTTGCCTTAAATTAGTTTTACATGCTCTCGGCACATAATCTCATTATCTGTGTGCATTTTCTATAATGTAAATATATTTAAATTAAGGTACTCTACTTACTTGATGAGCCCAGGGCTGATACTTTATTTTAATCTTTTAAAATTGGAAATGTAAATATTGTATTTTTCCATGACATCTTCTGGCTGTTTCCCTCCACTCTCGACCTAGATTTATTCTTCTGTCTGTCTATCTTTATAATTAAGTACAAAAATTATTCCCTTGCAACAACATTTATCCAGCTTCCAGTTTCTTGGTTGCAAAATTTTAATTTAAAGTAAAAAAACTAACAAATCACTTGCAATCTGAAGGAGACAGCGAACTCACCTGTCTTTCTTAAAGCTGTTAAAAGTCAACCTTAAGTCTATATTTTTGAGCAATCAGCTCGAAACATTCCCTATCAAAGTACTTCGTATTTATTCTTCGTAATCTAATTGTTGTAAATAAATATTAGTTTTTTATTTGTTATTAGAAATCTAATTGTTTAACTCATCGACAATTCATTTTACGCCATATTAAGTACACTTTACGCATTTACCTTACCATATTAATCACCTACATTGATCCATTGAAATCTGCGTCACTACAATTCAATCATCACAGCCCACTAGCCATCTTCTCATATACCAAATCTTAATCGCTAAAACATTGGTCCTTCGAACTGGATACATTTTGAACTCAACAATCCTCGTCGGAATATTAAGATCAACTACTGAAGAAGATGGCGCCTACACCTCTTGAAAAAGCTCTTGTCAAGAGAGACAACATCAGAAGTATTGTTGCTCTCATTAAAAAAAGGACTGATGCAGACGCATTTGCAACATGGCAGCTGTCAACAGTACAGAAAAAACACGACTTACTGGAACGTCAATAAAACAGCCTGTTTGAGCTCCAGGATGATCTACTTCCTCTTGCTGTGGCTGGTACTAACGTTCATACATTAAGAGAATCCATGATGTCAACTATGGAAGACATTGGAATGGAAATTGCAGTGCTGGAAGACCGATTGGCATCTCACCCAAGAAGACTGGCGGCATTAAAACCACTTCCACCACGGATCTGACTAACAGTAAAGCTTCCTGAAATTAGTCTCCCGCAGTTTAAAGAAGGAAGTGACAACTGGCTTCATTTTCGTGACAAATTTCTAACCAATATCAACGCTCGTCAAGACATTTCTGCCGTAGAGAAGATGCAGTATCTCAAATCGTGTCTAAAAGATGAAGCTGCATTGTTAGTGTCAAATCTTGCCATAAGCAACACTAATTACCCCCTGGCTTGGGACATCATAATAAAGAGGTACGACTGCAAAGACATGCTGGTTACGTCAAATATAAATAAGCTATTTGGACAACCTGAGATGCAATTAGAATCATCGTCAGCATTACAAAAACTGATTGACACTACCTCCGGCTGTATAGATGCGTTAAAGGCTCTACGAGAACCGGAAAAAGCATGGGATACCGCTCTGATTTTCACAGTGACAGAACTACTGGATACCAATTCCAGACACCTGTACGAGATGCAACGAGATTCTACTGCTGACCAGAAGTTGAAAGACCTGATGAAGTTTCTAAACAAACTTGCAAAGACTCTATCTATTACGGAGCCTCTCAAGAAACCAGCTAGTCATCAGGACAGTCGCATCTCTTTCAGCCTAAAGCAGCAAGCAAGAAAGAAGGCAGCAGTCAATACTCATCTGACAGGAACTCAAGTTTCATGCAAAATCTGCAGTAAAGATCACAAAACTTACTCGAAGGACTTTCTATTCCTGACAAGAAGAAGCTGATCCTTAACAAAGGCTGCTGCATCAACTGTTTTGGAACGAAGCATTCTGTAAAGGATTGTAAATCTAGATTTGGCTGTCATAAATGTAAGGCTCGTCACAATACTATACTACATGTAGACGATCCCAAAAAGGACGATGCAGCTCCCTCAACGCAAGATCAGAAGACATGTGCTCTAACCATCCCAATTAAGAGCCATTCCGAAATTCTACTTGCCACTGCCTTAGTCAAGATCAAGAATGATGCCGGGAATTTCAGTATAGTCCATGCTTTTATTGATCAAGGCTCAGAAGCAACTTTCATCTCCGAACATTGTGCCCGAGAACTGAAGCTTTCAAGAACTCTAGTAAACGTGGCTGTTTCAGGATTACAGGGCTCCTCCGTTGGGACTGTCAAATTCCAGTCAAGGCTAGTCATTCAATCTTGTACCTCTAAGTTCTTGGCCAAGATTGATGCATATATCCTACCTGGGAAATTTAATAAACCCGTACCTACTCGTACCTTATCTTTCACTGCGTGGCCTCATATCCAAGGTCTAAAACTTGCAGATCCTCAATTCCACATATCCTCTCCTATCGATCTCTTCATTGGCGCTGATCTATACGCTGATGTATTAAGATGCTCTGGAAATGACCGTATTCGTGATGGACCTCCAGACGCTCCTATTGCTCAAAATTCGGTAATTGGCTGGCTACTAACCGGGCGACTGCCATCAGCTAGTCGCCAGGCTGTGACTGTGTCATCCAACCTCACCTTTACAGTTGATAAAAATCTACCAAAATTTTGGGAACTGGAGCAAGTACCGACGGTCACTCCAAGAACAGAGGAAGAGAAGGATGTCGAATTGCACTTTGCCAAAACTCACATCAGACTTCCGGAAGGTTAACACCAAGTAAGACTTCCGTTCAAGAAGAATTCTTCTCCATTAGGATCCCCCAGAGAAGCTGCAGTTCAACGCTTCATGCATCTGGAAAGGAAAATGACGAAGAATCCAGAATTTCGAAAGTTCTACACCGACTTTATGAAAGAATACAAACCCCTGGGTCATATGAAGAAGTCTACTTAATTCAACCTTGCAGCATCAGAGCACTGCTACCTACCTCATCATGGAGTCCTAAAGATAGATAGTACTACTACCAAACTTCGATCTGTACTCGATGGATCCGCAAAGACATCAACAGGGACGTCACTAAACGACAATCTTATGGTAGGCCCGACATTTCAAAACTCACTACTAACCATTATAATGAATTTTCGTGTCCATGCCGTGGCGTTCACCGCAGACGTCACCAAAATGTACCGCATAGTCAAAATGCATCCAGATAATTGCCTGTACCTACGAATTGTATGGCGAGCGGATCCCTCCAAACCTTTGAAGGACTACGACCTACTTACTGTTACTTATGGAACTTCATGTGCCTCATATCAAGCAACCAAGAGCCTTCAATCTTTTACTCCTAAAGAAGAAACTCAATTTTCTACAGCAGCAGAAATTGTGAGGACTGACTTCTACGTAGATGATTTGCATACGGGGGAAGAAAATTCAGAAGCCGCAATTCAAAGTAAGGACAACATCATAGAACTTCTAAAGATGGGTTGTTTTCATTTACGTAAATTCTCCAGCAATGACTCAGCATTTATGAATACAATTCCAAAGGAAGACCGTGACTCTCAGGGTCTATTATGCATTGATTCAGATGACAGTGTAAAGACACTTAGACTACAATGGTACCCGGCTACAGACGAATTCGCTTTCAAAGTAATTATGCCTGAAAGACAAGACTGTGCTACCAAACGTACTGTACTCTCAGACACTTCCCGTCTATTTAACCCAACTGGCGTTGTCTCACCCACCACTTTCCTTGCAAAGCTGCTCCTCCAAACATTATGGAAGCTTGAACTCAGCTGGGACGATCCTCTTACAGAAACTCTTCAGGCGGACTGGAGTACATACTAACAGCAATTGCCAGAGCTGGAGAAAATTCGATTCCCACGATGCATCTTCCCACCAGGGTCGTTTCAATTTCAACTTCATGGTTTCGCTGACGCTTCTTCAATTGCATATGCTGCTGTGGTGTACATGCGTTTAATTAATTTAGATGGCTCCATCAATGTACATTTACTTACTGGAAAGACGAAAGTAGCTCCAATTAGGATGACTTCAGTTCCCCGTTTGGAGTTGTGTGCTGCTCTCACTGTGTCACAGCTCATAGCTTACGTCATAAAATCAATGAGGGTAACATTTGAAGAAGTTCATGCTTGGACCGACTCAACTATCACTCTGGACTGGATTGCCAACGCTCTCATAAAGCAAGATATCTTTGTCGCAAATTGTGTAACGAAAATCCATGAAAACCTACCCAGTCATTGCTGGAATCATGTGCGTAGCGAAGATAATCCTGCAGATTGTGCATCTCGGGGAATTTTACCTACTGAATTGATTAATCATCCGTTGTGGTGGCATAGACCGTCCTGGCTCAAGCAGGAACCTTTTCCAATCAATGAACCAAGACGTCATCTCCAAACTCAGGATGATGTTAATCCAACTGTCTTTACACTCCTTGTTTCCACTGACCCTTCACCAATATTGAAGTGTACCACCTTACCTATGCTACTTAGATCAACTGCCTACTGGATGCGTTACCTACACAACCTGAAGAATCCTAGAGCAAGGATTCCAACTAACAAAGTCACCAGTTAAGAAAAAAGACGCACTTCAGCATTGGATCAAAACCGTTCAACTTGAATTCTTGACTACTGAAATTCACGCACTGAAGAATGGGAAGTTTGTAAACTTGAAGAGCCGTATTTACTCTCAACCCTTTTTTAGATGCAACCGGGCTACTTAGAGTTGGTAGAAGGTTAAGAAAATCTCCTTTATCTGAAGATCAGGAGCATCCAATTCTACTCCATCGTAACAGTAAGCTTACCAAATTGATTGTTGTGAACGAACATTCTGTATTATTACATGCTGGTACTCAACTACTTCTTGCTAATCTTCATCAACATTTTTGGATTGTCAATGGGAGAGACCTCATTCGGCAATGTATCAAACGTTGCATTGTTTGTACCCGTTTTTAAGGAAGAACTGCTCAGCAGATGATGTCGGACCTCCTTGCTGCTCGTGTAACTTCATGTGAACCATTTAAAAAATTTCAAGTTGACTACGCCAGACCATTCCAGCTCCGTGTAATGAAGGGAAGAAGCAAGCTGATCTTTAAGGGCTACGTGGTCGTGTTTGTTTGTTTTGTCACACAGGCAATACATCTTGAGTTGGCTGGGGACATGTCAACTGACACTTTCTTGGGCAGTCTAAGACCATTTATTGCTAGAAGAGGAAAACGTACGGACATGTACAGCGATTGCGGCACTAACTTTGTGGGAGCAACCAAAGAGCTAAAGGACTTTTTGCATTTTACTAACCAACTTGAAAGGAATCTGGCAGTAGAAAATATTATGAGCTCCATAGGTGTATCCTGGCACTTTAATCCTCCTGGGGCTCCGCATATGGGTGGGCTTTGGGAAGCTGGAGTGAAGTCGATGAAATATCATTTAAAACGTGTGGTGGAGGAAGCTAGGCTGACCTACAAAGAGATGTCTACTGTTCTGACTCGAGTAGAAGCCTGTCTCAATTCCCGACCGCTAGCTCATCTCTCTACTAATCCGAATGATTTTGAGGCGCTTACTCCTAGACATTTCTTAATTGGACGGGCTTTAACTGCATCGCCGGAACCCGATTTGGATCATCTTCCTATCAACCGCTTGTCCAGATGGCAACATACTTAACGCATCGTTCAACAACTGTGGAAGCGCTGGAGCAGTAAGTATGTACCAAGACTTCAACGACGTACCAAGTGGGCGGAGCCGCAGGTCAACCTTGAGGTAGGCAATTTAGTTCTCCTAGGATAAATGCCTTCCCCCACTCAGATGGAAGCTGGCTAGAGTTATGGAATTACATCTCCGAGATAATCAAAGGGTTCGCGTCGTCACACTGAAAATTGGAAGCACTCTGTTCACACGGCCAATCCATAAGCTGGTTCCTTTGCCAATTGACAGTCATGAAGCGCCAAAAAATTAATTATTTTGCTATACTTAGCATGATTATCTGTATACACACCTTTTTTGTCTATTTAATTTAATATACTCATTAGGCTAAATGTATTTTAGTATTATTATTACGTGAAAAATTCATGGAATTTCGGCCGCCGATGTTTCGTCACTAGATGCAGCGACTGTGTTATCAAGGCAAATAATATTAAATTTCTTTGGTTTGTTGTATATTTATATTTTAGCTCTATTGAGCGTCAACTCAGCGTATTCATAATATTATTACAGTGTTGCCGTAAATTATTTTTACCGTTTGATAAGAGGGTGCACATTGTGAATGTAAATGCGGTGTTGCCTTAAATTAGTTTTACATGCTCTCGGCACATAATCTCATTATCTGTGTGCATTTTCTATAATGTAAATATATTTAAATTAAGGTACTCTACTTACTTGATGAGCCCAGGGCTGATACTTTATTTTAATCTTTTAAAATTGGTAATGTAAATATTGTATTTTTCCATGACATCTTCTGGCTGTTTCCCTCCACTCTCGACCTAGATTTATTCTTCTGTCTGTCTATCTTTATAATTAAGTACAAAAATTATTCCCTTGTAACAACATTTATCCAGCTTCCAGTTTCTTGGTTGCAAAATTTTAATTTAAAGTAAAAAAACTAACAAATCACTTGCAATCTGAAGGAGACAGCGAACTCACCTGTCTTTCTTAAAGCTGTTAAAAGTCAACCTTAAGTCTATATTTTTGAGCAATCAGCTCGAAACATTCCCTATCAAAGTACTTCGTATTTATTCTTCGTAATCTAATTGTTGTAAATAAATATTAGTTTTTTATTTGTTATTAGAAATCTAATTGTTTAACTCATCGACAATTCATTTTACGCCATATTAAGTACACTTTACGCATTTACCTTACCATATTAATCACCTACATTGATCCATTGAAATCTGCGTCACTACAATTCAATCATCACAGCCCCCCAGCCATCTTCTCATATACCAACTCTTAATCGCCAAAACCTAAAAATTTTAAGGCCTTTTTAGTTTTTCAAAAAATTATTTTACTGACAAATATTCGCGAAGTGCACCATGTTGTTAAGCTAATAAAGTTATTTTGGATGCTCTTATCAAAAAAAATATGGTTAAAAAATCCGTGGGGATACGTTGGTGCGCATCGCTCGTCAGAACTAAGCTGTTAAGCATCTAACACAGCAAGGTCAAACAAGGCCAAATGGAATGCTATGAATACACTTGAGCTTTGCGACGTCCCAATAAAAAGGAAAATATGCCGGTAATTAAAAGGTTGGCAGCGAAATGCGCGAGGATTAACGTACAACGACGGAAAAGAGGAAGACCTGATAATGGGAGTCGCCAACCGCCCATTCGTCAATAGCTATGTAATAGCAGCATTTCCATATTACAATTAATAATTTACAAAACATTTCGTAAAGCTAAAAGTTTCATTTTAATACTCATACGTGTCATACTGCCTATTCGAAACATTAAATTAATACTGACTATTGCCGCAAACTTTGTGCTGCAGATAAGCTACGCGTTAATTCACTCCCTATTATTGGCCTATTAAACCCAGAAAATAGCGTATCTGTTCCGTGTCCAGTCAAAATTTTATGTTTTCTAGTTCTGAATTTTGTTATCATTGTTGTTTCCTTTTTAGATGCTGAGCTTGGTTTTTAGATTTACTGATTCTTGTTGACCTAGTATTGTTGTATTGTACTTGAAGAATAGGTAAGATTGCTAGGCAAGAGTGGCGCTGGTACGAGAAGCACTGGTACAAAAACGATTTGTAATTGAATTTTACAATGTTTCCTGCCATTCAAATTTGTTTCAATAAAATGTAGTATAACATGCATAAACGGCAATATTGGGCAAATATTAACATTTTATTAAAAATTGCAGTTATCATTTGATCAAATTAGTACAAATAATTTCCAATTTTAAATGAATTTTATATGGTTTAGTTTAAAAGAACTTTAAGATTATATATTGCTTGTCAAATGCCGTTGAGAGATACAAACAAAAGTTAAATATGTATATTGGCAGGAATAAACGAATATTGAAAATTTTAATTTCCCCCCAAATCTGAAATGTCAACTTTGTGCTGATAACTGCTTAAATATAAACAAGTGATAGATCGAAATGACAGTTTAGATGCAAGTTTAAGGTTTGAAATAATTTAAATAAAGTAAATTAAATAATTTTTAGTTTTGAATAAATTCGTATTTTTAATTTTTAAAGACCTTCACAATGATATATTGCATGCAAAATTCGGTTGTAGAATGCAAAAGTAAAGTCAACATTATGAAGATAGGTAGTAATAAAATAACTATAATATTTAAAATGCAATAACTCCCGCCACCTCAAATCATTCTTTGTATGTGCGTTCTAAAAAATAATTCACGAGACATCATTTGTGCTCAACTCCTTAGGGGTTTACTTAATTTTAATTTGATATCTGGTGTGTGTTGGTCCTAAAGAAGAATTTATGTGACATAATTTATGCCCAACCCCAAGCCGTTTACCCAATGTTAATGTGAAGACAGGTGGGTGAGTATTTAGAGAGTAATGATTTGGGCGGCGTCATTTATGGATCATCCCAACAAAAACGTGTAACATAAGGTGACGTTATTTATGAATTCTGCTAATAAAAGAGTAATATGGACAATTCCAATAAAATAGTGAAAATCTAGGTTACGTCATTTATGGGTTCTGCCATTAAAAGAGTGATGATTTTGGCGACGTCATTCATGGACCATCCCAATAACTCAAACATTTTATTTGTGTGGCTACGCTGGATTTTTTTACCATATTTTTTCTCCACATCCCCCTCCCCCGTATCATGTACATAGAAACCTTGGTATGTCGTTACACATGTCATGCAAATATTTTTGCTATTTAGGTGTTTTTAACTCACCTTCTTCCCCCCCCCCTCTTACCCACATATCTATCATAATCATAACCTGTGCGTGCAGTCGCGGTATTAGTTATGCCTCTTCTATTCTGTATATAGGTATTTGGCTAGAAGTTATATTTGTAATATATTGCTGTGTTGCTTTTCTATGTTGGGAATTTTCTATTTCACTCACTTTAAGCTAACCCACCCAACTGCTCGCCCCCCCCCCCTTGCACCACTTGATAACGCTAACGCAGTTAAAATAGGCTAAAATGGTACTATTAGTAATACATAGATTACCTTGTACTTGTACTTCAGTGCCGCGCGATTTTAAAGAAACGAAGTTTCATTAGAATTTTAATAAATTCTAATGAAACTTTTAGTTTTATTAAATTGTATAGGTATACGCATTTATACATATGTATAAATGCGTATACCTATACAATTTACGCATTGGGGTCGTACAGAAACAGTGCCATCCGCGTTCAGGGTGGGTCACTTGAAAAAAGATGGCACACTATGGTAAGGATATAGCCATTCACGCAACACTAAAGAGGTTGACAAGGTAGGTTGGTGGGTCAAATTTGGTAAATTTGTGTGACGTCATTTATGCCCGGCCCATTCATCCGTTTTTGCTGCCATTCACTACCAGAAATTTTGATATGGGTCCATTCAACTGTTAATTGTGAAGCAGTGGTCAGTCCAAACAAAGTTAAAAAACAATACAGACATTCCCGGGCGCTTTTGCGATCACTTACAAGTTGTTTGGCGACAATCGCTTCATTGGTTTGACCTGTAGTGTCGGACCAACAGACGGACAGACGGACTTGACCATTTTATTAGATGATTAAGCTCAGCATCTAGAAACCATGAAAAAGTGCATGCATGCACGTACGTAGCTGGCCAAGTTTCGCCTATCTAAACATAAATGGAATGAACCTACTTAGGAATGATGGTTGTCTGCTTGGCAGCAGACACACAATGCGCGCGTCTCACATTGGGGTTGGGTGACTGGACACCCCATGTTCAGATTAGCCATTTACACAGCGTCTAAGAGGGCGGCAAAACGAGTGGGTGGAAATAAATATTTTATAAAGAGTGTCGTCATTTGTGTCTGGCCCATTAGCTGGTAAAGTTTCATTTATTTAAACAAAAGAAAAATTCACCAATGGTATTGCATTACGAACCAACAGACGTACCCTAGGTACATGCTTGGGGATGATCCATTAATAATGCAACCTAAATCGCCACACTTTTGGTACCCCCCTCACCCCCCCCCCTGCACACAAATTTCAACATCATTAAAATGGTAAGTAAAAAATTAAAAATTTTCAAATACTAGTATGGTTTTCATCGCACACGTGCAATGATGAATCAAATACCTATGTACACACTAAGGCTTGTTGGTTATGGTCGGGCAAAGTGCTTTTCCACAAATAGCTATAAACTGAACCAACCTACAAATTTTGTTCCCGTACTTCTTCAGGAGTCAGGTACTACAGGTGTAGGTGTTTTGCTTAAATTATGTCTCGTAAATTATCACTTAGGACTTACCGATCACGCTCTACAGGTGTGAGGATTAGACACACAAGATGTCACGTAGAATATTCATTCGGACTTACCTGTTACTTATTATCATCATATCATTGTACGGTATAGCCTTTCATCCATTTTTCAGGATATATCAGCACCGTGTATTACTGTACGGATGTATATATGATTCTTGAGCACCCCATGATGGGAGTGCTCATTGAATCTACAACCACTAATAATAATTATATTTAAGAGGAAGGGTAAGTTGCGACTGTTACTGCAGACCACCTAGCGGCAGTAATTTTAGACTGCACTACTGCAGTATGCCGAAAATCATTTTTCAGACTCTATTACTATTGTCTAGGCGAAGATAGAGGATTAAAAACAATTAGCCGGAGCGTGCCAGGCCCCTTCTAAATGTAATACGTTCAACTATCCAACCCACAATCTTTCCTTCAGTGGGACGCAGAGAATGAACAGTAGCTAGTTGCAGTGATAGGTATAGTAGAATGTATTGATGCGGAGTTGCGACTATGCCGAAACACGGGAGGAGAGCGGAGTCAATTCACTCCATTAGCACGAAGCGCCTACGTCTCAGACATTACATCACGTTACCTGTTACTTATTACATACAGCGGTGGATCCAGGATTTTTTTCTGAGGGGGGTTAATGACCGCCTGGCGGGGGCTAACAATGTTAAGCCGCCATATTGAAAATGGCCGCTCTTATCCCTGCAATGTTAAAAAATTTCCTTCTGGGGGGGGGGGGCTAAAGCCCCCTAGCCGCCCCCCTCTGGATCCACCGCTGGGATTGAGCATAAATGATGTCACGTAAATTATCCTATAGGACTTATTCGTCACACACAACATAGGGTGTAGGGGTTAAACATACACATTTTCATCAATTGTACTTTAGATTAGAACACACCCGTAACGGACTACAGAGGGTGGTAATTTTTACACATGACAGATGTGCCTTGTTGAATCTTGTAATTTAGGCAATGGCTAAGGTACTGACAATTACAATAGGCGTGGGTGGGTGTCTAACTTTCAGAAACTCGTACCTATCCCTCTCGTGTCAGTATTCTTATCAAGCCCATTCGTATCAATCGTACGCTGCTCACTGGTATCAGCAAATTTCGTACCTAGCGCAATAATACCAGCGGTATTCTTGCTGTTACGGAGCTCACTAGTACCAGCACCAATCGCACCCCGTCAACTCATAATACCGAAACTCGCACCTACCCCACTTCTACTAGCACAAATCGTATCCCGCTGATTTTTACCAGCAAAAATAATATCTAGGATACTCTTACTGCACATGTGGTATGTTGGAATTACTACAACACATTAAGCACTTCGCTGTAAGCTTAGCATCTACTTTGAGCCTAAAATCGCAAAATCGGACGCAAAATCGCGCCCGATTTTTTTCCTATGAATACTCGCTTGCAACCATTACCAAATGTATTGATTCACGGGGTCATGTGGTTTAATGGAATAAGCGATATGATTTTAATTATTATTTTAATTTATTTGATTTTATGAATGCAATTTATACATTTTTAGTGTCCGTCTTGAAAAACAGTATAATTATATTGAATGTCTTGACACTGTAATAAAGAAACTCAAACTCAAACCATTAGGCTCGCTAAGAGATTAAAGATTGACGAACGTTATCATTTATGGCCAACTAGGTTAAAAAACATTGTATCAAGAATAATGTATCAATTCGCAGTATGAATATGCTCAATGCAAAAGAAAGTGAAATGAAAATGAAATGATACCAAATACGTCAACTACTCTATTTCGTCCGTATTTAGTATTTAATTTTTTGTGCAAGGAATTTTATGTCAGCCTATTTCATTGGTTGCAATTCAAAATTATTTGAAACCGGATTTTACGAATGTTTTCAGTAATTTTTTAACAGAGGTAACTGTATACGTGACACAGATACATTTATCGCTGTAAAAAATATTTAATCGCTTTTCTAATTTCCAATGCTGCTATTTTCATCTTCTTACCATTACTTATTACATGAAATACAAACTTGGTCAAAGGTTGGTTCATATGTTACCTATTAGTCTATTTGGTGTATGTATGAACAAATTTCAAACATTGTAGCTTCGTAATTTGTTTTTTATTGTAGGGTAAAGAGGGACGAAGAAATCGTTTGCTATGGAGAACTAGGCTGCTTTCGTGATGAGGGACCATTTGATTATTTGGACATGCTACCGAGCCCCCCAGAGGAAATAGCAACTAAATTCATGGTGTTTACGCGTAGAAACCGTGAAGTTCCTCAAGTATTTTCTTACTTCAATTTTACAGCCATGTATAACTCACATTTCAATGCATCAATTCCTACAAAAGTAATAATACATGGGTTTGGATCCACCTGTAATCGCATTTGGGCCTCGGAAATGCGACTTGCTCTTCTCTCCGTTGTACGTTCGCGACAATTTTTTTACAATTTACTTATGCTTTTGGATTGCGTTACATCACGAACGCACGTACGATATATCTTCTAGTAGTGCGCACCGCGCAATATTCAAGCTCAGGCTTCTGACCCCGCGAACAGTTAGAGATTGCGCATTAATAGAGACCCGCGTACTATTCTTTTTTTCTCACTCGACATGCCCCTATTAGTTGTAAAATATATTTATATGTATCCATAGCTTACTGAAAAACATTTTAATAATTTTTATTATATTTTATTGCAGATCGAGTGCAACATTATCTGTGTCGATTGGGAAAATGGTGCGGCAATGCCAAATTATGTACGCGCAGCTGTCAACACACGACTTGTGGGGAAACAGGTGAATACTAAGCAGTTTGTTATTTAGTTACCACTAGTACTCCTGACCATACTGCAGCTGCTAAACATTTAATTTTAGCACCCACTTAAAGTAAAATGGCTTAAACATTAGTTTTAAAATATTATATTACACTTCGTAATCGTGACATCTATCCTTTAATTAATATCCTAATCTTGGATCAATTTTTAATTTCTTTTGTATTTTTCTTAAAACCTTGCGGATTTAATTTAAAATACAATTTATGTAAATGTAGCACATGTGGCTTAGGTAATTTTTTTAATTCTATTAACTTAGTACGTTGGAATATTTCAATTTGAATTCATTATCGAGTTTGTTTTTATGAAATAAAAAACACAAGCGTGAGTAAACCTTTGTTTTATCAGTTAAATATTTAGGGAGTTGCGATATATTTATGTAAACTACAATCTAAGACATGTGAATGATTTAGTTTCCGTGTTGTCCTATTTTTCGGTTCGGAAAATGTAAAAAGGGATGGTACTACCCAAAAAGCGTTTCTTGCTTGCAGACTTTTAGTACTGATATTAATCGTTTGATACGGTCGCCTTGGCTAGGCGGCTAGCAGTTACCGCAAAAAATGAGAAACGTTTTGCACTCTGCTGTATCCCGTCACAATGCTGACAAATACGACGAGTGCGTTTACACTCGCACGCAATGGAAAATAGGAATGATTAAATCTGCGTTTATTAAACAACTAAGCCAGGTTTTTTTGGACATTTATAGAGGGTCTGCCCTATCCTATTCCGGGCGTATCAAAACTCATTGGGTAGAGAAGGAGTGGCAAAACAGATTTTTTCATTTTATTACTGCAAGCCCCGTAAGAGAGTAAATACAGCCAGCCGCCATACATCTTATTAGCCTAGTATTTCATAAGGCATAAACTATAATTATTTATGACATTGACGCAGTTGTGCAATACCAAAAACCTACACGAAATATTTACTATTAACTACTAAATGATGCACAATAATCACATGAATTTTACTACTGATCAAAAATGGTTTTTAAGCCTCGTCTTATATCCATTGGTTGGTTGCATCGTAACCGCATAAGTAAGCAAAAGGTATAGCGACATTTGAGAGTCGCGATGTTTAGTCCAACATTGTACGACATTTCCCAAAACGAAACTTGGTTCAACGACAACAAGTAAACGACATTACCTGCAAAGAAATTTAAGTCCACGTCAATACGTCCTTAGAAATTTTGGCGCGTGACAAAGTACCGGTTAACAACTAGTTCAAAACAATTACGTCCAATCCAATCTTTGCAAAATGATTCAGAACAATGAATTTCAAAAAAGCTATCATATAAAATTATTTGTTTGATTTATTGACTGCGGAGTTATGAAACTAACTAACCTAGTTATCATCAGAACAAGTACAGTGCTAGTATTAATCAATAACATTAGTTTTATAATTGAAATTAGTAATAAATAAAATTGGATTAAAATAAATACGTAATATTTAAAAAACTCATACTACAACATCAATTTCAAAACTTCAAATACTCTTGCAGCAAAAGTTATAGATTATCAACAAGATACATATATACATATATTTCGAAGTGAGAAATGAATTCGTTCAATAATATTAAAATTTGCTGTAGGACATTCTCCTTCCTTTCTAATTCCCTTTAAAACACTTTACGATATGAATAGATTACATCATTGATGAAGGTAGGCTGTCGTGAACTCCCAGTAATTTGTTTACTGCGCTTCTTAAGAATAAGTCAACCGAGGCGCGCGTTGACATGGGAAAATGAAGATAGGCCATATATATTGGGTAACTGCGTATAATTTCTGGGCAGGACGCATGGAAGATGTCGCAATTAGTGCCTAAAACGTTTTCAGGACTACTACGTGGTTGAATAATAATTCATCTTTGAAATTGACTCCCAAGATATTATACGCTTTTGTTGTCTTTAAGGCATTAAACTTTTAAAGTATTACGCCCTATTAAGTCGTCCGTACATAAAACGTTTTTACAATAATTATAAATTCTGATTTTTCTGAAGCTATTGGTGGACCAAGCTGGCCAAAAAGATGTGAGGCCATTTTTGCTAGTATTTTTGCTGATTCGCGGGAATTATCTGTTGCCGCTGTGTCATCCGCATTATTTGATATAGTTTCATTTTCATGGTTGGGGTGCAGATTAAAACCGTACTTGCGCCGCACATCAGGGTCGTTGATTTACTCAACTTCTTGATCGATAGCTATGTTGAACGCAAACAGGGAGATTGGACTGCCTTGCAGAACGCCGCGTCTGAAATATATTGCCTTAGTTTTGCACTTACGTGTTTAGATAGAAGTATAGTTATCCACTTGTAGGCTGATGGTTAGCTGTTTTTCTGTCTGGTTTTATCATCATTTTTCCAAAAACTAGTTTCAAGATTTTTAAAAATTCAAAAATTTTCAATTTTGAAAATAAGGATTTTAAAAATTTGGCTTTGAAAGTGGCGCAAAAGGCAGTCGAGATACTTTTGATATGTAGTATTCAAAACTAACATGATTTCTTTGAATTGGAGTTTTTTATGTTGGCGTGCAACACCTTAAACCATTCTTTTGTAAATACTATGCAGGCGAGATGTCCTGAGGTCTAAGGGCCCGGATCCTTTTGTAATGGTCATAGGTTTGATTCCTACTCGTGACGTAGATGTCGTTCAACTCCCGCCTTCTTCATGTGTGATAGCTATCACCTCCTTAAAGCTTATTTGGCATTGTGTTAGTACAGGATAAGCTAGCCACATCTGTTTGCTCCTGGAAATAAGCGATTGCTCTTTCTATCTTGACAATATATATATTACTTATTCATTATTATTTGCAATTGTTTGATGTTTAAATTATTTTTAATTTGCAAGTAATTTTGTAATAGTGAAGTTGGTGCGTGCCAGGTAGTTTTTTAGGCAGTATTTTTAATTTCGTTATCCGTTTAAGAGAGTATCAAAATGCTTAGAGTAACCTAATTTTTAGTAAAAGATCAGTGTAACCATTAGCTGTGACTAATATAAATCAGTTACTTAGAGGTGTGTTTTTCTCGAGGTCTTTTTTTCAAAAGGCCGATTGGGAAATGGTGTTTTGCTCTGCTGTCTTTAATACGTGAGGTCTTTTTTCTCAAAGGTAATATTTCCTGAGGTCCTTTGTCCAAAAGGGGTTTCGTTTTTCGGATGGCCGAGGTCTTTTAGCCCGAGGAATTATGAAAGGTGTTTTGTCGTGATACCTCTGCATAAAATTCGTTTACTATCGGTGTTAGTGGTTATTGATTGAAAGCTGAAAGTTAATTTTGAAACTGTACCTAATCTACCTATTTTTACTTATGATAGAAATGATCAGAATTATGCTTCTTTACGTATTTAAAATTAAGTAGATTTACTTTAAGCTTTTATAAAAACATAAGTGCTCTGTCGCAGTGACTGTCCTGTTAAGGCAGGAACTTTTCCATTACGCCAGAGTATTCAAAAATAGAATACTCGAAGCCTTTTTGCTTCAATGTCTCCGACCCCTACTTTGCATGAGTTTGAGAGAATGAAATAGAAAGAACCGATGATGGGGTCATTGTGCTCACCAAACAAGAGCGATAGCAGTCAGTCCTTTTTGATTTGCTCTGAAAGTCAAACCAACCGTCTGAGCGTCAACATCTCGTTTCCTTTAGCTCTGATAAAAATTCTCCTTTTATACTATTTCCAAACCAAGCAATTCGTATTTGTAGCATTCGTGTAACGTATCTGAAGTTCAGTATTTATTGTTATTAAGTGTATTTTATGGTTATTAGTGTGTAATTAAATAATAAATTGGTAATTATTACCAACATCACACACTCAGGAGATCAAAAAACGGCATTTTAGTAATTCCGCTGCCGCGCCTAAATTTCACTGTACCCACATGCATTACATAATAATTGTTACGTGCATCAATCTTCGATTGCGTATTTACTATATTCTGCCATATGACCTGCTAGTGCTGTTTTCATACTTTTATGTAGCCAAGCATTTGAATCATTGGTCACCGCTACTCTGCTGCGGTCATTTTCCTCTGGATATTACTGGCTTTCTAGAAGAAGACAGCCATCGGAGCACCAAACGAAGCTCATTGCCCCAGTTCTCAGACCGGAGGTACCCTCAGTGTGGCTTATTGCCCCCAGTTTTCAGACCGGAGGTACCGTCAGTGTGGGACCTTGCCTCCAGTTCTCAGACCGGAGGTACCGTCAGTGTGGGACCTTGCCCCCAGTTCTTAGACCGGAGGTACCATCAGTGTTGCTCATTGCCCCCAGTTCTCAGACCGGAGGTACCGTCAGTGTTGCTCATTGCCCCCAGTTCTCAGACCGGAGGTACCGTCATTGTTGCTTATTACTCCAGATCTCAGACTTAGGTCAGGTTCAGACTCCCATCATGCTACCTATGCTCCAAGCACTTTTCTTACGCTCCAGAGCACCGTACTTTTGCTCCAGAGCATCAAGCTTTGTTCCAGGCCACCTTCCTTGTTCTCCGAAGCAAAGGCACCGCCGCTGGTTGCTCATCGACCCGTGTCTCAGACGTCGGTGAGGTCCGGACTCCGTTTCATTCCTTGTGCTCTCAAGCATTTTCCTTGTTTTCCCAGGCACGTTCCTTGCTCTCTCGAGCATCTACCGTGTGCTCCCAAGTACTGTTGTTTAGTTCTCGGTCCTAGTACTGGAACTAACTAAATGACTAAGGAACTAAGGACTAGAAATAATTAGAACTAAGAAATTTAAAATTTCGTGGAATTAAAACTAACTAGAACCAATATTTATTTCAAATTTAAGAATTAGAACTAACTAGAACTATAGAACTGAGATCGAGAACTAACTAGAACCAAGATTCCGTTTGGTGTTTACAACTAAAACTAACTATAACTATTGTCTGGATACAAATTAGTGATATTTGGGAAGGTGGGCCCATACATTTATTGTACCCGCCCATCCCCTTCGTGTATTGGTCCAGGGATGGGCGGGTACAATAAATGTATGGGCCCACCTTCCCAAATATCACTAATTTGTATCCAGACAATAAGTAAGATGGAACTAAGAACTAACTGGAACTAGAAAACATTTTATTTGAACAGCTAGTCCCAAAAGAAGTTTAACTCGCCCCTACCATCAAGACACCAATTTTGTGATTTGGTACTACCTAGAACAAGAACTAAGGGAAAACTGGGAACTAGAACTAGAAAATTTGAATTTTGGTGCCTCACGTAGGCCACACCTCTTAAATTTTGGCGCCAATTTTAAATTTTTGAACTAACTAGAACTAAGCTTCTGAGAACTAGAACTAACTAGAACTAAGCTTTTGAGAACTAGAACTAACTAGAACTAACCATGAAAAGCAAATCGATAACTAGAACTAACTAGAACTAAGATGGACGGAACTGATAACTAACTAGAACTAACTATAAAATTCGAAGTAAGAACTAGATCTAAACTAGAACTCAGAAGTTTTTTGGATTTTAGAACTAGAACTAACTAGAACCAGGGCGGTGAGATAAGAACTGGAACTAAGAATTTGAGGAACTAAACAACAGTACTCCCAAGCACGTTCCTTGCACCTTCTTTTTATTATATTATTAATTATTATCCTGGGTTTTTATTATTCTTTCTTTCGTTAAAAAACAAATTATTACACAAAGTACATACGCAAAAATGACACAAATAATATGTGTAATCATCCTTGAAAATAGTGCATGTATTAGATAGAGAATTCTGCTTAGTTTCTACTTAACCTAATACAAGTAACGAAACAGTACATAATTTTCTTAAAGAAATATGAAGAAGCCCCTGCAGCATATATCAAGCGCTGGGATGACAGAATTTACATATTGAATCATTTGATTATTGACTGTGTTACTAGTAATTGATATATTTTGAATTTTTATAAACTCGGTGGTTTCTTTTTGATCCACTGAGCGAATCCTTAGCCGGTAGCGTATTTGCGTCTCGTTGCACAGAAGTTAGTGTAGTGGAATTGCTTGGTGGGGGGAGGTGTGTGAGAACTGTTTGTGCGCAACTAAGGGGAAGTAGTGTACGTTTCCGTTCATTCGTGTGTAGAGACGAAGACGGCGTGCTAATTGTGCCTCGCAGGCTAACAGCTATTTCTTCGTGCAGTAGCGTAGTTGCAATACCATTCAGCAGATCCTACATTGCGCCCTTCATTTTATAGCATCTGCTATTACTTTCACGCTGCGTCGATATACGGGATGCAATACGTGGGGCACTCAGGGTTGGGTGTACTCGTCTACATTTCGGCTTGGTCTCGAAGTACATTCAAGTGCAAATACCGAGCACTGTAGCCCTCCGAAAGGGAAAGTGTTCATTGCTCCTGAAGAGGAGGATAATCTACCTAGACTGCAATGAGGTCGGCCGTTCTTTAGCCACTATCCTTTAATAATACATATTAGTTCTTAAGATACCAGCTGTGCATTGTGACTGACTTCCTTCGGGAACGCTCCATAGGTGGTGTTCAGACTTCGTGTCGTTCATACCGAGGGGAAATGTGTGTTTACATTCACATGCTGGTACAGTAACTGCACTGGGTTATAGGTATATACCTGGAGAATCCGATAAGTGCTACATATGATGATGAATGATGATGATATATTTTGAATTTTTAGCAAAACCATTTTTGTAATCGTACAGCCAAATTTGTTTTGGAAGAAAAACACCCTTGCTAAGGAAAAAAAAGTAGTAAGAATTTCGTGTATACTATATACAGTAAAACTTCGTTACAACGGTCTTTCAAGGGGGTGTTGGGTTTTGACTGGTGTATCTAAGGTCCGATGTAAAGTTACAACGGTCTTTGGCCGTTGTATAGTAACATATGATTATTGCATTACTTTTATTTCGACAAAAATTTAAATATAACAGAATGTGTAATTAAGTATTGGTTTGTACATTATTATAATAGGAAATCGTAATTAGAAGTTGAAAAACTCAAAAAAATCGCTAGTATTTAATGTAGATTCTGAAGTTTATATTTTGACGATAACTTCTCAATTTCGCTCGCAGCTTCAAAATCTGACTCATCTTCGCCATTGTGCAATATCCACATTTTAAGTTCAACTAAATTTGAACGAGCGTATCTACTAGTTTGAGCACGCTTACATTTGATTTGAGTGCAATCTTTAGGTTAATATTTAAAATCTAATCTCTACCTGACCAAATCGTATGCCCTGTTGATATGTGCAGAGATGTTTCTTTGCTACCACTGGCTAATTTTTTCACTTTCAAGTTCGTGAATGATTGATAATTTTTTGCTTATTGTCATTTGCTTACGATTTTTTTTTCGTGGCTGGAGCCATACTTATTCGCTAACAAGTCGCCTAAGTTGAAATTCCAAAAAAATATTTTAAAGCTGGCAAAAGTACTAACTTCTGACTTCTACAACCTGGTGTTACTCCTCGTGTTAGATCCTTTCAAATTTGTGTGTTTCGTATTTACCCGCCTATTTATTTCTTGAAATAATATTCCATTCGAGTTACAGATAAAGATATTTTTAGGAAATAAAAAGTGAAACCAAGGACCGTTGTAACAAATATCATTCTAATGGTAACATTGCTGTACGGCCCAAAGATTTTGACCGGTGTATCAAGGCGACCGTTGTAGAATTGACCGTTGTAAGACTATACTTTAACATTACGCAGCATAGCGTTGTTGCCGGGACTACAAAATTTGACCGGTGTATCGAAGTGACCGTTAAAGCCCAGGCCGTTGTAACGCGACTGCACTGTAGATATAAGAAAACTATTTTTTCTCTAACTATGTCTAACTATGCTGTCTAACTATGCTGCACTCGTGCATAAATCAGTTTTGTTGCCCCAGACTGAAGTAAACTGGGTAAGGGATTTTGGGCACCCTTACTGCCCTCCAATATTTACACAAGTAGAACAGCACAGTTTCGGTGCTGCGTTGTGATCCCAAGTCCCAAGCACGTTCCATGCTCTCTCAAGCACCTGTCTTGTGCTCTTGAGCACCTACCTTGTGCCCTCGATCATCTCTCCTGCGTTCACGAGCAACTTGTCCATTTTTCACTTGCCCGATAAGAAGCATTGAAGTGGACCGCCGCTCAAACCTGCTCAGGTCGTTACAGCAATCGGCGTCTCCACTTACCCCGATGTGTTTCCACTGACCTCGGAGTGTCTTCACTTACCCCGGATCACCAGTTTATCATCACCTACCCCGGTTGTCTCCATTTATCTCGGACCGTCTTCACTCACCCCGGAACCCCGAAGTATCTCATCTCACCCTGATTAGCTCACACACCACCTTTTCCTACCTCCTACCAACTTCTTCAAATTCATTGAATTGGGAATAGCCAACCCCCTTCCACCTATTTACACAGAGAAACGTCAAGGTTGGATTGACGTTAAGGTGCACCGGGATTTACGACCCCAGCTCACTGTGCATACCCCCAATCACTTAAGGTTAAAAATTGTTAAGTTTTCTGGTGAAATAAGATAAAATTGTTTTTGATATTACTTTGGTCTGTCTTTGTGCATACACTGGTCTGGGCTTAGGCTAAAATACAAAAAGCTCTGCGCTGCAGTTAAGCAGGGCAGTTTTGTGAATCTGATGACGTGTACTTGCATAATATTATGTTCTGGCTAATACGAAGACTAACCACTTAATCGAATCAGTGGAAATAGGAATGACGAAAAAGAAAACATAAATGCTTTGCAAGATGTTCTTGGAGGGGTTTTGTTTCTTCAAAGATTTTTTGTATTGAACTTATTCTTTAGATTGGGACCTCCGTTAAAACAATTTTTAACGCGTTACGACATACAATGAATTAATTATAATTCGCCGAGTTTAAATATAATGTGATATTTAATATTACAGGTGGCTGTCCTCATACTTTGGCTAAATGATCACATGGGAAGTCAAACGCAGGATTACCATTTGGTAGGCTTTAGTTTAGGAGCACATGTAGCAGGTTTTTCTGGCCAGGAACTGAAAAATTTAAGCCGAATCACTGGTAAGTAAATTGCTTGCTTCCTATATGTAATCGCGAATTAAAACGCAAAATTATTGAAAAAGGTATAAACGTCTAATAATTCGGTAATAACGAAAATCTAGATGTCAAATTAGGGCTTATTTAACAAATATTTACACGTTGTTCAAACTACTGTTGTGTTTTGTTCACAATTGTTTGTGAATTATTGTGATTCTCACATCACAAAACAATCACAATTTGTATTGTTCACAAACTGTATTAAACTGCTAAGATTGTGATTGTGAAAAATTGTGATTGTTAACAAAACGATAGAAAAACCTAATTTGTTGACAATGAGGTGGGGGTGGTGGGGGGAAGTTTTCCAGTTTTATTGGGATCGTCCACAAATGACGTCCCGCAAATTATCATTCTTTTGTTGGGATCGTCCACAAATGACGTCCCGCAAATTATCATTCTTTTGTTGGGATCGTCCATGAATGACGTCCCGAAAATTATCGTTCTTTTATTGGGATCGTCCATAAATGACGTCCCGAAAATTATCATTCTTTTATTAGGATCGTCCATAAATGACGTCCCGTAGACATTTTTTTATTAGATTCGTCCATAAATGACGTCCCGAAAATTATCATTGTTTTATTGGAATCGTCTATTACTGACGTCCTTCAAATTAGCATTCTTTTGTTAGGATGGTCCTTAAATTACCTCACTTGAATTATCACATTTTTAGGACCCGCTTACCCCCACGGCATTTTTAGCACGTTTTGAAAACGCTAATTTTTACATGAAGTTTCATGCCTGTGTAGACACACTGGCCCTTCCGTTTGCATATTTTATTCATGATCTCAACTGTTCAGATCACAAAAGTTAGTTTTCCGTTTTTTTTTGTGTTCTTCTAAAATTAGTCGTACTCTCTACGCTCTGTACATTTTACTACGAACTACTATTAATAAGATTAAAAAAATAACTGACTAAACTACAAAGTACACCATGAAAATAGTATCGTCAGTGAAGAGGTATGTTTGCCAATGTCCATTAGTTTCTTAGACGCGCTTTTGCCGAAGTCCATCAAAATGCATAAATGAATTAAATTATTGGTAGGTACATGCTTACAATGTTATAACTAGAGTGGAAAATGTATAACCTGCACCAGTAAAGTGCAAAATGCAATACCTACACCTTTGAAGTGCAGAAGTTGACACCTAACGCATTTAATTGTAAAACAAATAACGAACTAAACTGAGGAAGTTAAGTTAGAGTAACACTTTCATATTTTTATCATTTACTGATACAACATTTTGGTGTTCAAAAAAGTATATAAACCTGATTCTAAGTTATACTTTCCAATAAGTACACAATATGATGAGTGCATTTTATCACATTAAACACTTACACATGATCATATTTTTGGTGCAATATATATTGAATTGCACAAAAATATGATCCAGATATGATAGATGTCAACAATAGCTGGTTTGCTGAAACAAAAAACAGAAATGGCACTTAATGAAAACAAAATGAGCTAAACCTTGATCCCGTCAAATGTAGAAACTGTAATGTTGTAGGTACTGCATTTTTAACTTTGCTGGAGAAAATATCACACTTGAAACTCTAATAATAACACTGTACACACACCAATAACTAAATTCACTTGTGCATTCTGCACTGGAGTTAGACAAATTTGTGTTCACTGAGAAAATTTTTTTAGTTGTACACCTTGAGTAAACATACGTATTTTTAATTAGTGTATGTATAACAAAATAATACGAAGTGAAACGTATAAAAACGACAAGAAAATTAGTAACTTTGAACACTTGTGAAAATTTGAACACTAAAGACGTTTCTAGCAGGGTCAGTGTGTCTAGGCGGGTATTGATAAAAAGCAATTTAATAATTACAATAATCTATTCATTTTTTCAATTTACCAGCAGCACATAAAACATAAAACGCAATATAACAAATTATCGTTTACAAAATGTGCAGAGAGGTATGCGGGTCCTAAAATAGTGATAATTTGGGGGACGTCTTTAATAGACGATCCCAACAAAAGAATGATAATCTGCGGGACGTCATTTATGGATGATCCCAATAAAATATTGATAATTTGTGGAACGTCTTTTATGGACGATCCCAATAATTGAATAATAATTTGTAGGACGTCATTTATGGGCGATCCCTAAAAAGAATGATAATTTTCGGGACGTCATTTACGGACGATCCCAATAAAAGAATAATAATTTTCGGGACGTCATTTACGGACGATCCCAATAAATGAATGATAATTTTTGGGACGTCATTTACGAACGATCCTAAAATCATTTAGTGCTCGTTTGTTGTTGCTTCGTTGTGATGATTTTGTGATTGTGCACAATCCCATTTTAGTAGTTTGTGATTGTGATTGTGATATCACAATCACAAGCGAAAAAACAATGGTGATTTGTGAACAAAACACAACAGTAGTTCAAACCAAATTATTTGCTGTCACCCGACTTCGTGTGAAATTTTTTGAATTTATATTTACGAACCTTCTGAACTATTGGGGTCAAATAGGTGGAAATATATTAAATCAGCGAATACTTTGTCCAGCTTGCACCTGCAAGTCAAAATAATGCAGATGTTATTTACCAACGTAGAATAATAATTATAAGTATAAGTATAGCATAAACAAGGCCTGAATCCCTTGTTTAATGGCAGCCCTAAACAGCAAAATAGAGCAGTTAGAATTTGAAAAAGCTGCGTACATTCTTATTTATAATTAATTTCTGTGAAATAACCAAAAATTCAACTTGTTGAACTTCTCGCCACAACTTTAAATATTGTATTAACTCAATAAACTTACACTATTGTGATATATCTTTAGAACGGTAACAATTAGGCTAGCAAAATAGTTAATATTTTTCAAATGGTTTTGAAAAAACATAGTTGAAATGTAAAAAAGTTAACGGATTTTAACGAGTGATATATCATTTAAAAGCTCTTCAAAAATAAAGACACAACTTTGTTTTTGCTTTTAGCTTGTGGGCCATACAACAAAATTTTAGGCTAAATTGCAAAATTAAAACACCGTTATCTTGAAAACGTTTTGTTATAGTGATGGCGCATTCCATTATTTGAATTCTACTTATGATTACCTTTGGAATGACATATGGCTCGATAAAATTGGTCCAGTATTGCAAAATTTTCAAAATCCCGGTAAATTATGTAGGTACCTAGGTAGTAGTAGGTAGGTGTAAAAGTTGATAATGCTCACAATGTATGTATGTATGTATCTTTTGGGTATCATATCAGGCACGCCTTCGCACCCGATAATCATTGGACCAGGCCGTTACCGCCTCATTTCCTTCCCAACTAGAAAATTTAATTTAAGGAATTCACCTAGGACATACCCAATAAGTGGATTGTGCAAGCACAATCGCGTGGATAGCCTTCGGATTTTCCTATCGACTTAATTCTAATCTACCTTATTACAATGAGATTCCTTTGAAACCAGCTAGTCCGGCCAGGAATTAAGAAAAGCAAAAGAGTCCTATACCAGGATCCTCTGATGCGATGAATGCACCACACAGAGGTATATTAACATAGAGAGAGTACTCCCCGTAAAAAGCAAGGCAGACAGGGGACAAACGCCATCTGTCTTTTATCCAGACTCGAGACTGAGCCCTGCTTAGGATTAAGTGAGTGAAGGCTTGCTGGCTAGAAGTATTAGAGGGCATCCATCAATGACGTTAAAGAAGAAGGTTTTTAATTCCTCCCTCCCCTAGTTTAGCGCACCTACAATGTAGCGTCATATAGTAACGACAAGTTTGAATAGGTCGTACCACTCTCCCTCCCCTAAATCCAGACGTCATTGGTGCACGCCCCCCTATGCAATCTATTCGCTTATGCGGCAGCAGGGAAAAGCAAAGGAAACGTAGTTCTTACCAAAAATGAAGACGTCGCTACTGCAGCTAATTCCTGCTGCAATGTAAACCGACTAGGCACAAACTCATTCATAGGGTCTGGTGAAAAACACATGCAAAGAGATAGCAGTCCACTCTCTAGGTTAATATACCTCTGTGATGCACCATCTCCCACGTTGGCTCTTTTAAGTATGCAACGAATGCTCCTTTCCAAACAAATCGACAGAGCAGATAACGCAAATAGATTCACAAGATGCGTCAGGTTGATTCCTCTATATGAGAGAGAAGTACGCAACAAGCAGCCATCGGCCCCAGAGTTACGACAGCTGAAATCTCCATGTCTGCCCCTTCTCCCATGTCCAGTCTCTCTCAAACGCAGAGATATTCTGGATTTCAAAATGTGAGAAAGCTAGGAAGGTGGTCCTAATCATTGGTGGGCGGAGCCCACCAAGTGTAATTTGGATGCGATGGGCGGCGGAGACAATGAATCGACAGGACCACCGTCCCAGCTTTCTCACCTTTTGACATTCACAACAGGTTGGAATGATGGAAGCAGGGTTCGGCAGTGGTAAATACTACTGTGGTAAATACCATGGTAAATACCAGTAAATACCAGGGGTGGTAAATACTATTTTAGTGGCGCATTGGCACATACTGGCATATACTGGTATAAAGTGGTAAATTGAAAAACTTTTGAATTTCTTCTTGGCATATACTGGCTATATACAATCACTGATGAGGGGTAAATTAAAGAAAAAATAAATGTCTAACAAAAATACCAAAAGAAACTTTTTAAGCTATTTTTATATAATTTTTTATGCTACTATTATTTCATAGTGCAGTATGTAAAACAATTTTAGTTTTACTAGATATGTACTAAATTATTTTGTCTAGGCATGCTAAGTAGATGCAACTATAAAGTGACTAAATACTATAAGCAATTAGGTTTTTCTACATAAAACAATATGATTTTGTGCACTAAATAGGAATTGAAAAATTCATGAAAAGACCAAGACTGTCGAAATCAAGAATAATAAATGTTTTGAAAAATCAAGATTTTACGAAAATTTTCAAATGTGTTTTAGATTTGTCATATCAACATTTAGTGTTTAAATAGCTGCTTTCAAAAGCCTTGAAAACCAAGATTTTAGCCATGTTGTATATGGTCTTGAAAGTGGCAGAATGGTCAACTTAATTTTGCCATTATGCCGTTATTCAGATTTACAGATATTTTTACTGCAATATATAATAAATTACATGGTACTGGCTTTTTACTATAATTGAATTAGCAGCTGTGTTTCAAAGTTTAAGCCTACATAAGTATTTACCTGATTTGCCACTTTATACCGGTATTTATTAGTATATGCCAGTGTCATGGCATACCGAACCCTGGAAGGAAGGTATACAAGAGAAAAGTTCAACTAAAGTTTTAAAAAATCCGGCGCTTCGCGCCGGATTTGTCGACCGGGGGCGGGCCCGAAGTAGATGCTGAGCTTCAACAAATGCGCAACACAATTTATGTTACGCTAAAAGATGATATTAGATTTATGGAAGCTCCCCTACCATCAATAAGCCATATACGAATGTGCGTAGCATGTAGTTAAATATAGCTGAATAATGTTGACAAATTGCACGATTCACAAATGACGTCATTTATAGAGGCTCTTCTACCACCAATAAGCCATATATGGAAGTACGTGGCATGTAGTTAAATATAGCTGGAAAATTTGTAAGAATTGCCTAATTCACAAATAACGTCATTTATAGAGCCTCCTCTACCACCAATAAGCCATTTACGAATGTACGTTGCAAGCAGTTAAAAAAAAAATAATAGTTAGATAAAGGTAATAAACGATCTGTGTATGTATTCTTGTAACACCCCTGCGTTCAAAGTATCTGTTTGCCTAATTTTTAAACAAATGCAGAGCGGAACCCCAAAATAGTGATATTCAGATGACGTCATTTATGGAAGATCCCAGTATGAATACTGGAGGCATTCCATAAAATGGGTACCCGTTTACCTCATTTTAAAACTAAAGACAGGCGGGATACTTTAAATAATAATATTTAAACAACGCCATCTATGAACGATTTCCCTATGAATACTAAAAAAATCATATGTTGAGGTCATACGTCCACCTAATTTCTGAACTAATTACAGTAGGGATCTCTAAAATAGTAAAATTTGAATGACGTCATTTACGGACGATCCCCGTATGTAAGCTTGAAAATTCAATGTTAAGTATATAAGTTAACTTAATTTTAGAACTAAAGGCATGTGAATTTCTAAAACGGTAAAATTTGAATGACGCCCTTTATACACAAACCCTGCATGCATACTAGTAAAATCCTATGTTAAGGATATATGTCAACCGAATTTCTAAACTTATGATAGTGGGATTCCCTTAAATAGTATATATTTTTATGACGTCATTCATGGACGATCCCCGCATGCATACTAGTAAAATCCTATGTTAAGGATATATTATGTCAACCGAATTTCTAAACTTGTGACAGTGGGGATCCCTAAAATAGTAAAAATTTATATGACGTCATTTATGGAAGACCCCTGCATGCATACTTGTAAAATGCTATGTTAAGGATATATGTCAACCGAATTTTTATACTTATGACAGTGGGGATCCCTAAAATAGTAAAATCTGTATGACGTCATTTATGGACGATCCCTAGGCTGCATTGTTAACGTCTGTAAAATGATGAGGAAGGAGAATTCCGAATACCTGAGCTGGTATTCGAAGAGTGGACCCCCGTCATGAGAACGCATATTTTCCAATTTTACATTGCAGTGTCAAACCAACGACCACTATACCAGTCTGCCCTGTGAACGTACATATGTCAGCAGTACATTTACTTGTAATGGATATTAGTGAAAATTTTCCATGTGTATTTCTAACGGCGAAACTTGACAAGCTCTCAGCTCCATATGTACCTTCCATGTATTATCAGCCCTTTTTTTTATCTTGAAACATTGATTTAATTCTTGGTCGGTTTAACTGCTAATTGCGAAGAAACTATAACGTTAATAATAACCAAAAACTATACAGCACTTCTCCCTCGCTTTTCTGGGCGATTAAAAAAGGTTTCAATATAAAATCTTCAAAAATGCGACCTGTAGCGTGCGACCAACTGAAATTGTGACAGACAGACAGACAGACAGACAGCAAACACCAGACCAATAGATGCTTGGATGCTATTTTGATCTATCACTTGTCCAGAGAGTTAAGTACCAGCCGAAAGACATTTTAGAATTGGTGGGAAATTCAAATTCTATCTATTTCCTAATTCCGACCCTTCAACATAATTAATAATTATAATACTTTTGAAATTATCAACAGAATAATACATATGGTATATTGTATTGAAGTCCTTTTAAATAAAAAATTCAATCAAAATTAAAGTAGTTTTTCCTCATAAATTTACGTGTTGTAATTGTTGTAAAGTTACATTTAAGATTTAACGGCAAATTCAACTAAATTGAACTACATTATCTTGCTGTTATGGCTGTCATTAAACATGGGTTTTAGCTCTGCTAACCTCTTTCGTGTTGCCATTCTGCAGTACTTTAGAGGATGAGTAATATATGGCCCGCCCTTTAACTTGACGCTGACCCTCTAAGTTTTTAATTCCTAGTGGAACTTAATTGTGGCGCCCTATCGTTTTGTGTACTACACATTTTAATGGGGTGATATTAATAATAGTTGTAGCAATTTTAATAATAATATTAGCAATAGTAGTAGAAATTGATTGGGGGCATGCACAGTGTAGCTGCGGTTCTAAATCCCGGTGCACCTTAACGTCAACCAAACCTTGATGTTCCTCTGTGTAAATAAGAGGAAGAGGAAAGATATTCCCAATTCGATCTGAAGAAGCTGGTAAGAGGCATCAAAATGTGGTATAGCTAGGGGGTATACTTAGGATAAGATGAGATACTTAGTTCGGGGTATCGGGGTAAGTGGAAACAATGCTAGGCAAATGGAGATAAACCGGGGGTCCGGGGAAAGTGGAGACACTCCGAGGTAAACAAAATCACCTTCTGGATAAGTGGAGACATCGGCGGTTGGAGCGACCATAGTGGGTTTACCGGGTTTGACGGCTTGAGCAGGTTGACGGGGTTAAGCTGCTTGAGTGACTTGATCTACGATCCTCTTCAGTACTTCTACGCGACCTTGGGGCACATGGAGAATAGACACGGTACTACTGGACACAAGGAAAGTGTAGTACATATTGTTTTTATCTAAAAATGGACATGTGTCATTTTAATTCTTCACATACGATATGTATAATTGCTGAGTTCTTTTTTTGAAATTTTGTATTTCACTTTCTTTAAGCTTACAAACCCAACGCCCCCCCACCCTCTTGCATCAGGATGTTTAACGTCACTTTTTTTTTACTTAGTAGCGCAGTTACAATTAGCAAAGTTGGTACTCATACTGTTAGATTACCTTGGAATGCCTGTAAATAATAATGTATTGTCAATGTCAAAAATCGAGAAAGTTGGAAAGGTTGTCCTACTCATCGGCGGGCGGAGCCCACCACGTTCAATTTGGACGTGATGGGTGGGATTAATTAATGGATGGGACCATCTTTCCCACTTTCGCAACTTTTGACATTGACAATATGTTGCACGCATTGGAGTCACACAAATGGCGTTGCCCACGTTGAGGGTAGGTCATTCGGAACGACACTTTATGTTAAAAATGGGTATTTACTCAATGCTTAAGAGGGTAACAAGAGGGTGGGTGGGTCATAAAATTTGGTAAATTTGTGTGGCGTCATTTATGCCCTGCCCATTCACCCGTTTTTGATTCCATTTACTTCCATGAGTTTTGACATGTGTCCATTCAACTGTTAATTGTGAAGAAATGGTTTGTCCGACCAAAGTTAAAAAACAATACAGACCTGCCTGCTCGCATTGCTGGTCGCTTAAAAGTTGTTTGAAAAGAATCTGTTCAATACTGTGACCTGTAGTGTACGGCCAACAGACGGACATGACCATTTCATTAGATGCTTAAGCTCAGCATCTTAAAACTATTAAAGTCATTAATGATGAGTGTGGTGTCTTTGTAAACAAAGCTAATATCTCATTTTTATGATTAAACAGGACTGGACCCAGCTGGACCCTTGTTCGAATCATATGACTCTAAAGTCAGACTCGATACAGAAGGTAAAATTGTGATAATAAATCATAAATAAATATATTGCTTACTTTACAAATACTTTTGTTTAAACTTTTTAAAATAACCGACTAAAAACTGAGTACTGCGGCAATTTCCTACTCGATAACACCTTTGATTGGACCGTATTAATTTCTGAAATGAAATCGAAGCTGATGATGATTATACACCAGTAGGATTAGGATACAATACAATACTGCACATTATACGACTTTTAAAGCACGAAAATGCCGAGCAACCGACTCATTTGATACTCATACCCACTGCTATAATATTGTATACAATTTAATAATATAATACAGACATGATCTCCGAATATTTTGTTTACTAAGTTCAGCTTAACTTGGGCTTTTGAATAATTTGAAAACTGTTCTCTGTTAAAAGATGAGTTTCCGTAGCATTACTTATTCAAACTATATTCCTTCTGGTCATGTAAACAATGCACAACGTAAGTTCGGCTTTTCAAAACAGCAGAATGTTTGAACACCGTATTTCTTGTAATAGTACACCCCCCGTAATATTCAAATTCCGACCTCCCAGACCCGTGTACTATAACAAGCCCGTGTACTACAATATAATACAGTAAAACTTCGTTACAACGGTCTTTCAAGGGGGTGTTGCATTTTGACCGGTGTATCAAAGGTCCGTTGTAAAGTTACAACGGTCTTTGGCCGTTGTATAGTAACATATGATTTTTGCATTATAATATTAAAAAAAAATTAATTTAACACAATGTATAATTATTCTTTGTTAGTACATAATTAATGAAAAGTCGTAATTAGACGTTGGAAGAATCTAAAATAATAAGGAAAAACTTCGCTTAAGTTTCTTAAGATTCTAAAGTTTTTATTTTTGTTAGAAGCTGACTAATCTTTGCACCCATTCTGCAATATCCACGTTTTAGGTTTAACAGGGTGTGCAGTTAATACTATATTGTTATTATATTTTTAATTAGGCGTCATTTACTTTCGATGTTTCTTCGTGAATGCAGCCATACTCATTCTCTAACAAATCGTATACGCCAACAGAAGTTAAAATTCAAAAGCAAATTTGAAGCTAGCAAAATTACTAACTTTTCTAAAACCTAGTGTTATTACCCGTGTTACATCCTTTCTAATTTGCGTCATTCGTATCCACCCGCCTAGTTATTTCTTGAAATATTATTCCATCTGTTTTACAGATAGAAACCTTTTTAAGAAAAACACAGTGAAAACCAAAGACCGTTGTAACAAATATGATTCTAATGGTAACTGTGCTGTACGGTCCATAGATTTTGGCCGGTGTATCAAATAGACCGTTGTAAAATTGACCGTTGTAAGGCTATACTTTAACATTACACAGCATAGGGTTGTTGCCGGGACTTTAGAATTTGACCGGTGTATCAAGATGACCGTTGTAACCCAGGCCGGTGTAACCCGACTGCACTGTAGTATGTTTAATTGGCCCGTGTTGTTTTGGCTAGACAAATACCAGCGATGTATGCGGAAAAAGACTTGATAAATTAACTGTTTAAATTGTGTGCTTGGATGTATGTTCGACTTCTTCACACTCTTAAATAAATGTCGATTGTTTAAATGCAGAATTGTATTTATAACAACAAGAAACCTACTTTATTAAACTAGTAAACTTACGAAAAAAGAATAACGACTTAATACAAAGAAAAGGTTTCGAGTTGATTGCTCTAAAATTTGATTTTACAAATTAATTTCTAACCAATTGAGAACGAAGGAATCTAGAACTATCTGAGTACTGAATTACAGAAACAGTTCTAACAGAGCTTGACATAGACAGGTGAGTTCGCTGCCTGATCAAGATTGCAAGTGATTTCAGTTATATTTTTTACCTTAAATTAAAAATTTACAACTGAGATACTGGAAACTATCAAAATAGACAGACAAAGAATAAATGTAGGCAAAATCGGAGGGAAAAAACATTGTCAAGGAAAAAATACAATATTAACCAATAAAGATGTAATAGATTGAATACGGTATCAGCCCAGAGCTCATCACATACAGGTAGGATTAGGTCTTAGGTTGAGCATAATATTAGCTTCTTATCAGTAAATTGGGTAGTAATAAATATATTCAAATACTTAAAATTCACGTCAATTTATATAAATTTACAACATAGGGTATGCATACAAAAAAATAAACAAAGTTAGTATGTGCACTAACGTTTAAGGCATAGAAAAATCTAGGTTTATAGAAATTGAGTTTACATAAATGTTCCTTGAAGTTTTTAAACGCTAATAAGGAATATGTACTCTAGCTGTACATGCAGTTAACTCGCCTACTGCGAGTTCAGGAAAAGTGTGAATCATATTTAAAATTTGGAAAAATTCATAATTGAGCTAGACGTATCGTATATGTACATTCGCTGATTTGACACTCAATTCAGAGCTACGGTGTAAAAATTTTGACATACAGATAGTAAATGAATTGAAGTATTATCAGCGGTGAAGTATTGCATGAATTACAGTTGCAAGTTAACAGTGCGTTAGGGACGGAAACGTCAAAATATTTAGCAATACATGGGATAATGGCGATAACGGCATACGCTGCATTTATGTGCGAAAATTAATTAGCAGTGGTACAAGTTCGAAAAATTCAGTATATTTTATAATCTTATTCCATCAGTGTTTCATATTTTTTTTTACTATTTTACATGTACAGATGCATTGTTCGTAGATGTGATCCACTCCAATGGAGATTCTTTACTCATGGGTGGTTTGGGGTCGTGGGAGCCAATGGGTCATGTTGATTTCTATCCCAACGGAGGGCGCGTTCAGAAAGGCTGTTCAAATCTTTTTCTGGGTGCAGTCCGGGATTTTCTGTGGTGTAAGTATGGATAAAAACAATAATTCACGACTAGCAGTAGAGTGCGTAAATGTGATCGGGTTCATTTTTTTCCAACTTTGAAAATCTGTAACTTTTTACCCAGCAGACGCACAATGAAGAAGAAGTTATCATTATACTTCTCTTTTAATCCTTTATGTACAAAACAATACTCAGTGTCGAAAATTAAAAGTTGCAAGAGATACAGGTCATTGTACGAAACAATTTCGAAAAGTCTTACAACGCCCCACGTGCTCTTAATGTGATCAGTTAGTTTAAATACATTTAAAGGTAATGGAAAAGAAGGGTCTTTAATGTGATCGGCATGAAAAAACTCAAAAAAGTGTTCAAAACTTTCATAATTTTACATAGCCAGAGTTTTTAAGGAAAAAAGCTGAAATCACTAGTGATCGTAGCTTAGACTATAAGCTGTATGAATATAAGTTGCACATATTTTTAAAGGCGGTAAAATTTGAACAGCGGCCACTGATCACATTTAAGGGGTGATCACATTTACGCACCTTAGTACTATATTATTATGTTTATGTATTGAACACAGCAAAATCTGGGACTTCGAGAAGGATTTATCTACTGAGACCGACAAGGGAGACCCACCGTGTGGTACACCCAAATTTTAAAACGACATGGTGTAATCGCTTAACCCACCTCCCAATAAACAATTTAATGTCTGGACTCCGCTGTACGACTGTCAGCCCGACAGGTTTTTGCCCGCTGTCCCTGCGTAGGCCCGACACAAAATACCTGCATGCCTCCTCCCCATTCGCAGCTTCATTCCGACACTAGGACGACGACTTAAATGCACCCCGCTTTCATGCCAGCATTAAGACGACTATGTTTTCATGCTTTGTCATGCTTTGCCGATTGTATCATTGTAATATTGTATGACACTATGACGCTCTTCTAGCTACAGTCTACTGCATCTTTGTACTATCACTAGTGCCATACCTACATACTTATATTTATATTTATAATTACTACTCATTCACTAAAGAAAATTCAATGAATGAACTAAACCTTTCCATTTATGATTTATTAGCTTAAAGAATGAACATAGATTAATCATTACACATCAAAGCTACAGTACTAATTGTTAGTGCTGATGAAATCAGTGAGAAAAACTCATGACTTAATACATTAAGATAAGCAACAACACTATTATTAACTGTTAACAGTTAAGTTAGAACGTTATTCATACGACAGGGATGACTAAAAGAAACAAATCTATACTATTAACTGCCAAGTTGTATGTATGTCCGCCTTTTGTCATGGATACCAAAAGACCATATACAAATAAAACAAGTAGGAATCCGTTGCTGCGACGGTAGCTCTATACTACTATAGTCCTACCACCGTTTATGTTGACTTATTGATAATAAACTAAAAAGCTATGACAACAGTAGACATTAGGTGAAGGTTATGACAAAAAATATTTGAAAAAATATTTATTTGATTTAAAAATTTTAATAATTTACTTGTCATTACAATAAAACTTTTACTGTAATAAAGTAACCAAAAAATTAAAATGAGTGCATGAGAGAGGTAAAAATTACTATTCCGGGTCTCCCAAAGCAATACGATCTTCAGTATTGTATACAAAGAAGTACTGTAACTACAGGGAAAGAGCACTGTGTAACTGCTATAAAACAGTCCATCGTATGTCTTTGTGTTTTAAACAGAGACTTTAAAATTCACTAATGTCTGTAGAAATTGTGCATACATTATGTATGTTTATCAAAATGTTTTAATAGGAGGGGGAGGAGGTAAACCCCAACAAACTCAAGGGGTGGCATATGGGAGACCACCACGATCCACGTTGGTTTACTCTGAAAATACTATGCAGTGGCTGATGTCCCATTACTCTCGAACCTCAGGGGCTACTAGGGGGGTCCCCCCTATCAAATTTAACCCTTCCCCTTCAACAACAAAAATTTGTCATTTTTGCGGTCCTACTGGTTTCACGGAATCGAAGCTCGTCTCATAGGTATGGCCCACTATAGATAGTAAAGGTAAACAGAAGATTCTCGTAGATATTGTTGGCACTTTATCTTCGTAATTGGAACTACTCAATCTGGACGCCATAAGATGTTAAAGCTGGTGTAAACCAGGATAATACATATATCTGCTACCAACAATACGAAAGCACGTATTCTAGATCTATAGCGAGGTCGGCAAAAGACCAGATAGTATAGTATAATGTTAAAGGTGATTATAGGCACGAAAGAGTTGGTTGTGGCAAACCTGCGGGACTCCACATCTATACTTTCTCTAGTAATGTCTTGTATCATATAGCAAAGTTGTTGTGTGTATGCCTCCAGAAGGCGAAAACGGGATACAGCCATACAATACAATAAAATGCAGCCCCCCCCCCAACTATCTACCACTATGGGACGGTAAGGGTAGAATCCCCTGTTTAGGAACTAAAATCTTACAACCGTATTAATAAGGTATTTCAAAAAAACTGGTAGAGAAACAAACATGTAGAATCAAACATACTCACTAAACTAATCAACTTAATTAATGTTATGAAAATATTCAGTGCAATTACATGCCGAACACCAGTAGGGTTGAACTAAACTACGAACAACTCTTTTGAAAGAGCGCCAGATAACGGATGAATGCTCACAAGCTTAAAAATGTATGAAGAAAGGCGGCCAAGACAGCATTAAAACCACACATTGCGTTTATGTCTCGACAACGTCAGAAAAGTGCAGTGGAAAATGCTGACTAATTTCCAATTCTGGATAACCCAATGACAACTTTTTATTAAAGATAACGCTTTATTATAGTCGTGTTACCCAACTCAACAATAACGCGAGAGACAACAAAGACAATACCGAGACCAATACAAAGACCAAGACAACAATAACGCACATTGCGTTTATGTTGGGACAGTGTAGGAACAGTGCAGGGAAAAATACCGCCTGAAATCAGAGTCGGAACAGCAGGATCATGACAGTGTGCTATAATCGTGACACGATACAATCCCAGCTCCAACTCAAATCTGCATTTGTCCGATATCCCCGGCATAAAAACGTAAATAAAACTGCAGTCAATGTTAACAGGGTCAGTGTACTACAACGCTAATACAACTTGGTCGCATTCGCTTTCCGCCTAAGTTTTTACAACCCTGTAACTCCTACAATTTTTAACCGATTTTCAAAATATTTAAAGTTTTGTGATTTCCAAAACATTATTTTAAACGTGAATTCTGGGTTTACAATTTTTTAAATATTCATTTTTGCATTTAAACACATGCGGCTAAAAATGAAATAGCTAATTATGTTTAAACGCAAAATCTTTAAACAGCAGTAGCACAATATTTGTATATGGTATTTCTATGAAAAATAATACCATAAATTAAAAACATGTTTTGTAAAGTAAAGTTGAGCGTTTGTGCAAAAGTAGTATTTACTTTTAAAGTTTAGTTTTGATCACTCCAACACAAATTTTGGGAACCAACAAACCCACCCACTCTGTCACCCTCTTACGAATTGCGTAAATGACAATCTTTAACAGAAAAAGTTACAAAATGGCCTAACTAACAAAAATCACAGTTTTTTTAGATTTTTTGGTAAATCCTTAAATTATTTTGTAACAAATTTGATGTAAATTAAAAGCGCAAAACAATGCAGACTAAAAACAATCTATTCATCCTTTTAAGACTTAACTTGAAGATAATACTTCTTAAACGATTTTCATTTTCTTCGATGCACATTCAAGCACGGGTTACAAGGGCGTAGATCAAATGAAATTTCGGGGGATGCCCATGACAGTTATGCAAGTTCAAGAAAAATTTACAAATTAATAATTTTACCACGCAGCATTGCATAACGTCGTTTAAATCAAGTATAATATTATATTACATAACGAAGTTCAGAGCTCGTGCCTTAGTCATTCAAAATATGTTCATGACATGGTCAGTTTCAATTTCAATTTCTCTGTATATATTAAGCAACGCAAGGCCTAGTAATCTGTCTTCGGACATTGTGCTGCACAAATAGGACTTTAATCTTTTCAAAGTGGAGAAACTTCTTTCAGCCCTTGCTATTGTAACAGGAATTGTTAAAAGTATTTGCAACAGTCTTTAAATTATAGGAAATTATTTAGAGTCACAACCTACAATGACTGCAATGGCATATTTAGGATGATTGCTTGTGTCACTAAGCTCCCAATAAGTTTTCCAGCGCCGCAGTTCCCCTTCAAAAGCTGCCTTACACAAAATTTCCGTCCCATAAAACGTAAGCATGTAGTTGAAAGCTTCATCGTCACTTAAACTAACGACATTTTGAGGCAATAACTTAACTAGCGAGGTATATTTTTATTCACATCTCCAAATTTGGCCTCTAGTTCTGACTGAAATAATATGATCCAAAAAAGGTATGCAAAATGACTGACGGTAAAATTCCTGAGGATTTCCGAGTTTAATAATTTGCTCTGTATGTTTGCCTGCTGCATTTTCTTGGAAGTTTAATCTCAATGGATAGTTTTGGGCACTTTACTTCGATTTCTGCGTATATTTCTTCAAATTCTAGATTCTAGAATGTATCAAATTAATTGAATATTATATTTATAACCTTTTAACCTTTTAAGGTCACCAAAGCTTGATAAATTTCAAATTAATGTCAGAAATTTAGTTTAGTCTTGTTATTGTTACCTATTGCAAGTCAAAATTATACTGCTATATGATGTGCTTTAAGAATTTAACTGGTGATCACGTATATGCATGCTGAGCTGATGATCATAAGGGCTGCAAACTTAAAATTGTGTGCCTTACGATTTTATGTATTTTTTACCGATCCAAAAGAGGACACGCAATCATTATTACGTGATTGTGGGGGTGGTGGGGGAAACTTTTCCAGTTTTATTGGGATCGTCCACAAATGACGTCCCGAAAATTATCATTATTTTATTGGGATCGTCCGTAAATGACGTCCCGAAAATTATCATTCTTTTATTGGGATCGTCCGTAAATGACGTCACAAAAATTATCAATCCTATATTAGGATCGTCTATTAATGAAAATGCAAATTATCATTCTTCTGTTGGGATCGTCTATTAAAGTCATCCCCCAAATTATCTCTATTTTAGGACCCACACACCCCTCTGCACATTTTGTAAACGATAATTTTCTGTATTGCTTTTTGTTTTATGTGCTGCTGCTGCTAAATTTACAAAATTATTATTATATTGCTTTTAATCAATACCCCCCTAGACACTGACCCTGCTAAAAACGTCTTTAGTGTTCAAATTTTCAAATAACAAAAAGTAGTTACTAATTTTCTTGTCGTTTTTTATACGTTTCACTTCGTATTATTTTGTTATACAAAAATGAAAAAAACGTATGTTTACTTAAAGTAAGTGTACAACTAAAGCATTTTAGTCAGTGAAAACAAATTTTTCTAACTCCAGTGCAGAATGCACAAGTGAATTGAGTTATTGGTATGTGTACAGTGTTGTTAATAGAGTTTTAAGTGTGATATTTGCTCCAGCAAATTTCAAAATGCAGTACCTACAATACTACAATTTCTACATTTGACAGAATTAAATTTTAGCTCAATTTGTTTTCATTAAGTGACAATCAGTTTTAATTTTCAGCAAACCAGCTATTGTTGACATCTATCATATCTGGATCATATTTTTCGTGCAATTCAATATATATTGCACCAAAAATATGATCATATCTCATACATAAAGCAAGTAGAAATAATTTTGGTTGTCGTCTCAAAATCGCATGTAAATCGTGATCGACAACCGTCCAATTTATTTACTGTAAGTGTGATTTACTTACACCATGAGTGTTGGCTAACGAAAAAAATAATGCAATAATAATATTATTCAAAAGTCACAAGTTGACAAAAAGTTGAGGAATAAAAAAAATTATTTTGTTCCTGATATTCTCCTAATTTTCATCAACAACAAAGTTGATGTATCCATACAATCGCACAGCCAGACTATGGCAACACAAGTAAGTAGAGTCAGAGTCCGTGTTGGATTACAGTTACAGAATTAAAATAAAAACTCCATTTTGCACAACTGGCAGTGTCAGTGGAAGTTTCAAAATCGTCTTTTTTACTCTTAACGTAATCATATTACTATTGTAAGAGTCGCGGTCGTTTTCGTGGTCGTGTCCGGTTGTTGATTTTGAATTTAGGGTATGTCTATAACAACACAAATTCACTTGCTGGCAAGTGGCCTAAAGTCTAGTGAAAGTATAATGTGATAAAATGCACTCACTATATTGTGTACTTACTGGACAGTATAACTTAGAATCAGGTTTATATACTTTATTGAACACCAAAATTGAAAAAAGTAAATGATAAAAATATGAAAGTATTACTATAACTTTCTTATTTTAGTTCGTTATTTGTTTTACAATTAAATGCGTTAGATATCAACTTCTGCACTTCAAAGGTGAGGATATTCCATTTTGCACTTTGCTGGTGCAGGTAATACATTTTCCACTCTAGTTATAACATTGTAGGCATGTACCAACAATTTAATGCATTTATGCATTTTGATGGACTTGTGCAAAAGCGCGTCTAAGAAACGAATGGACATTGACAAACATACAGCTTCACAGACGATACTATTTTCATGGTGCACTTTGTAGTTTAGTCAGTTATTTTTTTAGTCTTACTAATAATAGTTTAGTAAAATACACTGAGTAGAGAGTACGACTCATTTTAAAAGAACACAAAATGAAAACGGAAAACTAAATTTTGTGAGCTGAACAGTTGAGATCATGAATAAAATATGTAAACGGGAGGGCCAGTGTGTCTAAACAGGCATGAAACTCCATGTAAAAAAATAGCATTTTCAAAACGTGCAAACCATGTCATGGGGGTGTGGTTCCTAAAAATGTGATAATTCTAATGAGGTAACTTAAGGCCCATCCCAACAAAAGAATGCTAATTTGCGGGACGTCATTAATAGACGATTCCAATAAAACAATGATCATTTTCGGGACGTCATTTATGGACAACCCTAATAAGAGAATGATAATTTTTCGAACGTTCTTTACGGACGATCCCAATAATAAATGATAATTTTCCGGACGTCGTTTACGGACCATCCAAATAAAAGAATGATAATTTTTGGGACGTCATTTACGGACGATCCAAATAAAAGAATGATAATTTTTGGGACGTCATTTACGGACGATCCAAATCAAAGAATGATAATTTTCGGGACGTCATTTACGGACGATCCCAACAAAAGAATGATAATTTGCGGGACGTCATTTGTGGACGATCCCAATAAAACTGGAAAAGTTCCCCCCACCACCCCCACCTCATTGTCAACAAATTAGGTTTTTTTATAGTTTTGTTAACAATCACAATTTTTCACAATCACAATCTAGGCTGGTAAAATAAATTGTTAACAATGTAAATTGTGATTGTTTTGTGATACGAAAATCAAAATTTATCACAAACAATTGTGAACAAAATACAACAGTAGTACTACCCATCCATTTACTACTCTACATCTGACTGACCCATTGGGTAGCGGTCGAATTTATAGCAAATAATTGTTGGCAAAGGAATCAAGCGCCGTAGGATAATAAGCGGCCCATTGGCGTTATAAAGTAGTTCCACCTTTGGGCCGCTGGTAATGTATGATAGTCCAGCCACCAGTGCGGTGTTCGTAGCGACATTACCGCCTGTCTCAAAGGTGGGCCTCTTGAATCTTTTCCTACAAAATTCCTACTTCCTACTTTGGAATATTAACTCATCCTATTTTTACCCTACCCTACTTTTACTTTCGAGCTCACCCTATTTTTCACCCTACCCTACTTTTAATTCAAAGCTTACCCTATTTTCGACCCTACCCTACAAATTTTACCCTACATTTTGTTATCACCTTAATTTTAAAATATTCAAATTTTTAAAAACGCAAAGTATAGGCACAGATTATTTCTTCCGAATTTCTTCGGAAAAAATATTGTACTTGTAATAATACGTAAATTGTTGCTTGCCGCTGGTTTCATACTCTATGAATTTAAACTTAATAAACGACATGACATGACGTTTTACTAGTTTAAGGTTCGGTTTACACTATATATAACAGTTGTACATGTTACATGAAAAGCCTAACCATACATTTTGTGCCAACCCTACATTTACCCTACCTACTTGTAAAATGTTAGGTGTCCCCTATTTTACCCCACCCTACTTTTTGAAATTTAGGACCACTCTACCTACACCCTACCCTACTTTCTCAAAATTTAAGCGAAAAGCCCTACTTGTAGGTAGGGTCCCACCTTTGGCCTGTCTGCCTCCTGAAATCGTGACCAGTGGTCCAACTGTTATCCGACTATTATTTGCTTAATGTGGTTTGCTGGGATGGCTATACTACTTCAATTAACCTAATTAACCACACAGTACTTTTTGTTAATAAATTCCCAGCAAACTAACCTACTGTAGGGACAACCGAGAGTGAGGTCTGGCAAGGATAAATTTTGCATGCAAATGAACGACAGCTTTATCCTTGCTAGACCTCACTCTCGGTTGTCCCTACAGTAGCTATCCTTTCTTTCCGTTCGCTTGAAAGGAAAATTGTGGTTGGATTTGAATGAAAAATGATAAAATAAAGTTACCTAATGTTAGTACTTACTAGAGTAATATACTCATAAGTTATTTGGGACTGTAAACCCAGTTAGGGTTGCATGGCAATTGCCAATATGAGAGGTTACAATATTCAATTAATTATCGCGTAGAATATTAGCATTTCTGGTTTTTCACCAATTGGCAGTATATCATTTATGTATACGATAGGCAGTTTTATATTTCTTTAAATTTTTTTGACGAAAATGTCTTAAATACTTAACTGGGACAACTTGAAAGTATGTAGTCAAACTAACTTATTAATTTCTTATTCAACTTTACCTTGCTGAGTCAATTGCTTAATCACTTGTTACTGGGAATAAGATAAGACTTGGTTTTTTCTGTAAATAATTCTGTTTTCTGTGTAAATAATAATAATAGAAAGACGTAGTAACGGACAAATCCTGGACAGTTGCAGCATTGGGGTATCTCTTTCAATCACCGGTAACACTTATTGCGCTTGTTGCAAATGAATCGAACGATTTAACAAACTCCCATTTGTTAGAAACATTTAACTTTTTATCTGTTCTAGTGTTGTGACTTGTTCACAAAGAACAATTGTTTTTCACTTTGTGATTGTTCTATCACAATCACAATCACAAACTACCAAATCTTGATTGTGCACAATCACAAATTCTGAACAAACATTAGGAACAAACAAGAACTAAGCAGAATACAAGTTATCGTGTGGTTTATATGAAGTGGAACGCAATTTTTAGTGTAGGGTACGACGTTGTCAAGTTTTATTGGGATCGTGCATAAATGACTTCCCGAAAATTACCATTCTTTTATTGGGATGGTAAAAAAATGACGTCCCAACAATTAAAATTCTTTAATTGGGATGGTAAACAAATGACGTCACAACAATTGAAATTCTTTGATTGGGATCGTGCACAAATGACGTCCCAACAATTGTCATTCTTTTATTAGGGTCGTGCACAAATGACGTCCCACTAATTGTCATTCTTTTATTAGGGTCGTGCACAAATGACGTCCCAACAATTGTCATTCTTTGATTGGGATCGTGCACAAATGACGTCCCAACAATTGTCATTTTTTTATAAGGGTCGTGCACAAATGACGTCCCAACAATTGTCATTCTTTTATTAGGGTCGTGCACAAATGACGTCCCAACAATTGTCATTCTTTGATTGGGATCGTGCACAAATGACGTCCCAACAATTGTCATTCTTTTATTAGGGTCGTGCACAAATGACGTCCCAACAATTGTCATTCTTTGATTGGGATCGTGCACAAATGACGTCCCAACAATTATCATTCTTTTATTAGGGTAGTGCACAAATGACGTCCCAACAATTGTCATTCTTTGATTGGGATCGTGCACAAATGGCGTCCCAAGGATTACCATTATTTTATTGGGATCGTGCACAAATGACGTCCCAACAATTGCCATTCTTTTATTGGGATCGTGCATGAATGACTTACCGAAAATTACCATTCTTTTATTGGGATCGTCTATAATGACGTCCGTTAAATTATAATAGCTTTATTTTGATCGTCTATAAATGACGTCTACCAAATTATAATTTTTTTGTTGGGATACTTCACTAAATACGTCCCCTAAATTATTGCTATTTAGGACTCACATACTCCTGTGTAACTTTTGTAAACGATAATTTTTTTATCGCTTCTTATGTTGTATGGGCTGCTGCCAAATCGACAAAATGTTTAAATTATTATTATTAAATTACTTATTATCAATACCCGTCTAGACACGCTGACAATACCAATAACATCTTTTATTAGTGTTCAAATAAAAAAAATTAGTTAAAATTAGTCTTGTCGTTTTTTATACTTTTTACTTCGTATTGTTTTGTTATGAATTAATTAAAAATACGTATTTTTCCTCAAAGTAAGTGTACAATTAAAATAGTTTTGTCAGTTAGAATTAAACTCCATTGCAGAATGCAAAAGTGCATTGAGTTATTGGTATATGCAGTGTTACTATAAGCTTTAAGTGTTGTATTTGCTCCAGAAAAGCTCAAAATGTGGTATCTACAACACTGAAGTTTTTACTTTTGACCATATTAAATTTTAGGTAATTTTGTTTTTATTCGGTGCCATTTCTTATTTTATTTTCAGCAAATCAGCTACTGTTGACATTTATATGATAGATCATATTTTTCGTGCAATGCAATATATACTGCATCAAAAATATGAACATAATATAAGATGCAGTCATCAAATTGTGTACTTACAGGATACTTAGAAGCAGGTATATTAAACTTCAGAATATTGTATTAATAAAATGTTAAAAATATGAAAGTATTACTCTATCATTCCTCATTTTTATCATGCTTCAATGAATTATAGGGAAGAAATTTTTGCGATTAAAATATTGTTAAATTAGGTTTTTTGAACTGTGAAGTTGTATATAGTTTGTTTTTGGGTTTACAATTAAATGTGTTAGATATCACTTATTGCACTTAAAGGGTGTGAATATTCCATTTTGCACTTTATTAGTGCAAATATTACATTTTTCAATACAACATTGTAACCTATTGAAAATAATTCAATGCATTTTTGCGTATTGATGGACTTGGGCAAAGGAGCTTCTAAGAAACAAATTAACTTAGGCAAAAACACCTCTTTACTGACTGCCGCTTTTTTGATGGTGCCCTTTGTGCTTAGTTTTTTTAGCGTTACCAAAATTAGCTCACAGTAAAATGTATAGAAAGTACAATTATTTTAATACAACACGAAATGAAAATAAAAAACAAACTTTTGAGATTTGAAAAGTTATGATCGTGAATCAAATATGTAAACGGGAGGACCAGTGTGTCTGCCCAGGCATGACACACTTTGTAAAAAATTATCGTTTTAAAAATGTGCAAAAGTTGACATTGGGCTATGCCAGTCCAAAAATAGGGATTATTCTGATGAGGTCATTTAGGGACAATTCCAACAATAGATAATAATTTTCGGAACGTAATTTATGCACGTTCTCAATAAAAGAATGACAATTGTTAGGACGTTATTTGTGCACGATCCCAATAAAAGAATTATAATTGTTGGGACGTCATTTGTGCACGATCCCAATAAAAGAATTATAATTGTTGGGACGTCATTTGTGCACGATCCCAATAAAAGAATTATAATTGTTAGGACGTTATTTGTGCACGATCCCAATAAAAGAATTATAATTGTTGGGACGTCATTTGTGCACGATCCCAATAAAAGAATTACAATTGTTGGGACGTCATTTGTGCACGATCCCAATAAAAGAATTATAATTGTTGGGACGTCATTTGTGCACGATCCCAATAAAAGAATTATAATTGTTGGGACGTCATTTGTGCACGATCCCAATAAAAGAATTATAATTGTTGGGACGTCATTTGTGCACGATCCCAATAAAAGAATAATAACTGTTGGGACGTCATTTGTGCACGATCCCAATAAAAGAATTATAATTGTTGGGACGTCATTTGTGCACGATCCCAATAAAAGAATAATAATTGTTGGGACGTCATTTATGCACGATCCCAATAAAAGAATAATAATTGTTGGGACGTCATTTATGCACGATCCCAATAAAACTTGACAACGTCGTATATTATTGGATTGTGCACAATCACAAACTTTCACAATCACAATCTAAGGTTATTGGGATGGATTGTCCACAACTCAGTTTGTGCACAATCTTGTATCCAAAAATCACAATATTCACAAACAATTGTTAACAAGTCACAACACTAAATCTGTTCCACGCTAAGACGAAACCACATGCGAATGAAACGAGCATGCTGCTTTGGAAGCACACAGAAATGGACTGTCTGTGAAAAAGATACTGTAATACTGTCACCTTGTTCTGCAATCTCATTTACATTGACATTTGTATGAAAGAATTGCATTTCTTACGCAAACAATGCGATACATGTATTATTTAATGCAGCCAACAGACGTAAACAGGTAGTTTTTTATAAATTAAATTATCATATTCGTCTAAACTGCCAGTAGGCCTATTTCTAATTAACTGCCAGCGAAATGCCGCAAGCTTTTTACAGACTGCCTTCTGTCTTATGACCCCCAGATTATGTATAACAGTTGCAATGCATCACATTATTATGAAAAAAAAAATAACTAATTTAATTAAATAAAACTTTAATAAATTATAACAGCTGCATCAGACGGGGATGGCCGCAGCCTCTGCAATCACCGAAGGGCATACAAGTTCTTCACTGAGTCAGTTTCTCCCCGATGTGCTTTCCCAGCTTTTGCTTGCGATAACTATGAAAAATTTCTCAGTGGAAGTTGTTTTACTTGGGACGCCAGTCATTGCGGAAATATGGGATACTACGCTGACAGACTTCCGAATCCTAAGAAGGGACTCCTTTATCTAATAACTAGAGAAGATGAACCATTTTGTGGTGAATAAAATAAATAAATAATAATAAATATGGCTCTCAGAAACAATGTGCATTAGGACAAATTACGAGTACACGCAAATGCGATCATGTGGAAAAGTATTTAGTATTTAGTAATTAGTTCTGGCGCAGTGATGAGGAGCAAATAAATGAGAGCGAGACGAAGTAACAGACTCGCTAATTCAGATTTAACTGTAGTTCTTGAAACAGATATTTTTTTAAAAACATCCTTAATTCTTACGTCAGGAATTTTATATCGAAGAGTAACAAACTGCCAAAGAGTCTATGAATAACACTGCACCACGCTTATAGTCTCACCAAGTCAAGTCACATTGACTAACTAACTAGTGATAGAACTTGACTTACGGGGCTATTTTGAGGGGGGGGGGGTGACTTGACCAGCTTAAGTCATTTTAATATGTTGTGCTTAAGAATTATTGAAATGGTGCACGTTTGTTTGTCTGCCCGTCCGTAGGTCGGTTGTACGATTATTCCTACCCGGACTTTTCCTACCCAAGACCAAACCAAACCATCCGTACAAAAAAAGAAGCTACACGTCGCGCAGATATACCCACAACTTTTGTATTGTATTATAACCTTGAGTTATTTTAAATATTATAGACTTGATAGTAAAATAATCTTTTTTTTACTTTATTACCGCAGTAATTGCTAATAAGGCTAAAAATGCATATCGCATGACTTCGTTAAATGCTACCTAATTTGAATAGATTTCACTTAATAAAATTCAGTGGAATTATAGTTAATCGTACCAACCCTATTTTTGTAGCGTTACCATTTGAGAAGAACGATTTTAGTTTTTAAATAGCAAGCAAACTGACGCGTGCTTGGATCTACACACTTACAGAACATTTTATTTATTTTACTAAATATCAAGAATACAACTTTATTATACTGCTTATACTGTGGCTTTTTGTCCATTACCAATTTATGTAGTTTATATGTAATACTTTTAAATGGGTTGTAGCACATATTCCGCGTGGACATTATCCCCCCGGACCTTTTACCCTCGGACCCTTTCCCCCCAGACATTTCACCCCCTAGCAGTAACGCTGGACATTTTCCCCCAAACCCTGATTTAAGATACTGAAATACTCATTATATAAAGTTATGAATTGTGAAATGTTGGTTAATAATGTCACAAATTCAAATCGAAATTATTCTTTATTGAACCCTGAGCGTTTATACATATACATGGAAAAATAAATTTTAAGATAGCACATTAAATCAAAAGAGGGAACTAGTTTTAATCATAATAAAATTTTTAAACATATTAGTTAGTAGTAAACTTACTCCAAGAACATGTACTATACTATTTTTCCAATATGACTAAAAACAATGTAGATTAGTTAGGTATGTATGCTGTCATTATATAAAATCCTTCCTTACTAGATGGGTAAGATAACGAAAGTACAACTGTTTGCCCCTTAAGTCAGTAAGTACATAGTGCCTAAACTTATTACACTATTAATTGAAAAAATAACTTAATATTGAAAAACTCAACTCTATAAATCATTAAATAACGGTGCCAAATCACTATTGCACGACAAATAAAAAACGCCGTTCGTATATCATTAAATAATTTAAAATTAGACTAATTTAAGAATGAATCAAAAATTAATAAATACTGCATTACTGTGCAACATGAAATTCTAAAAATTAAACATGATGGTGTGACCTAAACTACGAAGGAACGTCCCGACACTCATAGAATTTTTGCTATATTTCATACAAATATTTTTCAACCTTATTTGAAGCCTTGAAGCTTAACAAAGAATTTCTGAATTTCTTTCCGTGGGTGTATTCGAGTCGCTTCCTATTTCTACGCAAACCACGCTCAGGGTTCAATTAAGTATCATTTCGATTTGTATTTGTTACATTATTAACCAACATAAACATAACTTTGTATAATTAGAATGTCAGTATCTTAAATAAAGGTTTGAAGGGAAAATGCCCGGGGTTACTGCTTGGGGGGAAAATGTCCTGGGGGATAACGTCCAGGGGTAATATGTCCGTATACGTTTTGAATGTTGTCTTACACCATCTGTTTCAGTTTTAATGCTAGGGAAAGTTTACGTGAATTAGCATAATTAATTATAGGTAATCGTCGTCATTATTTATAAAAAATTATTCACAATTTAGTATTCATTATGATTAGTAATAATTTAATGAACTCGTTTGAAACTGCCGTTTTATTACAGTACACTCATAAATAGTTATGTGTACTTGTTTTTTATTTCTACAATAGTCATGAGCATGGGTAGGAAAACTCCAGGTAGGAAAAGTCCGGGTAGGAATAGTCTGTTTACCCCGTAGGTTGAACGCTACAGGCCGCAATTTTTAACCAATATCGCGCTCACAAATGCGAAGGAGAAAAGTAGTACATATATTCTTTGGTTATGGTCTGGCCAGGCATCTAGCTACAATTAAAATTTTATTGGACCAAGAATCAGAATATCGTTTTAAAGCAAAAATAAGGGACCCTCAATTCAATTCAATTCAATTTATTAACGTGTATAGATAATAACCAGCAAGTTTCTTTCGTTATCAACACCCAGTCTACACAAAACTCAAAATGTGTCATATCATGTGATACCTTCTGGTCGAGGACTGGCACTCCCAGGATATTAGGACAAGTCAAAGACCACCAACTTCTCCGCTAGGGAAAAGGCTACACGTGAATAAATCCAGTGATGTAGGATAAAAATATCGCCGCTAGGAGTACATCAGGAACACTATTAATAGACTACATATACACTACTGGTTGTAGATTCGATGAGTATATCCACTATGGTGTGCTCAAGAATCATATGCATCCGCACAGTAACATCGGTGTTGATATGTCCTGAAAATTGGATGAAAGGCCATAACGTACAATAATAATAATAATGCATGTCATGCACATAAAAGCTTGTCAATATTAACAGAAATTCACTCACGAATTTACATTACTAGCATAGGTGCATAACTATGTGCGTACTAAGGGATAGTCCGTACATAATGTAAACGCAATTATAACTTATTTAGTACCGCCCACACCCATGTCATCACTTCAACTCAGGGATGGTTTATAAATAATGTCAAAACAAAATTATCACTTAATTAGAACCGCCCACTCCCATGTCATCCTTTTAATTCAGGGATAGTCCACGCATGAGGTTTTAAACAGATTACATTCAAACAACTTTTAAACCCCCAAAAATGCGAGGGAGAAGTGCTGAATAGTTTTTGAGCCAGATCTGAATTATAGTTGGTCCGCAATTACCAGTCAAATGGACCAAGAATCAAAATCTCTGTGTCGGCATAAAAAAAGGGGCGACTTTACATGTCATGCATATTCCTACCTGAGAGCTTGTCAAGTTTTGCCAATTAAAATACACATGGAAAGTTTTCACGAACTGAAAATCCAGGAATGTAAAACGTATTACTTACACCAGTAAGATGAGAATCTCCCGCAACATTTAAAATTTCAACTGCACACCTACTGATGCTAGTATATACATATATGACAGAAACGATATACCATCAGAACGGTAATTATTTAAAGAAGGTTAAAAATGATCAATGATCCGCAAAAGCTTAACAGTAAGAAATTTGAAGAACCCATCTTTTAAACAACCTACAAAGAAAATGTTGTTGCCAAATGTCAAAATAGAAAATATTTCTTATTCAAGTACTTCAACCTAATGCCTCGCTCGGTAAAATCGGTGAAGTATTTCAAAAGTATAACAAATTAAATATAGACAAAATAATACAACTCAATTTTTTCCTGAAACCTGACACCCCAAAAAGAATGATTTGGATTTTATTATTTTTAGCGGATAAATTAGGTAGGTAATTCCTAGTCACATGGTCAGCTTATAGAACTCCGCAGTTAAATAGGATACTGATTGTAAAATTAAAGATTGTTTTAGTATATATTTGTACTAATATTTTTGTTTTATTTGCAGCCAACCAGTTTCGAATAACGATTGAAAGTAGCCCAAGTTCGGCACCAGTGACGACGTATGGAGGCCTGGAAGCTGTTCTAATAGGCCAAGATTTCATCAATGAAACATTCCTTATAACACAGTAAACAATATAATACTTTAAAGACTATAGTATCGAATGCCGAATACTCATGTTTGGTGTATCTAAGGCGTTTAATTGGGTTAAAGGAAAACTGTCACAAGGTGACACTGTTGCCAAGACACGATACATCCCATTCAATTATAACTATCACAAATAAAACGTAACTTTATAGAATATTGCAATGTTAAGCAAGAATTGCTTGCCAAAGGTTAAACATCTTCATTTTAAAATATTTGAAACATTGCCGTCCAATAATTTCTATAGGTGTCAACTAATTTTTCTAACCCTTAGCCTATTTTCTAACAAGTCATAGTGGGTTTTCACAATTTGAAAACTTAGTCATAGCAACATTTAGCCAAAAAATAAGAGCCTCAAAAAATATAGGTTTTGGCTGTTTTAAACAAAAATAAAATTTTTGGATTTTGAAGAATACTGAAATTGCATTTTTAAAAATCGGCTAAGGATTAGAATAAAATTAAAAACGCAAATTCATTCAAATTACTTGAGATGTGTGCTATTTAAATGGAAACTGAATTTATGGGCTACTTCTTTTTGAAACATAGGTGTGTAATGTCACATCAATACCGTTAGTGTTTATTAATGTGGCGCTTAAAATCAGTTGTTTGGAATATATCTTGGTATGAATCAGCCGATCTTTACAACAACGTTTATACCAATTTAAATGTAATGCCGTTAGTTGCATTTCCCCTGACCCCACGTTATCACATAGGGAATATTCTAAAAAGAAAGAAAGCGGTAGACTAGGTGGATTTGGGAAATTATTGAAAGTGCACCGAACTTCTTTGTAATTTTTATGCCAAGTACGCATACAAAGATGTGCAAATTTTGGAAACAATCAAACACAGCGTTTGCGCACCAAAACTTTTTACGTTTAAGTAGTCACAGCATGGCTTAAAAGGCGATACATATATTTTTCATTGTGAAAGCAGGATCGCTGAAAACTGCGATATTCACAATATGCTATAGCATATTGTGAATTTCTGTATACTCAGAATTAACTTGGCTTTCACTCCCATATGCGGAAAAAGATCAAATTTTTCAAAATCTGTCACGCGCAAATTTTCAAAAACCCAAATTTTTTAAAAAATTTGTTTTTTTATTTTTTCATAAACCTTTGCTGACCTGCAGCTTCTACAATTTCTGTCCGATTTTCAAAAAATTTGAAGTTTTTGATCTCCAAAACAATACCAAAGAATTTGTTTCTAAAGTTTAGTAAATTCAAAATAATATATGTTTCAATATAAATTTTGAAAAATTCCTATTATGTTTAAGTTAAAAAATCATTTTGAAATTCAAAATATTTAGAAACTTCTTTTTGGAATTTTCAAAAACTTAAAAATAACTTTTTAGATATTCTTCTTTAAAAATTTGATCTTTTTCCGCATATGGGGGTGAAAGCCAAGTTAATTCTGAGTATACAGAAATTCACAATATCCTAGTATGTTGAAAACTGCGATCCTGCTTTCACAATGAAAAATTTGAAAAATATATGTACAGTGAAATCCGGTTATAAGGGACCCGGTTTAAAGGGAAATCCGGCTTAAGGGGTCAGATTTCAAACATTTGGTTGGCCAGCCTATGATTCAATGTTAAAAATAACCGGATATAAGGGAACCGATATAAGGGATAATCCGGTTGTAAGGGACGAATTTTAGAGGATTTTTTGGTATTAAAAGACACTTATAAGGGAATTTTTACAAAAAATGATAAAAGTAATGAATAAATAAGAAAGATCCGAACAAGTGGAGCACTACTGTACTTGACAACTACACTGCTTTTATCTTATCTGAACATTTACATTATCTTAAATCTAAGTAGGTCATCGTATTTATAGATTGCACGGCTTTCAATACAGAGGACGAATCTGTGTCAATTGCGAGTGCTGCGGAAGTTTTAGAAATGATGCAGAAAGTTCAACAATATTTTTTAGCGCAGGCAAATACTAACGACCCAACCTTTACTAACCTACAAAATATAATCTTACGTGTTCGTGAGAACCAAACTATGAAAGACATGAAACAAACTACATTAACGGACTTTTTTAAATAATCCAAGCGATTTGTATCTATTTGACAATACCTATGTAAATTATTCCTTGACCACGGTTTGAGTACAAATAAATATTTCGAATTTTTAAATTATGTACCATGTTCACTTACAAGGGAAATCCCTTTTACTGTTAAAAGGGAATCCGGCTATAAGGGACCGATTATTCCGGTCCGGCGGGTTCCCTTATAAACGGATTTCACTGTATCGCCTTTTAAGCCATGCTGACTATTTGAACATAAAAAGTTTTGGTGCCAAAATTTGCGATACAGCACATCTTTGTATGCGTACGTGGCATAAAAATTACAAAGAAGTTCGGTGCACTTTCAATAATTTCCCAAATCCACCTAGTCTGCCGCTTTTTGTTAGGATATTCCCAATGTGCGTTATACCAGTTCCGCATTGCGCCCCTACTGAGGCGACTTTCGTAAAAAAAACCTAGCTAGGTGCAGTGCGGAGTGCTTCCTCTATGCCTACGTAGGCGTGGTTTACCCTAACTTTTTACCTCCGTAAAACGCGTTAGGCCAGACCTATCTCCCTACTGTAAGTATAGCACGTGTGATACTATACCGATGGGTCTGCGGTTAATAAAAGAGACGTGAGTGAGAAAATATCGTAAACAATTTAGAGTTTATTAAAGATCGAATGGTGAGTGTAACTGTTAATACAGATGTAAACGATGGTAAGGTGAGTCTAGGCCTAAGTGGCAGACTGGAGTCCGAATAGTGACACGTGGTGATACAACCCAATGTCTCGGATACACTGGAGAATCAGCAGGAGGAAAGCAGGTTTATATAGCACTCGGAGAAAGGAGGATGAGGAGTGAGAAAGCGTGAGCGACGTGTGCGCCGACTGACGAAACATGTAATATAATAGATTAATATATTGTCCATAAGAACTATGGTTAACCAGATTTGTCATAAAAGGGGAAGGACAGGTGTATGGGTCTCATACGGAGAAAGTGGTTTAATGACTCAATGCGGGAAAAGTTTATAGTCTGAAGCGGGAACTGGAAAGGCAATATTTATATAAGAAATACTTGTGCAAATATTGCGAATGCAAATAGGAAAATATCTGCATACACTGGACAAACGTGGAAATGTAAATACAAGGAGAATCTGTGTAAAGGGCTGCGTGATTTATATAGGAGATAGCATGTGTGGTGCTGGACAGGACAAGAAAAGGAAAATATGTATGGATCGATATACGGATGTACCTGTATATACTGATACTACATAGGTAGGTGGTTTATGCAGTGCGGGTGCTACCTAACTAAAGGTCCTCCACTTACCACACTTCATTTTTCCCTCTCTTAAACAAGTATGCCTTTGAAACTTTTGTTCATTGGTCCTGAGCAAAAATGAGCCCGCGAGTTTTATTGGCCAATCACGGCAGTGCTTTTAAAGTTAGGTGAGCCAGTGCGGGTTGTCATTTCTACGGAAGCTACCTAAGCGTTATTAGTGCGGAGAAGTTCACCTAACTATGTAACCTACGAAAGTTACTTCCATATGTGCCAGTGCGTGTTGGGTATTACCTTTTAACCGTCTCTAGTATCAAGGTGATTATGTAGCAGAAACTAATTTTGATAGAAGATGCTCATCTATAACTTTTACTTCTACCATTTAGTTATTGCTAGTCTAAAATACCTAACGTTTTTTGTCTTTGCTGAGTTATTAAATATTGAAATGAACGTGCTTCACCCGTTCCAAATACGTCAGAGATTGAATGTAAACTGGTTAGCACTTGACGCAGGCTAGTTATTTTCTTTTAGTATCTTGTGATGCCAGATGTTGAATGTTTACTACTAATTGTAATATTTACTTGTAGTCCTATTTGGTAGCAGACGAAAATTACGGTTCCTTAGTGCCACCTTAATTTACATCTAACACTTAGACCACACGTCGTTGTTGCTATCGTGATTCAGAAATAGTTGCCATTCTATTAATCCTGTTACTTTTTGTGTCATCACTATCGTTATATATCTACGGTAGCCTTATTTCACCACGCCAGAAAGCACCAGATTCCACATTCACGGTTTTTAGATGCTGAGCTTAAGCATCTATTGTTCAGAGTTTAAGTTGTTGTAGTACAGATAGACAAAGGGGTACCATGAGAATCGTGGTGTACGGTTTAAACTAAGATGCAAAGTAAAAGTGCATAGTATTAATACTTGTTGGTTATTGATTTAATTTTGTCAAAATCATGTTAAAAAACCTGTTGGAATTTTACCTTGCTGATGAATTTCTGAAATATGCTGTAACCGCATAGTGACGCAGTGTCGGCAGTGTACATTTTATATGCTCATACATACATGCATACATACCTGCAAACATACATAAATGCATACATACATGCATACATACCTGCAAACATACATAAATGCATACATACATGCATACATACCTGCAAACATGCATACATACATACATACATACATATATACACGCATACACGCATACATACATACATACATATATACACGCATACACGCATACATACATACATACATATATACACGCATACACGCATACATACATACATACATATATACACGCATACACGCATACATACATACATACATATATACACGCATACACGTATACATACATACACGCATACACGCATACACGCATACATACATACATATATACACGCATACACGCATACATACATATATATACGCATACACGCATACATACCAGGGTTCGGTTTTACCACCTGGAGAATGAGTTTTGCCATGCCAAGCGGGAGAAACCATGTTATAACATGGCAAAAGGTGTATTAACATGGTAAAACATGGCAAAATTGCAAAAGTATTCATATGTAGACTGTAGACTAAAACCAATATTTTTTGCTATATTTCTAGTATTTCTTTCTTTCTTAGCATTTAAAATGATTTTGTTGTAATATATATGTCTGTAAAAATTACTAAAAATACAAATATCAACTTAAAAAACAAAATAACTTTAATAAGTTGTAACGTAAATCAAGTTTCGAGTTTTAGCAATGTTTTGACCACAATTTCTGAATTCGAGCTAAATTTACTTTACCTAGAGTCAAATATTCTGTAGTTATATTATAAACCTAATACAGATATTTATATGTATAACTCACTTTAGCAATAATGATCACCTTACAGCTCCTGATTCACCTCCTCCTCCTCTGATACACTATATAAACATTCTTCCTTACGGGAACTTAAATATAATAATTTCAATAATTCTATAGAATAAAGCACACATTTTGCTAAAACCGAAATTGCATAGGTAGTAAAAAAAACTAAATAGTTTATTCTTTTTTGCGCGGGCAGCAGACTCGTGAATTCGATTTCGAAGTGTACGATAGCAAAATGATGTATATAAATAGCTGAATAAATAGGATCTGGTGACGTATGAAGAAAAATTCTGTCGTATCAGATGCTTGAGTTGATGGGAAAGTAGTTTATGAATTTAAAAAACTTTATTTTACTGATTGCCAGTTTTACCATGTTATAACCATCTGTTGCCTTACCTGTATTAACATGTTAATACCATGGTATAACCACCGTTTTACCCAAGGGTGGTTATACCACCTCCGAACCCTGATACATACATACATATATACACGCATACACGCATACATACATGTATTATAGATTTCGATGTGGATATGCCCTCTAGATTTAATATCTCTTTGTACACGAATATTTTTTGTTTCTACTAACCATACAGAATGTGTGTCAGCGTCAACCGTAATAGAATGCGGGTTGTAATGCCATGATATATCGCAGTTTATATATACGAAGCATACCTATTACTTATTCGTAAAAAAAAACTACTATGTTAATATAAACGAGTTCAAAGTACTTACAAAAACTTACAAAAATTGTCTGTTATAATAATTTGAGCATAGTTGACGAAAAAATTACTAAAGAGAAACTTTTACTTACGAGACATCAATTGAAAAAAAAACGCCGTTACGTCACAATTCGATGTCAATCTTGTGTTTCAATCATGCTTCTACATATTTATTACTGTTATATTATACTAGGGTAACGAATCATGAGCTTAAAACTTTCATCGAGTACAGGCAAACATGAGATCCGGCTATAGTCTAGTAAATCACGTTGAGACCTCTTACCTTTATATAAAGGAGTGACTGCAGCACATTTATACAGGAATTGAGTTAACATTAGTGCAAGCGGTAAGGTTGGTGCATCCGTGCAGTGTACTATTGTTAAGTAGGAAATGTCATTACAATTAGAATTATTCCTTATACTTAATTTTACGAAATGTTGATCGTACATCATCTTCTGTAAAACGCACATATTAAAAATTCTTATCTATACTATATAAAAACATTAAAAAGTTATTATTATTTAAATTAGGAACTACAAGAGACTTTGTAAGCTGCGCTGCTATAACATGTTTTTCAGTTTCAAACTTTTTATTACCATATAGTTTCAAAATTCTTTGCTTTAAAAGTGAATTTTCTGTAAGCCTATTATACACGCTTTATATATTGTTTAAAGGAGGAATCTTAAACCGCCGAGTTTTGACATTTTCATAGTTTGCATGAGCTACCTCAATATTAATCTCATAATCTCATTTCTCAACTGCTTGGATTCATCGTGCATTGAGTTACTAACATATTTGATACTCTAAGCATTCTTTAAATCCCTTAAGTGCGTTTTATGCATCGAATCAGAATTTAAACATTGAGATAGTTTTGTACTGATACGCCTTGAAATAATCAGTACGTGCTCATTTAAAATTTTATTCAAGGATAATTCAAAAACATTTGGAATATCATCTCAATCTTCAAATATTAACAGTCGATCATGGGACCATAGACAATTATTTAAGTACAACCTTTCTGTATGTATTCTTTTAATTATGCACTCTAATCGCTTTAAATAAATAATGAGGTTTCAACGTCCTACAAATACAGAAAACTCCATAATCATAACATAATAGTCCTCACACTGATAATAATATTATTGGTCTTGTAAAAAGTAAAATTATTTTTACGTTTATCATTTCAAGACCATTAATTCCATCATTGCAACCTATTTCCTCATTCAATAAAAACACAAAGCTTGTACAATCTTTTACATATATGACAATGCCTCATCCAGCCCAGTTGTCCTGTCAACTCTATGTAACATGTAACCCTCTATACAAATAAGCCTATCTGGTAAACCTGAACTGAGCTTGGTTTCAGTTATAGTTATAACATAAAAAACATTGAAACTTTATACTACACTTTAAAAAAACGTTTCTATACCTCGTTTAAACCAACTCCGAAGTATTTGGCTTAAATAGAGGCAGGTGCCTCGGTAATGAGTACGAGGGGCAGGGGGAAAAGTGCTTTATAATAATAGATTTAAACGCTTATCTAAAAAAACATCTTAAAATGCTACTGTTTAATATTTTTAACTCTTATTGTGAAATTTATTTCAGAACTATAAAAGACAACATGATAGCTGGAAGCATTATTCAACGAATGATAGTGGCTCATCCTGCAGTAACAGATCCTTTTCAAATTCAGCTGAAGTATACTGCCTATCAAGGCTGGATTTATAGTGGTATTTCTCGATGGAGCTTGGAGCGTCTTATTATAACAAATGCTTACGGTAAAAGGTAAAACATTATATTACACACATTTGCAAACGTAAAACATCCTAGATTTTGCAGCCTATTAGAGTTTTTGTTTCTCGTACTAGTTTTAGTCGTTTTGAGCCACTTTGGTCTAATTTAAGGCGTTCCAGAGCAGTTTTTATGACCAGCTGGATGATAAAAACTAAAAATGGCAATACCTGGAAAAAATACTCGTTGTCCTCTTGTAACCCATGCCCATGTAATACAATCCACCTCAAACCATTAATGTATTTCGTAGTCTGTGAATTGTTGGTTGGAAAAACGTGAGTAGCGAACAATTTATGCAGCCAAGTAAAAGCTGCTTTAAAGATAGCATTCTAATGCACACCGCCTGATTCTTGCCCATCAATTATTTTGTGTATGTCAAAGACAGCATGCACGCTCTAAAATATTCAAAAAAACATTATATTACATTGCAATATATTATATTAATTATACATATACTAATATGCCAGTAACCATGCTACTGTAATCCCATCGAGCTGTTCGTCATAGTCATCACTAAAAGTCAACAATGACGGTAACCAACATTGCTTCACCTTAAGCTTTTATATTTAAGGAAGGGTTTTAAAAATGCCACTTTTTTTAGAAAATAACATGAAACTGGTAAATACTGGTAGTGATATATATATTTATGAAGCCTTAATTATTTAAAACAGGTGCTTCGATAATTCTAAATCCAGTAAAATCTCAACAGCACATACAGTGAAATCCGCTTATAAGCGACTTTGCGGGACCGGCAAAATCGGTCCCTTATAACAGGTTTCCCTTGTAACCATTTAAGGGATTTACCTTGTAAGCGGACACATCATTACTCAGGTTTAATTTTTAATTTTAGCTTAAGCAAGGTAACAATATATACAGCTTTGTCCATTAATACATATAATATGTACTATTTAAAAAAGTCAGTTAATGTAGTTTGCTTGCTTTTATTTTGGTTTTGACGAGCACGTCAAATTAAATCATTCTTGCCTTATTCGACTTATTACGCTTGAACTAATACAAGTTTATCTGATTACACCTATCTATTTGCTTCAGATTATTTTTTACGATTTCATACTTTTGTTTCATGGTGAGAACGAGTTCCTTTTCTTCTTCGTCAAAATTTTAAACTGAATGAAGAATCAAAGTTCAGGTTTAAATTCAGATCTACTATCAGCGGCCTTAAAAGCCTTGTAATTTATAAATACGACTACTGAAATGTAAGATAATGTAAATGTATTGCTTTGGTAAGCCAAAATGACTTATTTGCTGACATACAGTAGGCCTTCACTACTTCAATTATACACTTCCCTATGCATTTTTATTAGTTTTTAACAAAATCCCTTACAAGTGACCTAAATTGCCAAAAATTGGTCCAAAATTAGTCCCTTATACTTATAACCGAAGTATCCCTTATACCGGTTCCCGTATTTCCGGATAATTTTAACATTGAAAGCATAGCTGGTCAACCAAATATTTCAAATGGGTCCCCTGCAGCCGGTTTTCCTTTTAAAGCGGATCCCTTATAAGCGGATTTCACTGTAATACAAATTATCTATAATACTCAGGGTATTAAAGTGGTAAATACCACTGTGGTATTTGCCATGTTAAACACCGGTAATTACCATGAGTGGAAATTACTGTTTCTAACATTGCTTGTTGGTGTAGTCACCAAAATCGGTTTTGTTGTGTGATCTGAATTCTCGTAAACAAAACGTAGCTTTGTCATTTGATCATGATGAAGCATATTTCTTGAATAAGTTTGAACACAACCAGATGTAGAAAATTCTTTCTCCAATTATCCAATTGGTAAAGGGCAATTGTACATTTTATTCATTAGCATTGCCATATCCTATTAGTATTTTTAATTAATGCTATTTTTATTTCTTGTGTCCGTTTTTGGAAATCAGTATTTATATTGAAAAATTTGACACACGTTAATAAAATTAAACTCAAACTCAAACTCAATTCACGTATTTCGCCCCTTCACCTCCCACCTGTCTACCACCGCCACGAATCCCTCCACCACATCCCTCCCCCATCCCCTAAGTCTGCACTGGCGAAGTCACAGCAGGGTTGCCCGCCGCGAGAGCTTAGTATTAGGAAATCTCACTACAACATGCAAGCACGAGATTTTGATCTTCGACTCCCCTATCTCTTTTACCGACCATTGGAACACGAGACTACCAAGCCACTTTCCCTCCCTATCCGTCCAGAGTAGCACTGAATACATTCATTGATTTGGTAGCTACTTTTGAGCCTTGTCACTTTTATGGTTTTTTTAAACCTTATTTGCACGTGCCTATACAATTATTAAGAAATTCAAAAGTTCAATGTACCACTTCATACCAGTATTTAGTATATTTATTAACACTTATTAACACTGTTGGAAAAATATGCAATGCAAGCACCAGCGGCGATGTGCGAGTTTAGTCGGCTATGGGCGACGTTATGTTAATGTTCAGGTGTTTCGTGACCCCGCGTGACCTGAGAGTTAAGTGTTATATGGTTTTGTAGGCAATTTTATGATGCTTATGTCCGACATTTGTATATTGCTATCAGTTGACATTTGTGCATGTAAGGCAGGATTGAGTGAAACAAGTCGTGACTTTTGCATGTTAAGCAACGGTGAAAAAAGTTGACATCACGTTGACCTACTTTCGTGGGTGCTACTAGTGCTACTGTGACCCTATAGTCAAAATGAATGTTTGTAGTCATGACCCATGTATTTGAGTATGTGCACGCCAAATATTATTTTTTTTCATTGGTTAAGTCTGAAAATATTAATCATTGAAGTGCAAAATCCGTGGAGTGCGTTTAAAATTTTGATACACCCCTTTTTCAGGTTTAAATTAATTACATGAGAACGGAGCGACCCCCCGGGGCAAATCTAAGTTGAAGTACAGTGTCTAGTGGTATGTCATCCCAAAATAATTATTTCGTTGAAGTGTGCGTTCTGGGGGGGAAGTAACCCCCCAAAAACTAGTGCGTTTAAAATTTTGATACACACTGTAATTGGTTTTGATATATTTCTAAAGTAGGTATGTATGCTTAAGAGCTTGAATCTCAGTAGCCGACCTCGACTTTGGTAATGGAAAAAATATTAAATTTTGAATGTCGGCTATTAAATACCACGAATATTCGTACTCAGGTGATGAATATTAGGTTTGCAATTGCCACACACACCGGCAGGGGTGAAAATCCGGCGCGAAGCGCCGGATTTGTCCACCGTGGGCCCAAAGTAGATGCTGAGCTTAACGCAAGTTGGTTTTATCACTTTAAAACAATTGTTTTGCAGTAAGGCTAACAAAAACCCCATCATTTAGAGCCGGTGCAAACGGGCTACGCACGAGGTTTTCTGGTAGCAGTAGGTCGGGTACATGTGCAGCATTTCGAGTGGGCCTAGTTAGAAAAGCGCCAGTACAAGTGAGCTAGGTACGATTGTTAAGGGCGCGTATGCTGTATTTTGCGCAAATAAAACTAGCATTAAAACACTAGATATGTCTATGTCGCTTTTTTTCCTTGTTGTCTGATGTCGTATCTAGGGACTTGGGAAGCAATGTCCCAAAAATTATTTTTATTTTGGCCACTAACCGAATGTCACAATTGCCAAAATGAACAAGCGTTTATATGGGGAACGCAGATCGTCCCATGTTTAGTGCTTAACTGCAGCTAACTGAAAGCAAAAGTCAAAATATCTCTTCTGGAGTCCCTAGACAAATGTGTGGCCTACTAAAAAATGTGAAAATATTTTTATGTAGGCGTCACCAAAATTTCGATCTATAGAGGAACTTACAAAACCCTATTCTCGCGGGTTGCGATGGGGCAACGGCAGAAAAATTTTGAGTGGCAGTAATACATGAGACGGCGTTGAACTACGAAATTTATATTTGCTATGTCTTTGCATTGCCCTTTTCAACGCTGTCTGTTATTAGGTCCATGTGAATAAATTCCCTCCAACCAACAATCCGGATTTAAGAAATTAGATCCTATTACATAGTCGGAAATTCGAAGAACGAATATAAATTATATGATGAAAATTTTGTACGAAATACTTTAATCCTTATTTTATTACTAAAAATCATTAAAGCTTGACGCCGTTAAGAATTTATCCTGCCGTCTGAAATAAACTGTATACCACTATACGATGACCTATTTCTCGCAGGTTGCATATTTTAGTATTTTTTGCGCCGGGTTGCTCAAACACAGCATACGTCCCCTTAATCATAGGAGTGGGTTGGCGGCTTGGCGGAGTATGAGTTGTGCCGAGACAATTTGGCTCAGTAGCAGTAGCAAAGGTACAAGTTGGCTGGGTGCAAGTTGCTTCGTATCGAGTAGGAACAGTAGAAGCTATTCTGGTACGATTTAGCTCTGTAAAATTATCGCCCGTGCGAGTGGTTCTGACAAGTTTTATTGATTCTTGTGGGCCTGATCACAGTAGTACAGGTGCAAGATTGTAGGGTGCTTGTACGATAAGTGCCAGTGCAAAAGCAATTGGCAACAAACAATAATAACCAAACCCGGGGAAGACGCGGTCCTCCTCGAGTTACGTAATCACGTACTTTAATCAAACTTTTTTGTGCTCTTAAAACCCACAAATAATCTCCAACCACTTTGTTTTTACTCGCTGAAGTACAAAAATTTACTACACTGTGTTTCTCTTGTCCTTGTCAAACCCATAAATAACCATCACCCACCTAATACTGTTTGTTTTCAAACCTGGCTCAGTGGCTTAGGGGAGCTTGCTCTGTCCTAAATAATCCTCGGCTGATTCATTTTTTGGATCTGCGGAGGGAACCTGGCTGGGTAGCAATCTTTGCCTTCTTGCTCAGAGTATGTTTCAGTGGTAATGGTTGGTGTGGGGAAGTAGGATTGAGGCGTGGAGGAGCGGCTAAGGGAGTTGGAGTGTGCGATCCCTGATACTTGATGTAATTTCTGAGACGTAGGCGCTTCGTGCTAATGGAGTGAATTGACTCCGCTCTCCTCCCGTGTTTCGGCATAGTCGCAACTCCGCATCAATACATTCTACTATACCTATCACTGCAACTAGCTACTGTTCATTCTCTGCGTCCCACTGAAGGAAAGATTGTGGGTTGGATAGTTGAACGTATTACATTTCGAAGGGGCCTGGCACGCTCCGGCTACTTGTTTCTATTCCTCTATCTTCGCCTAGACAATAGTAATAGAGTCTGAAAAATGATTTTCGGCATACTGCAGTAGTGCAGTCTAAAATTACTGCCGCTAGGTGGTCTGCAGTAACAGTCGCAACTTACCCTTCCTCTTAAATATAATTATTATTAGTGGTTGTAGATTCAATGAGCACTCCCATCATGGGGTGCTCAAGAATCATATATACATCCGTACAGTAATACACGGTGCTGATATATCCTGAAAAATGGATGAAAGGCTATACCGTACAATGATAATACTGTTTGTTTTCCGTAACTGCAACATTACAATACGTGTTAACATCAAAGCTAAATTTTTTTAAATTCATTAAAAGTGAAAGATAATCTTCTCGTACGAAGTCGCTGTCTCAAACTAGTAAATTGCTTAGCAGTGTGGGAATTTGAGTGACATTATTTATATACTATCGCTATAAAAAGTACATTTTTTTGAATTTTCCACCTAATCTTAAAATCTAAAGTACCGCTTACTAAATGGTTATAAACTTAAACAGTATACAATTCAAACTGGAATGGCTAGAAAAATCTAAGTACCTTGTAGTTACTAACCCGACCTTGATTTTAAATGCAGTTTTAAACGTAAAAGTTTTTCTTCAAAATTGATCATTTTTCCAAAATGATATAATACTGTGAAGCATTTAAGAAACTGAGAAAACTTTTTTTGTTTTAGGTTTCCTGCCCATACAACAATTTTTAGGCTAAATAAACGAAAATAACGGTTTTTTAATATTGCAGAACGTTTTTCGATAAACTTATCCACATTTATATTTAAAATCTACTATTCATCGCCTTTCGAATGATTGGTCGAGTATTTCAAAATAAAGGGTAAATTTTTGTCATGATATGGTACATACCATACCATTTGATGTCATCACTGTAAAACCAGCATTGATTTGTTGAAGGGATTGACAATAAAGCAAATACAAAAAATACAAAATACCTGATCATGAGCAATGTATCATATTAGCATTCAATGTTATGTAAATAAATAGTATGAGACTGACAAGGGAATGGTTTTACATGGTACGCGCCAATTTGAAAAAGTCATATCTACAACAATCAGGCTGCTTTCAAATAGTACGGATCAAAAGTAACTCGATTGCATTTTGCTTTGTTTGGTCACAGTAGCCCGCCAAAGTTTTAAAAAATTCAAATTTTAATATTTTGCCGCCCTGTACCTTCTACAGTTCTCATCCGATTTTGACGAAATTTGGTTTTTTCTAACGTTTAGACTCTTTTCTACAAAGTGATTTCAGGATTTTTCAAAATTCGAAAATTTTCATTTTTTCGACAATCTTTTGAAAAAAACATTATTTTTAAGGCCTAATTTAATCGACCAATTTTTTCGAAAAAATGAAAATTTTCGAATTTTGAAAAATCCTGAAATTACTTTGTAGAAAAGAGTCTAAACGTTAGAAAAAACCAAATTTCGTCAAAATCGGATGAGAACTGCAGAAGATACAGGGCGGCAAAAATATTAAAATTTGAATTTTTTAAAACTTTGGCGGGCTACTGTGACCAAACAAAGCAAAATGCAATCGAGTTACTTTGGATCCCTACTATTTGAAAGTAGCCTGATTTTTGTAGATATGACTTTATTAAATTGGCGCGTACCATGTAAAACCATTTCCTTGTGAGAGAGATTCATGTCTCTGCACACGCTGATCTAGTCAGTGCAGTAACAATTAACTCTCTTGAACGAAACACACATTCGCTGGCTATAGTGAGCTATACAATAAAGTACCTACTACTTACCTACTGCATTCATTCGTTCATTACATACTAATACCGCATTACTAACTAATAAGTACCATCACTAGCCAAGCCACCCATACTAACCACGATTAATCTCCGAGTCAGGAGCTTAACATTACGTAGATAGGTAGTCATAAATACACCGTATAAAATCAAACATTTCCCGCTACTCTTTCTTAGTCCTTTTTATTTGGTGCGTTCTAAAGTACAATTTACCAGAATGTTTTTTGGGTGGGTGGTTCTTAAAGGATAATTTCCGTGACATCACTTATGCCCAACCCCTAAACCGTGTACCTAATGTTAATGTGATGACCCATGGGTGGGGGGACCCTAAGGAAAATTTATGTGACATCATTTATGTTCAACCCCTAAGCAGTTTTCCTAATGTAAATGTGAAAGCAGGCGTGCTTGGGTGAGCGGTTAGGACTGCAGACTGTAACGAAATTTACAGTCTCAGACCCGGCTTCAATCCTCGGCCACTGCTAATCGTTTACGGCTCGGTGTTGTACGGTAAACGTCACTGGATGGTTGATTGAAACCCAATCTCCTTCGGTGCTCCTTAGTGACCACTACTTACTGTAGGGGCCTAGGGAATGAGACTCCTTTACTGTGGAGGAGGGGACGGGGATAGGTGAAAGGGTACAAAGACCGAGACGATCTAACGCGGTAGCCTCCTATTTCCTCACCCACAGTGACTGGTTGAGTCTGGTTGTATGAACTTCGGTTAAATCGACCCAATGAATAAATTATTATTATTATTATTAATGTAAATGTGATGAAACGTGGGTTGGGGAAGTCAAAAGGATAATTTCCTCGACATTTTATATGGTTAACCATAGTTTTTGGAGCATATAGAATAAGAAGCCTTCTCAAATAATGTTACCATTTGAGTAGGTAGGTAGATATGAACATTAATTCTATTTTCATTAGTGGGAAGGAGTGGGTAGGCCAGGAAATCGATCAAATGTGATGACATCTTTTGTGAACGCTCCCCAGCATTAAACTTCGTATTTTATTAAAGTACACACAATGTTAAGAGTGGAGACCGTACGGTGAACATACGGCGCACGCATCTACCTAGGGTGGGTTTAGAGGGAAGTATGTACATGCACATGCATTTAAATTCGTATCTGACACCCGTTTTTCTCGCCATTATTTGTATTGCTCAAAACATTGGTCCAGTTAACTGTTAATTGTGGAAAACTGGTATATCGGACAAACGCCAGAAACAATAGGGCACTTTTCCCTTGCTTTTGTGGTCGTTTAAAAGTTGTTTGAAGAAAATCTATTAGAAGCTGTTCCCTGTAACCTGTAGAGCATAAAGAACAGACAGACAGACTGACAGACGGACATGACCATTTCAATAAATGCTTATATAAGCTGGGCATCTGAAAAGGGAAAGAAAGATGCTAAAAAGTGGATCTGGATGCAAGTTCCGCCACAGCTGTAATTTCTAAAAACATGGATCGATTCGAACAAAAATATTTTTAAAGGGAGACCAAGTGTGACCAAAGTGATGAACATTTTGAAAACTGGTGCCAAAAATAATATTCAAAATTTAAAATTTTTCTTTGTTATGTAGTATGTACCATACGTTTAATGGCATCAAATTTTTCTGTACAGAACCGTCGCCATTCAGTAATATATGTAGATATATACTTGGTTCTGACAGTAGTGTTTCTTAAAATTTTGCCAATATTTGCTAAAGGAGTGGTCAAATTAAAAAACGTACTCACAAGCATCCAACTTAGTATGCTTCCTCGGGATTTGGACAAAGTTAGTCAAAGTAGTTTCCCTAGCCTTTCCAAAGCCCTGATATGAAGACCATTCGAGTGCAGTTTCGGTTTACTTCCCAGAATGAATTTTTTAAAAACGCCGAATTCAAAAACTGAAAAATTCCGTATGGTATTTCCTAAGTTATTCAGAAGTGAACTAATGGTCCCCCCTATGGACTTTTTCCATTTTTTATAAAAATCTTGAAATAACAATATCCTTTCAAAATGATCTACAAACAGCTTAAATTAGAATTTTTTGAGAATCAATCAGATTTAAACGCACTTAATTAGATTCTACAGTGAAGTTACATTTTCCAATTTTTACTTTAATCCGGACTTCATTTATAATCACGAAGTCATAACAACATTTATAATTAGGTATCCACTTGCGTCTCAAAGATACAATATTTTTCCTTCAATGACTAAATATTTAGGCTATTAATTTATAACAGTACGATACTAATTACAGCTTCATTCGAAACTGAGCGGAACAGAAATTTAAATTTTCGGAATGGAATGCGCATCATTTCATTCCATTTGATTAAGTAAATGTAATAATATAAATAATAGCACATAAAGTATCAATTTTGAATAACATAAGAAATACCACACGGAATTTTTCAGTTTTTGAATTCGGCGTTTTTCAAAAATTTGTTCTGGGAAGTAAATCGAAACTGCACTCGAATGATCTTCATATCAGGGCTTTGGAAAGGCTAGAGAAACTACTTTGACCAACTTTGTCCAAATCCCGAGGAAACGTACTAAGTGGTTTGCTAATCAGCTTAAAAAGTTTATAAATGTTATTTCACACCGGTTTGGACATGTTAGAATAGTTTGGGAGCAACGTTTTAAATTTTTAAATTTTCAAAATTTATTTTTTGCGCCATTTTGCAAATATTTTTAGAAGTTTTGAAAAAACCCTTGTAATTTTGCTTGATTTCCCCTCAAAAAATGTTTTGTTCGAATCGGTCCATATTTGTGGAAAGCTGGCGGAACTTGCCTCCAAATCCATCCCTTTTTACCCCTTGGGGGGGGGGGGGAATGGGAAACCTAATATTCAGCACCTATGATTGTTAGTGGGCTTCAATAACTGACATTAAATATTTAACATTTTTTTCATCCCCAAAGTCAAGGTTGGTTATTGAAATTCAAGTTCTTAAGCGTATGCCTTTTATTACAGCACGAGCTTTTGCTCTCGCGGATTGTTGCTTCCCTCTGGTATTCCAATCAAAATATCACTAACCATGGGTATATGTATAAATCGATTCTCCGTTGGAACGAAACCGAATGATATCGTTGGCAATGTTGGAAGTTTACCAAACCGACCAGTTCAAACATTAAATTCTCACAGTACCCCTGTAACGGTAAGCAAATTCATAGTTGTACAAAACTTAATGCCGTTTTAGCTAGTGCTTTTTAAATTTTATAGGAGTTTAAAAATTATATTTTATTTCAGGCAAGTGACAGTAAAACGGCTCAACTGACCAAAGAGGGTTCAGACACATCCAGCAGCAATATATCATTAACCTTAACCCACATAGATGACTCCATTTTGCTTCTAGATGGCACTCAAGATGCAATTGCTAGTACCTCTGTGACGGTTCCTGGTCTTCCTAATACTTATCAACAAGGAGACTTAGGACCAACGTATCAGCTACAAGCAAATGACATGGATTGGTCTCAATGGTTACCATTGTCACAAACTCCAGCAATAAACAGTGCAGATGTTGAAAGCGAGGCTCCAAAACAGAATAATGCAAATTCACTAGGAACGCCAGTGGAGACATTCCCAGCTGTTGGGGCGGAGGATTATGTGGATGACGTCGACGTCAGTCACATAAACCAAAGTCCCGGGAACAAGTACGAAAGTGAATTTATTAACATGAGTTCATCCTTGCGTGAAAATGAAAATGAAAAACAAAATGGTTCAACAAAACTACCAGTACATCACTTTGAATCAGAAGCAGAACAAGCAGTTTACCGTCCTCTGTTTTTATCCCAAACAAGCAACTTGACTACATCCTCAACGTCGGAACTGGCAAAAATTCGAATTTGTTATGAAAGGGCCACATTTGAACGCAATGCTACTGATCATAAGGATAAATATAACAATGACGTTCGTGAACCACGGAAATTTACTTGCGTTGACCCAGAGGAGCTAAGTTTTCAACCTTCAAAGTCACTGCAACCAGTCCAATCAACAGCAAGTAATGGATACCTTTGGAGTCCTGAAAACAAAACTATGAATAGATACGATACGATAGTGTCGAACGATGTAAGGTCAGCTCCTGCTAGTGAGTACAGTTTAGTCGCACCTGCTGCAGTGGATATTGTCGACCCATTTGCAAACCCGACTAACGAATTTCATTCCATTCCGATCCCACCACCATCTTTTTGGACGGCAATTCAATACAATAATACGCAAAAGTCGCATTTAGCTTCCCAAGGAGCAGACGCTGGAATAAATATTCCACCCCATTTGCAATACATTTTACTGCAGTTGGATCGGCAAGGTTTTGGGCCTAAATCCGTAGATGCTACCCAAAACTTACGCGCTCATCTAAGTTCAAATCATTACAGAGGTTTGATGCCATCTTCAAGAGCATTAAAACCACGTCCAGTAGTTTTATCTGGCCACCGGCAGGCCAAGTCATTAGAAATAAGCAAACGTAGTTTTAAGGGTCTAAATGCAGCAAAAGGGTCTTCCCCAATTATTGGTCCTTTGCTAACTAGTAGTAATTATGGACGGCAGCCAAATAACGAGTTAAGCTATACTACATTACAGGTTCAACGATCATCCTACATTCAAGGACACCCAGGTCAACAGGTCCCTTTTTTTATCCCACCACAAGTTTTGATTCAATCATCACCTACCCAACTTTCGGCAAACGCTTTAGTTCAAAATATCTTTACAACACCAATTTTAAATAAAGAAGGTAATCATCTAAATCATCGATCGACCGCCCGATTAGTTTCGTCTGCGACATCGTCTGGTCAAAGACCTATTACTATGACAAGCTCTACATTAGGGCACAATAAAATTCTACCACAAATGCAAGCTATTCCAGCTTTTAATGCTCATTACTTAGCGAGTGCGAATGCAAGCGGTCAAAATAAAAGCAGCAGCACTAACAACATAAAACCTAACCACGCGCAGAAAGGTGGTTACCACAGTGAATTAACAAGCACTCCAGCTTTAATCTCAAAGAACGGAGGGTATTATGTCATGCCTTATTTTAACCGCGACAGAAGTACTGCTACAATGGGAGTCATACCTCTTCGTCCAAGACTTGTGCCTAAACTACGCTACATTTTAAACCCAAACGGACAAATTGAACTTGATATTTCACCTGATAACTTTGGCAGAGTTGGAGGTACCTTGAAAAGTCATCAATATTCATCTGTGGATAGTGGAAACACAATCGATGCTTTAACATCAATTAGGGTTACAAAAGATGCTCGACAAAAAAACAGTATTAATTACAACGGTGGGAGGGCAAGAATGAACGACGATTCTTTAGTCAGTCACATCCAGTAAAATAAGCTTAGTTGTGAAGCTCCTTGTGGTGGTCGGGAGTCATCGTTCAAATACGTCGGAAGGAGCTTCATTCACTGGGTCTGAATTCAAAATTTTTTCTGTACTCTACTCGACTGGTGAAAGTAATAGTAGCAGAATGTTAAAAAAAAATAATATACAATACAATACATTTTTAAGATGGTTAGATATTATTTCCAATATCCATGGAATGGAGGCCCGGCAAGGCACAGAGTGAAAGTTGAAAGGCGTCTGGTAATATGTAGCATTTTTGGAACTGAAACAGGAATCAACATAGCCGGACCGCCGGACGTCTGGTTTACCTCCTCGTATATCTGACTGATAGCTTATAGTCTAAACTTGTACTTTTACGTACTTGTACTTACAGCTCCGCTCTTCGAAAACACGACTGCGTAAAATCATGAAAGTTTAGTTTTGATCAAGTTTTCATACAATATCACATATAGGACACTACTTTTCCCGTAATGTACTAGGCTTAACTGGGCCACATACTGGCTACATACGCGACTCTAGGTTATTGAAATATTGTAATAAACTCAACCTGTTTGTCTTGAAATTTAAAATTTTAGGCATTGAATGTTTTTACCTAGGTACATAAAGGATTAACAGACAAATACAATAATATCAAACAATTAAACTGCACTCTATGCTGCGCTTATGTAAAATGCTACAGGTTCCTGAAGTTAAAAATAAATGGGTAAAACTTTTTGGTCCAATGAGTTTACTCTAATCGTACATGACTTTATTTTATTTAGTAATGATTTATTTATTTTGCATCAGTACTTGTATTAGGAATCACAGTTTTTATTTTTTTAAGCAATCAATGTCTTGCAATGGCCAAAAATAAAATTATTTTAATTAGCAATGAACTTTTAACAATATTATTTTAAGTTATCCATCGTCTTGTGATAAAACCATCGTCTCTTCGTGCCAATGGTACGCATTCCTCTCGATTTTTGTTTCTTTTGACAGGGCATGTTTTACCGTTCTTTACGCAGTAGTATATTTTTTTTCTGAAAGCACGGATCCATTCGAATATTGCAACTTCCAGCTACCCCAACGGCTACCAATGCTCCTTTTAAATTATTATATGTGCTTTTATGTACCCATTCAATAGGTTCTCGATAGCACTCACATCCTTTTGGCAATTTACACGGTCGTGGCTAATCTTGCTCTTCGTCAGATTCTGGTTTGGACTAGTGCACTGAAATTGTTAAATATTGTTAATTAATATTGTTATTGTTTTACTTCCAAGTCAGTCCAAGTGTATCGTTTTCAATACGTTTTGACTTCACAATAAATCACAATAACAATAAAAATTTACAATTTCGTTGCACTAGTTTGGACCGTTTTTTAACAAACACAACACCACTACTCATTTTTATTATTTTTGGTGGTAAAACAGTTCAAGTAAGCAACCACAGCTGAAAAGATCGTCAACCTAAATAAGAGTGAGAGTCAGGGATAAAGGAAAGGTACAACTTACCTTATCAGTGCTTGACGTCATTCACGAATATAAATAGTTTTCCATTCCCAAACCTTACCCATTAACTCATGAATACATTATTCTAATATTTTGGTTAGAATGCTAAAAAAAGTATGTACTTCATTAAATAGCCGTAAATATATGATTGTGTAACCGGATTTAATTACGATCCGAATTACATATGGTATCGATCTATGTGCCTCCCAATAATTCTAAACCCCGAAGTACCTAACTACAAATCTAGGTCAAAAGCTACATTAATATTAAGTACATATAGATTAGATGCTCCGCGGGGTGAACAATGAATTACATGCCTACTCAACTGAATAAATAATTATGTGAGATTCGTACATTTGCTGCTTATGACCTATGATTTTAATTATTACTTCAAACACTCATCGTATACTCATACATACGACACAACATACGACACTGACTTTGACATTTACGGTACATGGCGACATGGCATAACTCATACACGTACGGTATAAATCTCATATAAACTGCATGTAAAATATAAAAATACGATGACATGTATTTCAAATTATTATTATTATTATTATTATTATGTATATTTATACCTCTTACGGAAATGACGATGACAACGAAACGGGAACGAACAAAAATGATTTACCACGTACCGGTCGACCACTGGCGATGTAATTTGTGGCCCTCTCGGCTCTGTTGTTCAGTTTTGACCTGAAGATGACCTTTTCTTTCTGTCTTCTCCCACTTTGTTCTACTTTTTGGTAGTTCTAGGCTTAATATGTTTTACTTTTTAGATTGACTTCTAACTTTGAAAAAGGAAAATGAAAATGAATGAAAACTAGAAATCACGGGCGCCGGAGCTCGACTGCTCACTTGTTACTCTTTCACTGGACTCACTTTTGAGCAGCTCCCGTTCCTTAACCATTACGGGCAAGATGGCTCCGCATCTTTTTCACTCACTCTTTTGTCTTGTCGTTTTTGCCTCCAAACTATCTCAACTGCCAAACCTACATCTCCTTCCCTTCCACTCAACGTCGCCACTCCTCAACCGTCAAACCATTCGTTCACTCCCCTTTCGTCTCGTATGACCATCGACGGCAGAGGCACACGCTGTTGACTAATTTCGCTTACAAAATCCCCTGAATCAGTCTCTTTCTGCCCTCAGCAAGACCGGGACCGGAAGTCCCGGGGGAGAAACAGCGCTCTGCCTCGGCCGTCGAAAATCTGACCGATCCACCAAAATCTCTTAAAATATGTTAATGCTCAAGTGCCTATGAGTATTGTCTCATCACCAGTCATGGTTTACATAGAGATTCGTAAAATAACATTAGTTTTCTTTTAAAATAATACAGATCATATTTATCATAATGTATCATATTTTGTACCATAGGTTTTAGGAAGATCATATTCGCTTAACTTCTTAAGCAGCCTTATTTTATAATTAATCATATTCATCATAAATAATACGTTAAAAGAAAGTTCAAATATAATTTATTTTAACTTAACCTAGTGTAGATTCTAATTCCCCGACGAATAATATACTCATACATATTATTAAAAACCCACCACCCGTTCTATTTTCAGAAGAAAACTTTTCAAAACAAACTATGCTTCGGAGAAAGATACTCAGCATCCCTATACCGAGTATGCTCTGTGGAGTATCCTCCCCCTCCGCGTTAAGATTAATGATAAAATCACGTCATTAACATACACACAGATTTAAATCCCCTATTGGGGCTAAAAGATCCCATGGCAATTAGGCGTTATCTCCGGTCAGAGCTAACCCCCAATTGACATGAAATTCACAATATATATTTGTAAACTTAATAAATCATAAGTCTCAGTAATACCTTCGCTCTCATATCTTACATGTCATGTCTACACCGTCTAACTACTAATGTTACGCAGATACATACATTTGAAAGTAATAAATAGAATAAAATGTATTTTTACGAGATCATTGTTTTGCATCCTAATTCATTTCATAGCATAAATATAATATCCTATGCATAAAAAAATACATTTTGGCATCCAGAAAAAATATCATGATAACTTTTCTACCTCAAAATAATTTGTTGGCAGTACATAATAATATTAACTTATCTAAGAATATATTGTATGTGGTGGGTGTTGTACAAAAATACATGGTGCATTTGGAACCTTAATTTATGATCGACGTCCTCCCGACTCAGAGGAGGTGAATTTGGCCTCGCTTTCATCTGATGGTAGGGCATTCGAAAAGTCTGGTTTGGGTGGGGATTTATATTCATGCTCGTATAGATGATGTTGTTCTTCGGTCCAATCTTCTTGTTTTGTGTGGATTGAGAAATCGTAGTCCTTTTTCTTGTGGTGGTCTTTACGCTATTCCTTGCTCCGCTGGGAGGTATAAGGAAGCTGATCTTCATCCAAACTGTCACTTGTGCCATGTTGATGCTGGACTTCGTTTGCCCTCCTTTTTACTCCCTGACCGACGCCTCGTGTGCGAAGGAAATCCTCATACGATCCACTAGAACTACTCGATTCATTATCCCCATCCTCATCATCAGAATTTGTATTACGTCCCGAACTCTCCGGCGTCTCAGATGAACTCGTGGATCCGCTCTCTAAGCAATCATCTCCGGCCTCGTCAGCAGAACTCAAGAGTCTACTTTGGTCCGAAGTATCATCCTCAAAGATTTCGAACGGACTGGCAAACCTCAGCATTCTAGGAATGAACTTTTGTCCCGCTGGCCATATCACTTTCCGCAACGGGATCGATACAGAAGGCACCTTTGTGTGCGCTCGGTTGTCCATTGAAGAGTCCATTACATGCGCTATATTTCCAGATAGATGAGTAGTCTGTAATTGAACATTAAGAAACACCAAAAAGATAAAGTTAAGCCTGGTAACAGTCGTTATTGACCCAGTGACGCAAGTCACACACACATCATAATTTTCCTCGGTAAATTAACTATACTTTTTCTTTTACATCATTATATGCCATTATTCAAAGATGCACAGCCTATTTCACTCTCCATGTATATACCTACTGTAGTTGATGTGATGTCCCATAAATTATGTGACGCCTGTAAACACTGACATATATCATTAATTTCGAGATATATATATCTTATCCCCCCTTCTAACTCTTATCAAATTTCATCATTAATACATCCCACATAGTTATTTTTATGAATTTTCTTTCCATATTATTTTTAATTTTAATAGTGCTAATCAACACTGAGTCTATACGACAGGTCAACACTGTAATGTGCTCACGATTTGGTAATTAAAATATGCGACAAGAGAACAACCCCTAAATTCAAACAAAAGTACGCCTAGACGTCTCCGGGCCATCTTTCATTCTCTCAGACACGATTCTCCCCCACAGATCCAACCCCTCAAATCCAAAACACATCTGGCTCAGCCCATGTCCAATCGACAAATCCCAACAATTGAAAAGTGACTCCTTAATATTTTTCTACTTGATTGTTCATTCTTTTCCCCCTGCTGAATTCAACACTCATACACAACTCCATATAACTTTCCTCAAATAATGTTAGTAACCACGTTCACACTTATTATATAATTCAAATTTTTATGTGTATTTTATTATGTTAAATGAAAATAATTTTGAAAAAAAATGTTAAAGAAGTAATTTTGTTAATTGATATTATGCTTAAGAAAATGATTACAGAAATTTTATTTACTCTACCGCCTCTTGATGGTACAAAAACGGATCAAGTGATCGCCTCTACATGACCAGCAGCGTTTCGGGGTCTTTTCTTTCAACGGATTAAAGTTCTCTTGCATCCGTTTTAAGAAGCAAACTCATAGAATATGTCTTAAGTTTACGATTTTACCTCTGCTAACGCATAACGGGCATTCTCTAATGCGGCTATTGCCCTCCTGCATCAAAACTATGGTAGCCATCCTTTTATCCCCTTCCGTATTCCCACCAGGCGTTTCTCAATACAATGGAGATTCCTCGATCATTCTCTCCATATTCGCAGCTCTCATTGCAGCATTTTGAAATGCCAATCTTGCGGTAATCATAACCGTCAACCACTCTTCCTTCCGCTTCTGCCTTTCCGCCATCTTTTCTTTGACAGTTTTCGGAGCTGGATCTTCAACTGCCGGAGGAGTAGATGCCGCTTCTGATTCTTTGGTCTTATATTTCGCGGTCTGTTGTTGTTGATGTTGCTCCCATTGATTTTCAGCTGCTATTTTATTCGATGTTTCTTCATACGGCTCTGTTGTTGTTAGATCATTCTCGTCCGCCTTCAGAGTTGTATCGGACTTATCTTCTTCATCCGTATCTAGAATGTTATCGATGTCTTCCGTGTACACATCATCTTCAGCCTCATCCTCATGGATGTCTTCGAAGTAAATTCCTTCTTCAGTATGAGACATTCTAGCACGGTATCAATTAAACGTACCTCCACCAATAAGTTTCATTAAACTTAATCTAAATAATTAAAAACAAGCTACGCTTCGGAGGAAAATAGTCAGCATCTTTATATCAAGAATGCCCAGTGGACTACCCTCCCCCTCCGCAATCTCTCTCACGTCACATAAACAAACTATGCCTTCAAGGAAAGAAATTTAGTACCTCTATATCGAGAATCCCCAAGTAATTACCCTCCCATCCGGCCTTTAGATTTATAATAAATCACGTCAATTATTTTCACGAATCATTTTTATGTATTTTTATATTTTTCTGTATAACTTAATCAAATTCTTACATACCGAAGCTCCCTATTCCTTTTATACCGAAACTCCCTATTTTTTTCATACCAAAGCTCCCTATTTCTTTCATACCGAAGCTCCCTATTTCTTTCATACCGAAGCTCCCTATTTCTTTCATACCGAAGCTCCCTATTTCTTTCTATTCTTAAAAATACTCATACTACCCGTTCAAGGAAGATGCCCTACGATAGCTCACTATAAAGAAATCCCTGAACATCCCCCCTTCTAGTACAAACGTTCTATGCCTTCAGGGAAAATAATTGTGGTACCCCTATATCGAGGACACCCTGGTAACCACCTTCCTCTTCAGCTATCTCTTACAAAATCTCTCTCACAACACCTCTTACATATAATATAAATTCTCGTGAGCTAGCATATGATGTTTATAAAGCTCACCAATTTTTAACATAATCATTTCGTTGTTAGGATCATAGTTATCGTCCGTTAGCCTCTTATTAACATAATCATAATGGAATGACCTTTCATGCATAAACTATGTGAATGTAATTTAACTCCATTAGCTTCTTTCGATGGCACTACTCTCATCCATAATGGACCACATACTTTGTATGAAATATGCTCAAGAATACCCACTGGATTTATCTAAAAAAAAATTTTCTACGTTTATTCTTGCCCTAGCAGTTATTAGCCTAATCCTCAGTCAGGCTTTCCAAAATTATTTTTGTATCAGAGTCATTCCACTGTGCTGACTTTGAATCAGCCACAGCCTTCTCCTTCTCCCTACAAGCCATGACAAATTCCCATCTTCCACTGATCTTTCATATTCAGATTTTACTGTAATGCTGCGCATGATAGGCGGTGGAAGCTCATCAGCACATGGAGGACGACTGAGACGATCGCCATCTCATTTATCTTCCCGGGGACATACATAATTTTAAATGTTATATGCTCCTAATTTCAGACTTTACCTTACCAAACGACCTGTGACTTGAGGAGTTCGCAGTAAAAACACCAACGCATTGTGGTCCATATAGATCTCAAAGGATCTATCCTGTATTAAAATGATGGCTTTTCTGACAACCGTACACTATAGCATAACATGCCACCGCTGCTCCTGGTGACAACGCGTTTGAAATGAACGTAATAATCTGCCTCACCCTTGTAACATTCCGAATAAGCACCGCAGCTATAGTTCTGTATGACGCATCCGTCCACCTCTCAAGTTGTGCTGACGGATCGAGGTATGCTAATGCCGGAGCTGTACAGATAGCAACTTTCATTTTCTGCACGTTTCCTTACACAAATCATTAAAATGAAAAGGAACATCCTTCATTAGGAGCTCATACAATGCTTTTACTAACTTAGCATAACCGAAAATTAATCTATGAAAATAAAACCCCCACCAAAAGTCCCAACCACCGTCCAATTTGCTTTACATTTTTGGGGATCTGAAAGCTTCATCATCGTCGTCACCCTATCTGGATCTATGCTAACTCCCGCTGTGCTAATTTGAGGTTTCTAGAATACCAAGCTCAGAAAACCAATAAAATATTTCTTTGGTTTCAATTTTAATCTGAGCACAGACACAAGTCCAGAGAATTTTCACCCGCCTCCCTAATAAATCTCTCCACTACTTGATATAAAATGGCATGTACATAGACCTGTGGCATCACCAAAAATCAATTATTAAATTTTGGAAAATAATTCAAATGAAACAATAATAAACCAAGTGTTATGATTCAGTGTACCGACCTCTACGAGAAATTTAACAAAATTGATGAATAACTTGTAGGTACTTGTCCAACCCCAAAGGTATCCTCTATGATTTGAAACACAGCAAAATAAATAACTATTATTTCTTAAAAAAATCAAATGGCATATATTCAGCTCCTTCCTCAATATACCATAAGTATGCGGCGATTGAAAATTCATAAGCTACCACTAAGTTCATTTATCAATTTTACTTCAAGGAATTGGTAATATTTTCAACTAATTACTTATAGGAATGTACTTATAATTTGTATTCATCGAAATATTTAACAATTCATACATAATCCCGTACTATACCACAAGGCAGTATTATATAAACGACTATATTGAAAAACATTTCATTCAATAGCTCATGAATACAAATCAAATCAAATTAAAGTAGGTCAACGACAATCCGGATTATAACTATTACTATTCACTCCATGTACATACTATCCACCAATATATTCTAATCATTCATTAGAATATACCCAAATCCAGTTAAATACTAAGCGGCCATAGCCAACAATACAAAGGAAATAATTATGATGTCGTTGACTAACTGGTAAAACTGTTCGATGTCGAGCCTAGCTAGGTACACTAATACCAAGAACAGACTAAACAACAACCACTTCATCGATTCGAAGAACAAATGTGAAGGTAAGTTAAATTTCAGGTAAGTACTTTCAGGTTTCACACAATAATCGTGTAAATACATTCATGACTTGTTGCTTATTATTATTCACTTCCTAATCCCCGCACGATCCACAAGTATGATTTAATTATAATAGAACGAACGAAATTATTTTTGATTATTGATACCAAATTATTCAAATGTAAGAAAAGAACGGAAGGCACATAAAGAAGAAAATTCAACATTTACTGCTCGCACCTGAAGAAGACAATAATGACAATGACCATGACCAAGACCATTCAATTCGATGCCACCAGCTAATTATATTAAAATATTATTGTAGTTGAGTCTTCCAAGTAATATTTGGAATATGGGTAGGTGTAAATCAAATGGTGAGTGACTGCGCTTTGCAGTGATGGTAGGTTCTCACACAACTAAACCACTCATGCGGCGCTATGGCCTACTTAAATTAATGGAAATCCTACCTGACTACATATAAAAATGTAAATATTAAATTTATTTTAATAATATTTGTTTATGTACCATTTAGCTCCGCGGCTAATCCCTCGAAGAAACAAATGATACGATGTGGCAAATGAGGCTAAATAATCACGGTTCCTGGCTCTTGATACTGCCTATTTAAATGATTCCGATGAGCCTCTTGAAATCCCAGCTACTATCTCTGCTAACGTCCGTGAACTGCTATACTGGATAAATATGCACTGTCAGTCAAATAAAAATGAGGATAAAAGAATTGGAATTAGAATTTTGAAATTATGCCTCAGCTCCACTCCCCGTACGATGCGTCCAGTTTGACCTATTTCCCAATTTCCACTCCTATTTCCCTGTACTACCTCTGTTCCCTACTGTAAAATATTCATCATGATGTCACCTGCATATACATATAGATCCATGCATTCACTACCCAAAACTTTTCCGTACTGTAAACCTCCGTTTCATCTGTCACTAAAATTTTCCGTACTCGGAAATCAAACTTCTAAAATCCTTCACAAATTGTGAGCATCATCACAAAGAATGAAATGCCCACAATGTCATCGTCAAAACTATTCAAAACTGTTCAAACTCTTACTTGAACACCAACTCAAAACATCAAAACTATTCGAACTCTTACTCGAATTAAAACTTCAAAACTTTCACACAACTCAAAACTAAAAACTCTTCAAAATTTTGAACACCATCCAACAGAATGAGTCTCTGAGAAGTGTTGATGATAGTATTAAGTAGCATAATACTATCATCAACACCTCTCAAAAACTCGTCCCAACGTCAAGCTCCCTAAAAACCCACCTTCGAAATTTTTCAAAATCTGCGCAAAATCTTTTCAAAATTTCCAACTATTTCTGGAGCCACAGAGATCGAAAACCCGCACCTGTTTGTAACCGGATTTAATAACGATCCGAATTACATATGGTATCGATCTATGTGCCTCCCAATAATTCTAAACCCCGAAGTACCTAACTACAAATCTAGGTCAAAAGCTACATTAATATTAAGTACATATAGATTAGATGCTCCGCGGGGTGAACAATGAATTACATGCCTACTCAACTGAATAAATAATTATGTGAGATTCGTACATTTGCTGCTTATGACCTATGATTTTAATTATTACTTCAAACACTCATCGTATACTCATACATACGACACAACATACGACACTGACTTTGACATTTACGGTACATGGCGACATGGCATAACTCATACACGTACGGTATAAATCTCATATAAACTGCATGTAAAATATAAAAATACGATGACATGTATTTCAAATTATTATTATTATTATTATTATTATGTATATTTATACCTCTTACGGAAATGACGATGACAACGAAACGGGAACGAACAAAAATGATTTACCACGTACCGGTCGACTGGCGATGTAATTTGTGGCCCTCTCGGCTCTGTTGTTCAGTTTTGACCTGAAGATGACCTTTTCTTTCTGTCTTCTCCCACTTTGTTCTACTTTTTGGTAGTTCTAGGCTTAATATGTTTTACTTTTTAGATTGACTTCTAACTTTGAAAAAGGAAAATGAAAATGAATGAAAACTAGAAATCACGGGCGCCGGAGCTCGACTGCTCACTTGTTACTCTTTCACTGGACTCACTTTTGAGCAGCTCCCGTTCCTTAACCATTACGGGCAAGATGGCTCCGCATCTTTTTCACTCACTCTTTTGTCTTGTCGTTTTTGCCTCCAAACTATCTCAACTGCCAAACCTACATCTCCTTCCCTTCCACTCAACGTCGCCACTCCTCAACCGTCAAACCATTCGTTCACTCCCCTTTCGTCTCGTATGACCATCGACGGCAGAGGCACACGCTGTTGACTAATTTCGCTTACAATTGCTAGAAAAAATATTTAAATATCATTGATGCAAATAAATATATCATTGCTTAAACAAATAAATGGGCCATTGAAAAAACGCAAAATACCATTGAAGCACTAAAGTATCACCCAAAATAAATAAACCCGATCACCATTAAGACCGTGGTCCTACTACTTTTTGTTTTTATCATTACTTTAAATAAATTGGATGTCTGTGTAACTACCGTAGGTTTCTTCTAACTAGTTAACTGCATAGAAAAGAAACGTTTTCATTTCAAAATATAAGAATATTTTACAATAAAATTTGAAATTCCATAGAATACCCAGCTCTTTAGCAATTTAAAAAAATGCCAACTGTAGTATATTCAGTTGATTTGGTACTGTATGTATTGTGTACACGTTTCTCACTTTTATGTGTGGAGACATCCTTTAGACAAAAATGTTACAACAAAGATTTAAATTCACATGTTATTAATTTACTAAATGAAACATTGGGCTAGCAATGCTGCAGTGCGATTTTTTAATGTGCTACCGTAGCACATAAAAAAATCGCACTTTTTTGAAGATTTCGGGTCCCATTAGCAGGTCTTTCAGATCGACTGAGGACACTACCTTTGAAAAAAAGAAAAGTGCCGAGAGATAGTTTTTTTGCGTCAAACTACACACATTAAACAATTTGCACAGTATAGTAGTCTGACTACATTTTTATTTCCTTATTGTTATAATAATTGCAGCTATTGCACAATTTATTATTTTTTAGAATTAAATTTTGTATTAAATAATTTAACTTTACTCTAAGTATACCAACATATCACTGCTCAATTTAAAACGGACTTTATTGGTTGTTGGCATATTATGGCCTTTTAAAAGAGAAGGCTTATTCATAGGGCCACATTTTCATATTAATATTTCTTTAAATTCACTGTCAATGACAGAGTCTGTCATAATGATATGTGATAATTTTCTTCCAAGGCATTTCCCCCCAGGAAATTTTCCTCCCAAATCTTCCCGAGGACATTTTCCAAAATGAAGTAGTTAACAAGTAGTTAGTTAACAACTACACTCCTATGGGTAAAAGCCCCTGGGAGGATCTAAAATGAAGTATCATAGTCACATACTTAAGCCAAATGAATGAGTGTTCCTTTACAGAAAACTTGAATTCATAGATAATTTTAGAAATATAATACAGTCCTCAATTTAAGTAATAAATTCTCCTTTTCACCATTTTTAGATGCTGAGCATCTATAGAAATGGTTTTGTCTGTCTGTCTGTCCGTCCGCCCTTCTGTTGGGGTTGCTCTACAGGTCACAGTTTTTACATGATTTTTTGTGAAGTAACGATTACGTAAATAATTGTTAATGGAAAGCAACGAATGTAACTATGTAACGCCATTGTCAATATGTGAGGCTAACGCTGCTATGACGATTGTCGACGGCGATCTCCGTGATCTGATGTTGTCTCGAACTGACACTCGGCATACCAGTGTGAGTGCAGTGTCACACACTTCCCGCCTGGCTAGAGATCCGGTTCTCGGGAAACTTGACACTTTTTAGCTGACGAAAACCGCAATAAATCATGCGGACAGGCTGCATTTACGTGTACAAACACACTTGTGCTCCTCCATCCCCACTATTCATGCAGAAAATACATACATAGCACAAATCATACAGCTTCACAAATAACATTATTGCAAAAACCAGTAACGAAGACCGTAACAGCAGAGTCGGCAGAGTGCGCCAAACGAATTTTAGTGCTTCAGCTCAGGACTGCAGCATATTTCAGAAAATATCTACGAATACAAATTTTCTGCAAAGGAAAACTATTTCAGTTTGGTTATGTGATTTTTATAGTGGGAGGAAAATATTAAAATATCCTCGGTACTACTGTTGTGTTTTGTTCACAATTGTTTGTGAATTATTGTGATTCTCACATCACAAAACAATCACAATTTGTATTGTTCACAAACTGTATTAAAATGCTAAGATTGTGATTGTGAAAAATTGTGATTGTTAACAAAACTATAGAAAAACCTAATTTGTTGACAATGAGGTGGGGGTGGTGGGGGGAAGTTTTCCAGTTTTATTGGGATCGTCCACAAATGACGTCCCGCAAATTATTATTCTTTTCTTGGGATCGTCCACAAATGACCTCCCACAAATTATCATTCTTATGTTGGGATCGTCCATGAATCACGTCTCGCAAATTATCATTCTTTTGTTGGGATCGTCCGTAAATGACGTCCCGAAAATTATCATTCTTTTATTGGGATCGTCCGTAAATGACGTCCCGAAAATTATCATTCTTTTATTAGGATCGTCCATAAATGACGTCCCGTAGACATTTTTTATTAGGTTCGTCCATAAATGACGTCCCGAAAATGATCATTGTTTTATTGGAATCGTCTATTAATAAAGTCCTTCAAATTAGCATTTTTTTGTTAGGATGGTCCTTAAATTACCTCACTTGAATTATCACATTTTTAGGACCCACTTACCCCCACGGCATTTTTAGCACGTTTTAAAAACGCTAATTTTTACATGAAGTTTCATGCCTGTGAAGACACACTGGCCCTTCCGTTTACATATTTTATTCATGATCTCAACTGTTCAGATCACAAAAGTTAGTTTTCCGTTTTTTTTGTGTTCTTCTAAAATTAGTCGTACTCTCTACGCTCTGTACATTTTACTACGAACTACTATTAGTAAGATTAAAAAAATAACTGACTAAACTACTAAGTACACCATGAAAATAGTATCGTCAGTGAAGAGGTATGTTTGCCAATGTCCATTCGTTTCTTAGACGCGCTTTTGCCGAAGTCCATCAAAATGCATAAATGAATTAAATTATTATTACATGCTTACAATGTTATAACAAGAGTGAAAAATGTAACTATTACCTGCACCAGTAAAGTGCAAAATGCAATACCTACACCTTTGAAGTGCAGAAGTTGACACCTAACGCATTTAATTGTAAAATAAATAACGAACTAAACTGAGGAAGTTAAGTTAGAGTAACACTTTCATATTTTTATCATTTACTGATACAACATTTTGGTGTTCAAAAAAGTATATAAACCTGATTCTACTTATACTTTCCAATAAGTACACAATATGATGAGTGCATTTTATCACATTAAACACTTACACATGATCATATTTTTGGTGCAATATATATTGAATTGCACAAAAATATGATCCAGATATGATAGATGTCAACAATAGCTGGTTTGCTAAAACAAAAAACAGGAATGGCACTTAATGAAAACAAAATGAGCTAAACTTTGATTCCGTCAAATGTAGAAACTGTAATGTTGTAGGTACTGCATTCTTAACTTTGCTGGAGAAAATATCACACTTGAAACTCTAATAATAACACTGTATGTACACACACCAATAACTAAATTCACTTGTGCATTCTGCACTGGAGTTAGAAAAATTTGTGTTCACTGAGAAAATTTTTTTAGTTGTACACTTTGAGTAAACATACTTTTTTTTAATTAGTGTATGTATAACAAAATAATACGAAGTGAAACGTATAAAAAACGACAATAAAATTAGTAACTTTGAACACTTGTGAAAATTTGAACACTAAAGACGTTTCTAGCAGGGTCAGTGTGTCTAGGCGGGTATTGATAAAAAGCAGTTTAATAATTATAATAATTTATTCATTTTTTCAATTTACCAGCAGCACATAAAACATAAAACGCAATATAAAAAATTATCGTTTACAAAATGTGCAGAGGGGTATGTGGGTCCTAAAATAGTGATAATTTGGGGGACGTCTTTAATAGACGATCCCAACAAAAGAATGATAATCTGCGGGACGTCATGTATGGATGATCCCAATAAAATATTGATAATTTGTGGAACGTCTTTTATGGACGATCCCAATAATTAATAATAATTTGTAGGACGTCATTTATGGGCGATCCCAATAAAGAATGATAATTTCCGGGACGTCATTTATGGGCGATCCCAATAAAAGAATGATAATTTTCGGGACGTCATTTACGGACGATCCCAATAAAAGAATGATAATTTTTGGAACGTCATTTACGGACGATCCCACTAAAAGAATAATAATTTTCGGGACGTCATTTACGAACGATCCCAATAAAAGAATAATAATTTTCGGGACGTCATTTACGGACGATCCCAATAAAAGAATGATAATTTTTGGAACGTCATTTACGGACGATCCCACTAAAAGAATAATAATTTTCGGGACGTCATTTACGAACGATCCCAATAAAAGAATAATAATTTTCGGGACGTCATTTACGGACGATCCCAATAAAAGAATGATAATTTTTGGGACGTCATTTACGGACGATCCCAATAAAAGAATGAAAATTTTCGGGACGTCATTTACGGACGATCCCACTAAAAGAATAATAATTTTCGGGACGTCATTTACGAACGATCCCAATAAAAGAATAATAATTTTCGGGACGTCATTTACGGACGATCCCAATGAATGAATGATAATTTTTGGGGCGTCATTTACGAACGATCCTAAAATCATTTAGTGCTCGTTTGTTGTTGCTTCGTTGTGATGATTTTGTGATTGTGCACAATCCCATTTTAGTAGTTTGTGATTGTGATTGTGATATCACAATCACAAGCGAAAAAACAATGGTGATTTGTGAACAAAACACAACAGTACTCGGTACGATTTGGGAAAAATGACCCGGGAGGGGGGAGGGGAATGCCCGGGAGGAAAATATACCTCAACCGTAACAAGAAGTGTTGCAATTAAGATTTATCAGCAAAGTATTGAGTCAATGAGTCTTGTGGGTTTAAGTATGGGCTCTCCTAGTGGTGTGACAGGCCTGGTCGGGACGGACCATAAGTTATAGTAAAAATATTGAACCTTATTCGTCTTTATGCTTATTGTGTATTAGGTTTTCAAACCTAAGCAGTTTCATTATCAGATTCATACAAAGCTGTTAAATTAAAATAATTTCAAAATCATGTTTTCCCGTACTTATCTGGGCGGAGACATTGGATCAAATTCAAATTATATTCTGGTTATAGATTTCGGACCAGACCATAAAATCCGTACCATATCAGACCGGTCACTAGGATCTCCACAGAGCCTCCCCATTCGTATTATAATTGTCAAATGGGAGCTTTCTCAAGACGCGTAACTTCCATGTTTCTGACCATATTTCACTTCTTTTATTGGCCCTCAGGAGACATTTGAAATATTTAGTGTTAATTTAAACATTTCAGCATTTTTTTATGCAGGAGTACTAGTTTTGCTTGTGACAAAATGTTAAAGTACACATGGAATGGCAATTCGTCAAAAACTTTACGTACACACACTACATATTTAAGCATACTAAACCACATGCCTGAGAGATTTTATATCAAAACACCTGAAAGTTGGCTGCAACTATTTCGTATGTAAATGAGATATTTTTTTACAGGTTCGCAACACGTCCCTTAGTCGGAATCAGCGATTTCAGTTAAATACATGCATATCTGTACCGGTATACGGACATTTTCCCCACGGGCATTATCCTCCCGGGCATTATCCCCCGGTTATTATCTTCCCGGACATCTTCCCCCGTGCAGTAACCCCGGACATTTTCCCTCTAGTCTCAAAATGTTTTAGTTTTTAGATGCTGAGCAAACATCTTTTGAAAAGGATTGTGTCTTTCTGTCCGCCTGTCCGTACGTTGGCCGCGCTCTACAGGTCACAGGTTTTAACTTATTTCTTTTAAAATACTTTTAAACTATCACAAATGAGTGCAGAAGGTGCCCTATTGTTTTGTGTGATGATCGGACTGTCCATTTTCCCATAATTAACAGTTAAATGGACCAACTTTTTTAATAATTTAAATAAATATAAATACCGACAAAAACGGGTGTCGGGTATGATTTTCAAGGCATATACATACGTGTCTCTGAAGCTAGGTAGGTGGGTACTTTCGCCGTACGTTGCACTTTCATCATTCGTGTATGTATTTATATAACATGCGAAATGGAATTCTGAGGAGCGTTCACATATGATGTCATCACATTTGATCAATTTTTTGACCTAACCACGCTCTCACTAATGATAAACATAATGCAAACGAGAAATATTCATATCTACCTACCTACTCAAATGATAAGATCATTTGCGAGAGCTCCCTTGGTTCGGCATAAATGATTTCACGTAAATTATCCTTTAAAACAAACCCACCCATCAAAATCACATTACCAATATTACCATTAAGTACACGAATTAGGGGTTTGTCACAAATGATTTGAAGTAAAATATGTTTTAAGACCAACCCACCTACTTGTCATTACACTAACATAAGTAAAGTAAACGGCTTAATTGTTAGAAATAAATGATGTTGAAATATACGTGCGGTGAGCGTACGGCGAACGTACCTACCTATCTAGGCTCAGAGCGGTTACGTGACAAAAGACCTCCGGCTTGACACCTCGGACCGAAATACCTCCGCCAAAAGACCGAAAATCAAAACACCTCATGGACAAAAGACCTCAAGAAACATTATCTCTGAGCAAAAAGACCTCACATATTTATGACCTCAGGACAAAACAAAAAAGAAACTGACTGGTTTGAGGATGGGCCCTAAAGGATAACCTATGTGAAATAATGTTACGTCTAATCCTTAAGCCGCTTACCTAATGTTAATTTGATGCCAGTTAGCAGTTGGTAAATGGGTCCCAATGGGTGATAATTATTTGTCAGCAATTATGCCGAATCACAGTTAATTGACCAATTAGAATAAGGATGACGATATTATTTGATTTTTTAGATGTATATAAAAATTCCCTATTTGCACTGTTAAAAATTAGAAATAAGGAGTGTGTAGGTCAAAAATTGACTAAATGTAATGATATCATTTGTGATCGCTCCCTACTCTTGTTGGATGTACCTATCTGAATTCCCATTAACTGATGCCTAAGTACTTTCTAACTCATTACTGAACCTCAAATATATGACAAAGAGATCACTCAAGACGTTACGTTCTAACTGAATCCACTTAAAGACAAAAGACTTTATTTCTGTCATTCATTATTTACCATGATTATTTGATGCATGTATTCGATACCTATCGATACATGTATTCAATGCTAATTCAATACATTTAAGTTACATTATTCAAATCATAAGCCAATTACATATAATTACTTAAGCTATGAATCTATCTATGATTCGTGTCATTCACACTCATTCATAGATACTTAAACTTAATGTTTCCTGTGGAGTTGTGCTGACTGGACTCCACGTCAAGTCCCGTAGGCCTGAATCTCACGATCACTCAACTGTAACAGAAAACCACGACCTACACCAATCCACCTGAACGTGCTGACGGCTCTTTACCAGTTTACACATTCTACAAGCTCATCAACTAATACCATTTCACACTTAACTACTCTTGTAATGTGATAGTGCCGAGACGTCACCTTTGACCCCTCCAACACCCTCCTTATTAGTTTAAAGACTTGTACTCTCTGCCTCTGGCTCTTTGCAAGGAGGAGAAGAATTTAATCCGAAAATCCAGTTCCGGATTCTTTGTGCCCGTTCATGCTTAATCACGACCAGCTTTAATGGACTACCAGAAGAAGATGACTCTCCCGAAGTTAACAAGCTACGCTTAGTAGTAGATGTGCTTGAATCCAAGTTCCCATCTCCATTAGTACTAGCACTCTCGTTCAGCAGCGACAGTTTTTCATCGTCGTTTTCTAGTCCAATGCCTTGAGCAGGTTGATTGATTCTCCAGGTCCATTAAAACTTGCACACCAGAATGATGACAATGCAAATGCCTAGAGTAAGCAAAACATAAAGACAGGTTATTAACACTGTCCAGAGCAGAGAAGGGTCTTTTCTCTCTCTGTTTAAAATTAAATAATACAAACCATCTTCGAGCTCGGTATTAATTTTGTATAATTTAGTTCCATATTGAGATGAAGGGCCGCCGTCCAAGCAAACAGTGAGTCAACCTCTTTAGTATAACCCAAGTCTATCATTGCACCCTCAAACTTAACTTCATTGATAAAAAATGTTGTCACCAATGGCAAAGTGAATGCTCCAGGGGACATATCTGAGCCTTCCTAGGTCCAACTTGATAATCTTGTTGATTCTTCACCAACAATGTGGAAGGGTCTGCTTTTACTAGTACCAGCACACTTTTGACTATGTGTATTAGACAATCTAAGACAAGTTTTGTCCGGTATTCACTTAATCAACATCCTTTTGGCTGATAGAATTTTAGCAGGTAGGTTCCATCACATGAAAGTAACATTGATGTATTTAAAAAAACTCCCAGCCACCTTCCCGTTACTTCATTTCCTTCCTTTTAATATCCTGAATTATTGAATTTTTAATTATTAATCTCCCAACAATGTATGAAATCATAAAATTAGATTTAAGGTTCCTAGACTTGAAATCATTTAGGTTCACTTTAATCATATTTGTCTAAGATATTACTTTGATTAACTCCCCCTGGAAGTATATGTGTGATGTATATTTTTATCTTTAGTGTCGATTTTAAATACTAACTCATCAAGTCTGGTCTGTAGATTACCGGACATCTTGTAGACACTCTCTATCTTGTCTTTATTTAAAGTGGGCATAAAAATTGCCGCAATTCCAATACCTGCATTCGCTTCTACTGCAATCAGTGTCATCGCAAGCATTAACGCACTTCTCTGCCATCTCGTGGAAATCCACTTCTTTCTGGGACATAGAATTTTAAGCTCGTCTAGAAAATATTCGTCATATGCGTCTAGACAGCGTTTGTGTATTTTTCCACTCAGTTTTCCTTGAGCTCTATCTTTAGCCACGACCTTACATAACAATAGCAAGGGCACTATTATATGAATAAATTTAAACCCACCAGGCACTGGGCTATGATGTTTCCTCCACGAAACATTCCCAGTCTTTGTTTGAGAATTTATTGGTGCAATTAAGCACAATACCAATATCATATTGAGCATGTATGCAGACATATTATACATTTTTCCGGCCAGTATACTGTTCTGCTCCGTCTCCTCAGACTTCACATTTCTTTTCTTTTTTTAGCTAGTGGTTCTAGTAAGTCATTAAATTAATCAACCTCATAGGTTTCCAATGTTTCTATCCTATATAGATTAATTTTTTTCATCTGATCTTTCAGTTGCTCATGTGGGAGCGACTTGTTAAAGGAATTGGCCAACTGTTACTTCGTTGGCTTCCATTCAACATCAAATTTGCCTTTTTCGATGTGGTTTCTCACATAGTGGTATCTCACACCTATGTGGTTTGATTGTTGGGGAAATTCTGAAGTTTTAGCTACATCTATAGTCGTATAGTCATAAAATCAAATTTTTATAGAGTTGTACCTCTTAATCCCCAACTCCTCCATCAACCAAATCAGCCACACGGATTTTTCAGCCGTTTCTAAGTGCAATGTACTTAGAATCCGTTGATAAATGTTGATAATTGTCACATAAATGCTAAAGTATTGAACCCCATATTATTGGACAGCCATTCGCTAAGAATACCATTCCCGTTGTAGACATTTTACCCTGCGTAGTCTGCATCTGAGTATCCAATTGCAGCCATTTCATTCACTTGATTGAATTAAATGCCCTTTTTAATTGTTTCTTTTAAGTACCGTTGTACTCCGTTTGCTACATTCCAGTAGATGTCTCCATATCCTGTTAAATACCTCGATGATTTCGCTACCAGGTAACAAATATCTGCCCTAGTATTCGTCGATAAGTATAAAAGTACCCAACCAGTTCTCGATATGGAGACTTCTCATCTGGTAAAGACAATGCTTGTTGTCATGGACACCTTCTTCAGTTTACAGACAACCATGTTAAATCTGTTCAATAGCTCTCAAATAGTGCTCCTGTGAAATTCGTATCTCACAATTCGGACAGACAGTTATGCTGATTCCAAAAAAATGGATAGTTGACTATCTGTAATTATAAGGTCCCGCGTTAGTTGGTCCAGGTTCCTTTCTTTGATTTCCGTGGATGGACACGATAGTAATCCGTCTTCCACATAAATTGCTATGTAAGTTTTTAATCCATCAAACGACCCCCCAATCACACAAAGATCCAACAGCGTGGCCACAAATCTAATTTTTATCAGGATAATTTTCATTTTATCGCCCCATACACGTCGAGTTTGCTTCAGTACATACAAACTTCTTATTAGTTTCCAGACTAACAAGGGCATGTCACGACATGCAACACTCAGATTTAAACACGGCATATCACGGTTAATTGGGCTTCCCTTAGGTACTAAAGATCTAAAATTACTTGAGTGCATTTTACGTCCTTTGGTCACAGTGGCCCGCCAAAGATTGAAAAATTACCTCAAAAATAGAAAATGACGTTTTTGAATGGCAATTGCATTTTTTTAGTGTCACAGGGCACTTTGCACTTTTTGAAAAATAACAGATATACAAACATACTACAATTAGTAACGGGGATTAAATTGATAACGCCAAAAACTATGTAAATTAAATTTCTGCGTAGCATACAAAGTTAAAATGCCAACAATGTAATTTGTATTAGGAATCGTCCATAAATGACTTCACGGGTATAGTCATTAGGGTGTACGTCAATGCATATGAAATCTTATGTTAAAAGTAGCCATATATGCAATGGTTAAGCTGCAGACAGATGAGGCAAAAGGTTTGAATAGTGGCAATGTTTCACGAACATAATTTATGGACGCTCTTGCTATTACATTTTATTGTATTATTGGTTTATGCCAACAAAGCTATTCAGCTACAAGCGCACACACAGACGCACAGGACGCAGAATAGTATATATGTTTTAATAATCCTTGTATTGTGACGCGCAAAAATCATAATGTGACCATAAATCATACCCTATTGATATTTAGACCTCACTCACAGCTTTAATAACTTTAATTAGTTGAAATTTGGTTTTAAATATATGAATATGCATATAATCGCAGTTTGCAAAGACGTTTTCCATGAAGCAGTAGCTTAATATCGCTGACAATTAGATGACCGAACTAACCAACCTAATTAAGAGTTAAAAAAAGCAGTAGTAAAAATATTTGAGTATGTTGAAGCTGTCATATTTAATGTATGTTTTATAAAGGAAATATAACTGTCAAGATGATTTTTTATTAGTGATAATAAGTATCAGTGTTTATTACATTTGCTGGAGCTCATTTATACATAACGAATGAATTACTGTTTGTTTTTGAGCTAATAATACAATTAAAAATATTCTTAAAACGAATATTATCTATGTTAATAGTTATGTTACAATTTAATGCTCTAATCAAATAAAACAAATACTGGTGCTGAAATACTCAAGCTTAAGTGCATCACGCAGATTACAGTTCAAAATAAAACTAATTTAAAAATATACTTAACTAAAATGGTTTTGGTTTTGCTGTTATTTTAGATGAAATAAATTTTGATTATTTAGGTGACAACGACATACATCAACAATAACGACGCTGAAATTGTGGACGTTAGTGAAGAAGCAAGCTGTCAGGAATGGGGAATGACAGACATTATTGATTATCGTTTATAGGTTCCTCCTCAGTATATGCAACAAGTAGTGACATGCTTTGACAAGTATGGTTGAAAGCGAGTTGGGAGTAGATTTAGGACAATCACACATCAAAGTTGTATTACTTGGTTTAAACAGTATCTAGCTAAAAATGGTACAAACGTAGAAAAAATGAATGAGCTGGAAACTCACATCTACTTAAAATTTAAGACTGCTCGAGATGAATGTTTGCCTGTGCATGACGATGACCCAAGACGGTGGACTGACAGTAAAGCAAAAGAAATAAATCTCCTGAGTTTTAAGGCATCTGTTACTTGGTGCACTGTTTTTAAAAGAAAGTCAAGAATAGTTTCTTGAAAATATTTGAAGCTTGTAACTCGAGCACAAATTCAAATTGAAAGAGAAATTAAAAATTTTTCTAAGCAATTTGTGAATCGCAATAAACGTCTTATTGCAGCCTATGCATACTTACCACATCAGGTTCACTATTTTTTAATAATTTATTAATTTCGAATTGTGAATACCTTAAACATATTGTATAGGTAGCCGTTAAATAAATAATAAGTGACGCTTTTTAATTTTGAATTCAGGGTTTGAATGCTGATCAGTCAGGATTTCAGTATGAATCCGTGACCAATCGTGCACATGCTACCAAAGGCGAGAAAATTGTTAAAGGCAAAATAATATCAAGCAGTGCCACAACTCACTCTTTCACAATGATGCCAATACTCATGATAGAAGGATGCATTAGAGAAAAGCTATTAGTCGTTTTAAAAGTAAATGAATGTGATTTGGGTCCACAAGTCCTTAAGAGTTTGAATGTCCCACCAAATATTCATATAAAATGTTCTGCATCTAGAAAAATTGACAAACAATTGATGCAAACATGGGTCAATTTGTGTTGAGATGAAGTTGTAGGAGACAAAAGTCTAATATTAGTGGATTCGTGAGGAGGCCTAAGAGATCTACATCTGTTTAGTGAAGTAAACGATAGGTGTGAAATTGCTACTATTCCCCTAGGTACAATATCGATGATACAACCTGAGAATGTATATTCTTTCCAAATTAAATTATTCCATACCAAAATCATAGAGCACATTATGCTTAAAAAACTGCCAGTTGATCTTCGCAACTGGAGTAATATAATTCAATTAATGTCATTAATTCACAATTAAATGCAGACTATCAAGTTTAAACGGATGTTATTATTTGCATAGTTTGAGTCGGGATACACAGAGGTCGATCCAAGACAATTTCTTAATGTGAATAAAATTTGCTTTAACAATCTTAAATGTAATTTCAGATTTAATTCAATTTCAGAAAGCGAGTGTAATCGTTGTCCATTTATACAGTTTAGTTACTGCGAATTAGTGTTCTGCTTTCATTATTTTTTTGAAACGTTTTGTCCTTTTTAAACCTCCAATAGTTTAATAAAATTATACATCTGCAAATAGTTTTAATACAATACTGAATGTACTCTCTATTTGTTGTTAATTTGTAACCATATTATTATATTCTTTGACTTTTGATTTGTAATAAATATTAAAAAACGCAAAATTGCTTTTTTGTAATTACAAACCATAATCTTTACTAACTAATAACTAAATATTGCATCATTTGGAGTTTTAGAAAATGTCAATGCAAAAATTGATGTCCTTTGACATCCTTTGACAAAAATATTCAGCATTACAAACTACAGCTAAAAGAGTATTTTGCACTTTTTATAAGTACTACTATGAGCGCTGCTTTCATTGTATGCTAAAAAATCCGGCGCTTCGCGCCGGATTTGTCTACTGGAGGCGGGCCCAAAGTAGATGCTGAGCTTCAACAAAGGCGCAAAACAATTTATGTTACGCTGAAAGATGAAATAAGATATATGGAAGCTCCCCTACAATCAATAAGACATATACGAATGTCCGTAGCATGTAGCTGAATATAGCTGAAAATTTTTCATAAAATGCACCATTCACAAATAACGTCTTTTATGGAGGCTCCCCTACCATCAATAAGCCATATATAAAAGTACGTGGCATGCATTTAAAAAACGTTAACATATTTTTGAAAATTGCATTTTTTACTAATGACGTCAGTTAAGGAGCTTTCGTACCATCAAAAAGCCACAAACGAATGTACGTGGCAAGCAGTTTAAAAAAGTAGGAAAACATTTTTGTTTTGTAATTCTGTGACATGTAGTTAAAAAAAATTGGAAAAACAATTAATGTTGGGACTGGGGGTACTAAAAACTATGATATTTGAAGGACGTAATTATAGACGATCCCTAAATATCTATAACCTATTAACCTATATACTGAATATCTATAACCTGCTTCCAGCTTGTATGACTTTGCAGGCCACATACCGTTGAAAACTGTAGCTGGGATTTGCTAAGGCTGTACTATAGGATATACTTGTATTCGCCGCACAGAGCTTTAAAATTATGTGGTATGTACATGCATTATCCATTAGTTTACACTTTCTATCCGTTTTTGCGAAACTCACTTTCTTGAGTTTTGACATAGGTGCAGTTAACTGGTAATTGTAAAGAAATGGTCAGTGTGACCAAAGTAAAAAACAATACAGACCTGCCTGCTCGCATTTCTGATCGTTTACGAGTTGTTTGAAGTTAATGCCTTTAAAACTGTGACATGTAGTGTACGGCCAACAGACGGACGGACGGACGGACGGACTTGACCATTTCATTAGATGCTTAAGCTCAGCATCTAAAAAGCGTCCATAAATTATGTTCGTGAAACATTGCCACTATTCAAACCTTTTGCCTCATCTGTCTGCAGCTTAACCATTGCATATATGGCTACTTTTAACATAAGATTTCATATGCATTGACGTACACCCTAATGACTATACCCGTGAAGTCATTTATGGACGATTCCTAATACAAATTACATTGTTGGCATTTTAACTTTGTATGCTACGCAGAAATTTAATTTACATAGTTTTTGGCGTTATCAATTTAATCCCCGTTACTAATTGTAGTATGTTTGTATATCTGTTATTTTTCAAAAAGTGCAAAGTGCCCTGTGACACTAAAAAAATGCAATTGCCATTCAAAAACGTCATTTTCTATTTTTGAGGTAATTTTTCAATCTTTGGCGGGCCACTGTGACCAAAGGACGTAAAATGCACTCAAGTAATTTTAGATCTTTAGTACCTAAGGGAAGCCCAATTAACTGTGATATGCCGTGTTTAAATCTGAGTGTTGCATGTCGCGTCATTTCCTTGTAGATCGTCATTTCCCTACATGAACCCTTCTGGTGGTTCCATGTAAACTTCTTCGTCTAGTTCACTGTAGAGAAATGCTGTTCTGACTCTAAACTGTGTGATCTTAAAATCTTCTGCCGCCGCTATGCCAAGCAGTGTTCTTATCGATTCGAATCTACACACAGAGGAAAACGTTTGTGTATAATCTAGACCATGGATCTGGTTAAAGCCCGTGGCTACCTTTTTAGTCTTGTGTTGGATTGGTCGCCCTATTTCACCCTTCGTAATGGTATATACTCATCTCGAACCAAGTACCAGACGACCTCTAGGCCTCGGTACCACTCATTTAGTACATTTTCTAAAGATGTTTTGCATCTTTTTTCTCAAAGCAATTGCCTATTGATGATTTTTCTTCTACTTCATTGCCTGAGTATAATTTTTTGAAACTCCAGGATCCTTTGTACTGTCGGTGTATTCTTTTTGGTCTAAATTAATAATGTAATCAATGTTAGGGTCGCTGCAGTCAATGCAAAGAAAAAGTTCGTCCTATAGTTTCTTATGGTTAATGGGTTGTTTGCCAGAAGTTTTTCAAGGACTAGTAAACTTTTTCTTGCTCGCAGTTTGCGTTTGACTTTAGAATTTTCTTTTTTCTCTGCCTCTAATTTTACTTTAGCTTTTTAGAGCTTTTTTCTGCTTTACCAAAGGCCGCAGATACTAAAGTCTTTCCTTTAGGCTTTCCGGATTCAGAAAGCCTTTTAGTTCCCTGGTTTACATTTGACATATCTAAATTGTCTGGTTACTTTTTTCTATTCCTATTTTGTACTTCGACATCAAGTGGAGCTCGTTATTCACTTTCCATGGGTGCTTCTATATCAAGTACTTCCTCATCCTGTACATCACTACCTCCCTTACCTTCAACTTATACAATATCTTCCGCTTTGTTAGTCTTTGTATCTGACTCTGCAGTACTGGGTTTGGAAACCCTCTCAAAACAGGAACCACTCGACTGCAAGTCTGTCATTTTTGAAGAATTTGTTGGTGTAGGTCTGAATTTCTTGTGAACAGTCCCACTTAGACCAAGAGCATCATGGTCCTGGGATAACGTGTCATTCTTATCTGTTTTGAATGACCTCTCTCCTTTATTCCTAAGGCCTTGCTCCTCCTTTTCACTTTTATGCTCAAAAGTTACGTATCTCCCTTTTTCAGAGCCAGACATCGTTGTGAAGTTGGGCTCTGCAGTATTTGTGATTTTTTTGCATTTAATCGCTTTACCGCTACATTTATCAGTTTAACTTAAGCTTAGAAAAACTATTCTTTTTTTGTTCTATCTCAGCGAGGATTTGTTTCTTACAACACTCCTTTGTCTTTTCTCTACTTTTAAGATGGTCGCTGAGATATCTTCTCCTGTTACACTGAATTCTTCATTCACTTGTAGAGAGGCTTAATCTTCTGCAAAAGTCACATGTCTGGCTAGAACTACATCAATAGATTCTTTATCATTAATCATGTAATTTTTGCAATTTTTATTCCTCCACATTGTCACGTAGGCCTGAGTCTCACAATCACTCAACTGTTGCAGACAACCACGACCTTCACCAATCCTGAACGTGCTGACGGCTCTTTGCCAGTTCACCTATTCTACAAGCTCATCAACTAATACCATTTCACACTTAACTACCAATGTGATAATGCCAAGACGTCACCTTTTATCTCTCCAGCAAGTCTTCCATTATATGTCCTATAAATACATGGATTGTTGAGAGTTTGCAACGTACCGAGAACGCACGTTGAAAGTTCTATAAAGAAGACGTTTTGCTGGCTAAACAAATCGTTAGTATTCGTAGTTCAGCGCTGTCTGGAGTTTGATTCTCACGTCGCGGAAAGCTATACAAGCTGGACTAAATTATAATAAAAAAAATATTAGGTTGAGTATAATAATTAGTTAGTTTTATTGGAAGGGAGAATTTATAATGTCAGATCAGATTTGTTGTCAGATTGATTTAATTAACCTTAAGCCGTTGCCAGAACTGGCTAACACTAACACCTAGTAACAATAAAAGAGATAGTGACCAAGGTTTACATGACAATGACTACCTACTTAAACTCAAAATGTTCCACATTTTGATTTTTTGCAATTAAGAGCAATAAAAGGCAGGTGAATTGCCTGCGCATGCGTTAAATAGCCATCTTTTGTAATCTGCTTTACTGACGTCTAAAAGCATTACACAGCAATCAATTTCTTTCAGTTTTGCTTTTTGAAGACAGCTTTTTACGATTGAGGTGTTAATAAAGAGTTTTGCACACTTGAAAAACCTAAGTTAAATATTGTTATTGTGTCCGAATTTTGCGGTCCAAAATAAGTTTAATAATTTTTTAAAATATAAATTGGCAATTAGTTCCTTGAGTCAGAATCGTTTCTTCTCAGAAGCAAGAGGAGCAAGCTATAGGATATTCTCGTACTGTCAACTGTTCTACAAGCCACTATAACTTTTAAAACTAAAGCATTTGTTTAAGCAGGCAATTATTTTATATATAAAAACTTTATCAAGTCACTGTTGCACAATTACAATAGATATACAGCTCAGTATACAAAACAAAACTTTCTTGATAAGAATTCTAACATTTTCAAGTTCTTAGTGGGAGTTATACTATTAATGAATAAACCTTAATTATACAAATGGTGATAATAAAGTTTAGTTGATTCTCTCAGAGCAAGCATAAAAACGTCATCTAAACTACTGTAAGAGGATAAATTGATGCCTTGTATCTACTTTACTTCACCTTTTAACGTTACACAAGGAATATGAGTCATCACGCTAAATCTGCTGTTCACCAAAATACTCCGGATAATAATGTTTTGGAGTAAATATAATATAGGCTATAATTTACTTATCAAGTTGATATTTGGCCACAAGCCCTTACAACATCCACGCTTGTTATATTTGTTTTTTTTATTTTCATACAATAAGAAATACAAATGTTTACCAATCTGTTTGTTGTGTTGCCTTATGTTGGAAGTAGAATTGTACACGACACCTTATCTAGCGCTATATGACTCATATATAGAGTATGTGTGAATACTGCAACAACTGGAAGCAAAGTATGACTTGAGCAACTTTCTGACACCCTTGCGCTAGAAGTAGCGATACAAGTGTTAAATTTACGTTTATTCCTTTGTTTGTATTCCGTTTTCAAGATATTTGTGATTTTTATGGTTTTAAAAACTCCTTCTAAAACTCTCCAAACGTTTCTTGCCTTTTTCGTGCTTCAAGTTGTTTTTTTTTGCTGAGAGCTTTGGACCTTTTAACAAATTTTTAGAAATCTTTATAATAAAAACAAATTGCACTACTAAATAGGAAAAATCATTCTTACTAAGTCTTGCCTTTACCATTAAAAACATTGTTCACTGATGGCTGAAATTTTATTTTAATTTTGTTTTATTTCATTTGATTCAGCAGTACTAACTTGGTCCACAACGTCGTTTTTACAATCAGGTTAACAGGAGTTTTGAATTAAATCCTGATGCTTTTTAGGATGCGCTTAACTCGTGTGAATATTGACCATTTTGCACAGCTTACATGTACTTTAGCTTTATTATTATTATTATTTTTATTAGGCACCATGCAGATCATAATACTGAGGCACACAGACACAGCCAAGACCAATAGGGCTCATTGCGGACGTCCCATCATAACAATGTTTAATTTTGGCCAACTGGATAACCAGTGACATATGAAAACGACACCGGATTTGCCCTTACAGGCCTGATTATTGCTAAGTGGAGGAAGTAAATACCTAGCGAAAATAATCACTACCTACGACACCTAGCTAAGGAAAATAGGATCAGAGTTTACTAGCTTACTGAACAAGGTTTCAGATAATAAAAAAGAGTTTAGGTGGTGACCGATATATTTTCTTCTTTCTTTTAAACATTTTAACTTCTAAACTGTTTAAGCAATTACAAAACTTATTAACAAGCAAAATTAATTAATTTTAAAATAGTCTGAAACTCCAACAATACATTTTGTTACAGGCCCCGCCTAAAAAATCAAACTTTGGAATAAATTAATTTACATTTAATTTGATCGGAGCCTTCTTAACTATATTCCACACACAAAATTAAAAATTGAAAAAGGTTTTTGTCACTGAAGAGTAACAAATAAATCATCAATATTGTATAATTATATATATATATTTTTGAACTCGATCAACACAATTGCTTTGATTTTCTTAACTTTGAATTTGAAGTTATAGATTCGATATTTTTAGCGCTAGAACAAGAAGCACACATAGGGACCATTCACAAAGTTCTGAATATGAGAACTGGTGCAATCTTTGTCAAAAAGGTCAAGTAGTCATATAATTTGCCGCGTGCCGCCAAACTAACCGATAGATCCATTCAAAACAAGGTGTATTTTTATCTGAATAGACCAACGCTTTGAAAACTATTGTTAATGTTATGCCAGTGAACGCAATCCCAAAACCCGACCAAGGATCATTTCGCTGCCGCCATGGCTGTAGCAAGACTGAAACGTCAGAATATATCCTTGCCTCTGGTAGGAGTTGATTTGTATGAATAGGCATCATGCAGTTTGGCGTTTGATTGCAGAACCAATGACGCTGCCTAGATGGAATGTTTTGCAAGAGGTCTCATGAGCACGTACATTTTTGTCCTGATCAGAAAACAAAGTACGTTTTAGTATTTATAATTCTAGATTTTATTATACAGAGAGTAGTCTAGTATAAATTTTTGATTTTTTTACAGAGCAGTGTAACCAAATAAGAGGTATTGCGACTTAAATCTTTACCTTCCAAAAAAAATCACTACATACATTTAAAATTGATTTCTTTTTCTTTTCCACTTTCAATATTACTTTGAGTTTATGGCAAATAATTCGAGATTAAAAGCTCATGTCACTAAATTGGTTAACACTTTAACAATTTTAAAGACACAGGATATTAGCTTTTTTATTGAATTAGCAGTTTTAAGAACGGAAATTTTGAGTTTAATAATTTCAGAAATCGCAGCGTTAGGTTTTAACAGTGCCATCCATACGAACGGTCAGTTAGGCGGGCGTTAAGAATTACTTTTAATTTTTAATGACAAATGAGCAAGAAAGACAGACCCAACACTAGACAAGCACTTAAATAACAAGGAAAAGAAATCCGAAACTCAATAGTAAGTAAGTATTTGATAGATAGACAGCCACCAAGAAACCCACCAGTAGAGGTAGGACATCTAAGTTCGCCTTTAATCCCAGTGGGTATCACAAGGACTCAAACAGAAAGATTTGAAAAATTGTTTGCCAAAAAAACCTTAGAATCCTTACACGAATTTCAGACGCTAAATGAGACTACTATAGCACTATTTTACGACACTAATCGGACCCAAAATAGTGACAGCGGTAACGAGACAAGTCAAACAGGAACAGCTTAAAATCCTGGTAATAATTTAGAACAACAATCAGAAGCAGAGGAAGGGCAAAGGGAAGATAATAGGAATAATGCTAACAATACTTTTGAAAGTGCCGACGGCGGAGTATCAGGTAGTTCTACGAGTACTGACACAGAAGGTAGAAATAATAGCAATATCGAAGATATTAGTGAGTCAGAATTAGACAAGCCTATTATTACAGCCCGAGCAGCCACCCCAGCAGTCAAGACGGACGACCCACAAGACCCATCAATAGTTCCAGCAAGTTTGACAGGAGCAGAAAAAAAACATTTATAACAAATTTACGAGCGCATTAAGCAGAGAAAGCAATACTAAAGTAAATTGCTGACGTGTAGAAAAGGAAGCGGAAGATTTGAGACTATATTGTATTCTTTTTATATAATATAACAATCCTATATGTAAATTGTAGTATATAGTGAAATTATAAGATAATAATATAGTATACATGAAGACATGCAGAATGTTGCCTTCGTATTGTTGTAGTCAAGGATCTGTGCACAAGATTCTTGACTACTCAGTAATTGTGACACAGGCATTGGCCATGCCTACGTAACAAGTTTCGTACAGAGCGTGAGAGTGGAACGAGGTTACTCTCACTTTCTGTCTCTCTCTCTCTGCAGACATAAAACATGTATACTGTTATACTCATTAGGACAAAAAAGTGAATAAATAGCAGATCTGACTATATACAGATCATCATTGGTTTTCATCAGAGCCTTAGTCGAAGACTATGTAGTTTTTACTACATAGCATTTTTATTTCATTCACGTTCTCGCCCACTGTTGTAAGCTATATACAACAGAAATGGTGTTTCTGCTTGTCGAATTTCGGGCCTATTTTTTGTTATTCATATTTTTGTCCCCATGATTTTGTTTTTCCACTATTTCGTGGTCGAAATATTGTTTGGTTCGGGTGTATCTCCTTCAGTTTTAGTAAAATACCAATGAATTTCCTCCCTCCTGTTAACGACCTTAATAAATGACAACAATTACAAACTCAGCTCCGAATAATTTTTGTCAACGACCACAAAATTATTGTTTTTCAAAATACCCAAAAACTTGGATTAGTTGCAAGAGAGCCAACAAATAAACCAACTCGCCTCGACCTTTGGCTAGACGTACATGAACTATACCAAAAACATCACAGTGACTTGCTTGCTCTTCTTGAAATAAAAGCCAACAAAAAGCCTCATAAGCGTATTAAGGCAGTAAGTTCTTTATTCCACGAATTTTGTGAACTCCTATTAGAAAATAATTTTGCAATTCCAAAACGTGCTCCCATACCACAAGAAATAATCGACTCATTTGCAACAACATTACCTGAAGTCACTTCTACTTCCAGTGAATCCCTAACAATTGCAGCTTCAGCTCCTCCACAGTCAACAGAAGTAAGTAGTCAATCCTCTGAATCTAACGTAAGTCAAGGTTTAGTTAATAACGATCTAGAACCAGTCACTGAAATTAAGCCAGAGGAACTTGACACTACAGAAACCAGGGAAGAAAAAGAAAAGGAAGAAAAAGAGGATTTAAAAACTAATAAAATGGCATCATACAGCCTTCTCCCTAAATTATCACAAGCCACAGACCCGCAAAATTATATCGACTTATTGAAGACATGGATTTCTGCTGCTGACATTAAAACCGAGGAACTAAAGAAAAGACATTTAGCTCTTGGATTAGATTCACCTACTGGACGTTACTGGGCTGCCCTACATCGTAAAACTATAGATGACAATTCTAAATTTGACGATCTTACTACTTTATTTTTAAATGAATTTTCAACACATAAAGGATTGACGAGACAAGACGTTCTAGCTATATTACAAAAGCCAACAGAAACAGCTTCATCTTTTCTCATTATGAGAAAATACTACATCGAGGAACATTTAAAATCACTAGACGAAAACACGAAAGTAGGAATCACTATTGATAAATTTCAAGTAAACCTACAAAATTTCATTCGAGCACAGAAAATACCAGAGACTTGGACAGAACTTACTGCTATCATCAAGAACTTTGAAGAAGGTACAACATCCATCCCAGTTGCCCCATCTCTCCCTTTTGCAGCAATAAAAACAGAGATAGCTAATATTGGTCAAGGAGATATTGCACATATTGTACAACAAATGCAGAAGATGGAAACTGAAATATCTCAACTTCGTAGTGGTCATGCAAGAAACAACAACTACAGAAACAACAATAACAACTTTCGACGCAGACGAGGAAATTTTGGAGGCAATGCCCGCAACAATAATTATCGTCAAAATAATACTCAACAGCAGACACGAACCCCTTAATGCTACAATTGTGGGCGGCATGGACATATTCGCCCTGAGTGCAGACAGCCAGGTGGTGGAGCGCACGTCCCAAGCAACTCACATCAACAAAGAGGTAGAAACTCGTTTAATCGCACCTCTAATGCACGCATTCAACAGTTAGAATCAGCGGAAAACCAACAAGGCCTGATTCCATTCAACTTTCCCTACCTTTAAAATCAGTAAGACCTATTATACTCTCCGAACCCCACAAGATACATGTTTCGATTGAAACTCTACACTCCGACGTCATAGTCCCCATAAAGCTATTTAATAAGAATGCGACAGCACAGATAGATTCAGGTGCTACTATTAGTGTTATATGTAAATCCCTTCTACCAGTCTCCCCTAAGCTCGATATACTTCCAAACAAGTACATACAACTTACTGTATATGGTGGATCGCCCATACAAGATTCAGGATTTATTAAAATTCCAATTCAAATAGGAACAATGACAATTAATTATCCCTTTCTAATAACTAATACGCATAATAAAAAAGTTCTTATAGGCAACGACTTTCTCGAGGTTATTACAAACCATCAAGAACGGCACCTTCAATCCCTACACTTTGGTTTCATACCATTTATAAACCCTCCTTCTAACATTTTGCAAAAAATTGGACTCAGACCTGAAGCAACTACTAATAATATACAAAATTCAAGACAAGTTATCAACACAATGAGAAAACCATGGCCAAAACAACTATCTGCAGCAAATAAAATAAACAGCACATTCATCCCCACAGCTCAAAAATCACACACTATACAAAATATTCTACGGCTTGCTAACGATATAACAATCCCTGCTCGTAGCCAAATTACATTACCTATTATATCTGATGTGAAATATTCAAGCGATCAATTATTTTGCCCTTCTCTACGCCTTTACACAACAAATAAAATCCTGTTACCACGGATAGTTCTTTCAGTTAACTCTACATACATAGTTGCCACCAATCCCTCCTCTATTCCCAGACAGCTTACAAAAAATTGCAGACTTGGCAATATTATTCCTATTTTACACGTAGGTACTCGCTCTACTCCCACATTAATAAATAATCTGCCTATCTCACCAAAACCAACCGTTAATGCATCCCTCATAGATATTTCCCCTCGATTGAAATCTGACGAACGTGAGCAGATTATGCAAGCTATTACAGAATACTCTGACATATTTTCATGGAAAGGAGAACTAGGCAAGACAGACCTCATTGAGTTTGAAGTCGACACTGGGGATAGTCCTCCAATCAAGCAACGCCCCTATAAGACAAGTGAATTTCAAAATAAAATCCTCAAAGAACATATAACGAAAATGTTAAAAGCCAAAGTAATCGCCCCTTCCACCTCAAGTTGGAGTTCCCCTGTTGTGATCGTCAAAAAGAAAATAGATGCAAGTGGTAAGCAGGAACACAGAGTATGTGTAGACCTGAGGGGTCTGAATTCTGTGACAAAACCTTTCGTGTATCCATTACCACCAATTAATACCATCCTGTCAAGACTAAAAAACAAGTCATACTTTTCTACGTTGGACGCAGCAAGTGGATTTCATGCTATCCCTGTCAAGAAGGAAGACCAAGAAAAACTCGCCTTTATATGTGAGCATGGATTATTTCAATACTTACGAATGCCTATGGGTGCTAGAAATTCACCTTCATATTTTCAACGATTCATAGACGTAATGTTGTCTACTGATTTGTACGATATCGCTTCTGCGTTTATCGATGATATACTTGTACATTCCCCCACATTTGACAGTCATGTACAACACTTACGACGCATATTTCAACGCATACGAGATGCGAATATAAAACTCAAGCCAACAAAATGCAAGTTCGCATACGAAGAGTTATGTGTATTTGGACACGATGTATCTCGACAAGGAATTACCCCAAACAAGAAAAACACTACCGCAATATTGGACTTGCCGGTCCCCACAAAGCTTAAAGAACTACAATCGGTAATTGCCAGTTTCAGTTATTTTCGTAAGTACATACAAAATTTTAGTGCACGTATAGAGCCATTACGACTATTGTTAAGAAAAGATACACCCTATTTGTGGTCATTAAGCTGCGATGCTGCCTATAAGGATTTAAAAAATGCTCTGACTCATCCCCCTTGCCTCGCACATTTTGATGCCTCTCTCCCTACATACCTTACAACGGATGCTTCCCAATCTGGCTTGGGAGCTTTTTTAGAGCAAGAACATAATAAAAAATTACGCCCTGTTGCTTATATCAGTCGGTCCCTGACTGACGCGGAGTCTAAATGGACTACTACGGACTTGGAACTCCTAGCTATGACGTGGGCTACTCATAAGCTTAAAGAGTATTTAATTGGGTTGCCTTTTATATTACGCACAGATCATTGTGCTTTATGTAGCATTCTACGCAGTAAGAAGGTTGAAATGTCCCCTAAGATGACTCGTATGGCCCTTAAGTTATCTGAATATAATATTACTGAAATTCAGCATATAAAAGGATCAATTAATCATACTCCAGACCTTCTTTCCCGTCTTGGTTGAACGCCAGAAGAACAAGTTGTCACGTTGTCCACACTTACTTCAATATCAATCCCCACACAAAAGGAATCTCCCTGGATGCATGAAATTATCACTCGGTTCTCAAATAATACAACTACTCCCAGGGATAGGAAAAAATGGAAGATTATTGACAATTGCCTTTACTATAGAATCCCTCGAAAAGGCGAAAAATATCTGCTATGTATTCCCAAGAATGAAATTGCAGACCTACTTAAAGCTTTTCATGACGATCCATCGTCTGGTCATTCTGGTATGACGCGTACCTACCTGAAGCTTCGCTCAAGATACTACTGGCCTACTCTTCAATCTGATATTTTCAAGTATATACAATCATGCGATAAGTGCCAAGGCAAGAAGCCTCTCAGCCGTAAGCCATATGGCTCCTTTCAATACATCCCTATACCAAGTTCCCCACGTCAGAGATGGATAATTGATATCGTTGGCCCCTTAGTGCGTTCCTTTTCTGGGAAAAAATACATATTAACTGCCCAAGACTATCATTCTAAATAGCTAGAGACTCGAGCGGTATCTGAGGGAACATCTATACAGGTTGCCAAATTTGTTTTAGAATCTATCATATGCCGTCATGGGGTCCCTCAAATAATACACACAGACAGAGGTTCCAACTTTACCTCTGAAATCTTTGCACACCTTACTAAAATGATGGGAGCTACCCATAAAATGTTTACTATTTTTCATCCTCAGTCCCAAGGTTCATTGGAACGACAACATGGACCGTTAAAAACAGCGTTGTCCATGTATGTCTACGACCACCAGCGTTTTTGGGATACCTATCTTTCATTTGCACAATTCTCTCTCAACACTAGTTTGAACCGCAGTTCCGGCCTATCTCTCTTTTATATTATGACTGGACAACAACCAAAACTTCTCCCAGACGTTATTCTTCCACACACACCAGACACTACAATTCTCGATTACCAAACTCACTTTTAAACTATATATCAGACAGTTCGCCAAAATTTACGCTCTGCCCAGGATGCATATGCTTAAAAAGTGGGAGCTACCTACAAACCGTTTACGTTTGCCATCGGCGATCAAGTTCTATACTATCACCCCCGCCGTGAGCCAGGACACGCTCCTTCTCTTTCCCGATATTGGACTGGACCTTTTTCTATCCTCCGTAAGCTCAACGATGTTAATTACGAAATACAGCATGTGCTCGATCCAAAAATTCGCGAAATTGTACACATTTCGAAATTAAAAAAGTACTACACGCGGATAGACTCCGTCCCATCTCCTACTACCTACGCTGCTGCCGTGAAAAATTCACTTTCAATGCCTCCTGTTTCTCAGCTGCCTCCAATAAGACGACGTGGACGGCCACTACAGAATATACCGAAAGCAATACCACTACAACCACTAATTCCTCCCGATGAAATGCCTCCTCCACGCTATAATTTACGCTCGTCTGCTAAATAAATATCGTATTCTAGCTTTCACGATGCGTTGTCGTTGTTATCTCATTTTTCCTATATATATTATTTCGGTGTATTGTATTCTTTTTATATAGACTTTATAGAACTCAATGCTAATACGTAGTAAACACCATTATCGGAGGTAATCGTTGTAACAAACTCCCAATAAATGAACGCCTCCATGAAGAGAGTAAAGTTTAAAGGATCACCCCTTGTTTACAACGGGACAGACGCTGTAATCCAGTAGCGTGTTTTGTATTAGGCAAAGAAAAATTTAATTATATGTAAAACAAACAAGAAAAAAGAATTTTAAAAATATTTATAGGAATAGGACGACTACCTTCTTAATGAGAGAAACAACGACAACTAACAATATTTAACTCTATGTACTTATGTACTCATGCATTTACTCAGGAATGCAGTTTTTTTTCCCTTTCAGATTCAAGACAACTTAAAAGCCCTGCAGGCATAAATTACTCTTTGAATTATTCTCTGTACACACACACATACCTATATATTATATAAGCTGAGGACAGCTTCATTTTTTTTGTGTTAGGTGTATGGTATTCTTTTTATATAATATAACAATCCTATATGTAAATTGTAGTATATAGTGAAATTATAAGATAATAATATAGTATACATGAAGACATGCAGAATGTTGCCTTCGTATTGTTGTAGTCAAGGATCTGTGCACAAGATTCTTGACTACTCAGTCATTGTGACACAGGCATTGGCCATGCCTACGTAACAAGTTTCGTACAGAGCGTGAGAGTGGAACGAGGTTACTCTCACTATCTGTCTCTCTCTCTCTGCAGACATAAAACATGTATACTGTTATACTCATTAGGACAAAAAAGTGAATAAATAGCAGATCTGACTATATACAGATCATCATTGGTTTTCATCAGAGCCTTGGTCGAAGACTATGTAGTTTTTACTACATAGCATTTTTATTTCATTCACGTTCTCGCCCACTGTTGTAAGCTATATACAACAACTAGCAGATTTAGCCAAAAACAACTAGAAGACGAACAGAACGAGTTGGAAAACGATATGACGCAACAAAGCAATGATGGATGGTCACCACCATATAAGGTCAAGTGCAAAATTGTACACCAAGATTGATACAAGACCTCAGTAGAATACGTATACCAAGGAAAACCTACACTGGTTTGCTTTACCTATATTCCACCAGCAACACAATGTGACGAGCAAATTGACAACCTCTTCTCAGACACTCCTCAACTCCAAAGACAAAGATGCCTGCTTATGGGAGACTACAACAGCAGGATTGGCAACTTTGAAAATATTTCTGCACCTGTTACTAATTTCGACCAGAGGAGAATCTCTTTAGACCCCCTAACAAACAAACGAGGGAAGAAATTAATTGAACTAGTCACTGAAAACGCTCTAATAGTCTTAAACGGTAGAAGCCCATCTGATCGGCACGGCAAACCAACTTTCATTGGACACAATGGAAATAGCCTAGTAGATCTCTGCATGTGCAACGAAAGAATGTACGAATACATAGAAGACTTCTCAGTGATTGAATGCCTTGAATCTGATCATCTCCCAATAACCATCAAAATTATGAACGCAAAGCAGAAACCGAAGGACGTTGTAACTGCTCCTGAAAACAGAATAAGGTGGAATAAAGAACATACTACAAACTTCCAAACGCAACTAAGTATGGACAGCAGAAACCTTAACTTTGATCACTGCCACTTCACAATTTTAAGAAATCTCATCTATGATACAGCAAACAAGGTTGGAATGAGCACTCAAACAAGAAACAGCACAAGGAAAAACTATGGCCCTAAATGGTTTGACAAGGAGTGCAGCACCGCCAAACGCAATGCACTTTTTTACCTCCACAAGTACAGAAAAAACATGATGCACGATAGTCCCGCTACGGATTGCCTTGAAAGCTTTCTAAACGCCAAGAAAGAATACCGTAGACTGTGCTTAAAGAAGAAGAAAGGCTTCTATGAGTTGGTGCAAAATGAAATCCATCACAGTAAGGATATAACGAGCTATTGGAAGGCAATAAACATGCTAAGAGATAAAAAGCATAGCTTTAGGCCTAACGACATCACTAAATTCCAATGGGATGCCCATTTCCGCATGGTCTTTGAAACTACAGAAACCGATGTCACAGAAGTCCTGGACTCTAGTAACATAGCCTTACCTTGTGATCCTGACACACTCGACGCTGAGATAACCATGATGGAACTCCTAAAGGCAACAACAAAACTGGGAAACAATAAATCGCCTGGAGCTGATGGGATACCAAATGAAGTTTGGAAGAGTTTAGATGGCACAACCTATGAATACCTGCTTCAATTACTCAACGCTGCAAAAACAGAACAGATACCAGGAAGCTGGGGGGAAATTGTAACTGCACCAATCTTCAAAAAAGGGGACCCAGAACTACCAAGTTACTACCGTCCAATTGCTCTGATCAACACAGTCACAAAACTGTATACCTGTATCATGTCAGATAGACTTAACTCCTTTTGCTTTGTGAATGAAACTATTTCGGAGAACCAAGCTGCCTACAGAAAAGGTCGTAGCTGTGCTGACCATATATTTGCACTGTACACATGTATCCTCAAACAACTTAATAGACCAGCCCTCAAGAAAAAAGGAAAACTGTTTGCATTGTTTGTAGATCTCAGCCAAGCCTTTGACTCCATCAAAAGAGATAAACTCTGGACCAGGTTGAAAGAAGCGGGTTTGAGTGATTATTACATAGCAAAGATTAAGGAACTCTATGACCTAGCCAAGACTAAAGTTAGATGCAAGGAAGGGTATACAGACCTGATAAGCGTAACAGGGGGAGTATTACAGGGTGAAACCCTATCGCCAACACTGTTCACTATATATATCAATAAAATCACCGAAATACTCCGAGCTAGCGGCATTAAAGGAATTCAAATGTTCACCCTTGAAATTCTAATACTGTTATACGCTGACGATATTATACTTCTTGCCTCTAACGAACTGGATCTTCAAAGACAAATAGACATACTTAGCAGTTTCTTCAAAGCGAATGCCTTGAAAGCCAACCTGTCAAAAACAAAGGTGATGATCTTTCGGAAGGGAAACAAAATTATTCACTCCACTAAGTTTAACTGGGAAGCCGAACCACTAGAAATTGTGAGCCAGTATGTCTACATAGGCGTCCCATTCTCTCAGAGCGGAATCTTTAATGAAGCAAAAGAACACTTCTTTGGCAAGGCTAAAGGAGCGCAAGCCTAACTATTTGAACTTTTTTATCGAGCTAAACTAAGAGACATTACCTTACACATCCGACTCTTTAACTCTCTTGTCGGCTCGATACTAATGTATGCTGCGCCTGTATTTGGAATCCGCTACATTACTGAACTTGAAACCTTCCAAACTATGTTCTTACGACGACTCACAAGTTCATCCAACTCAACACCAGGTTACTACCTCAGGCTAGAGACGGGAATGGTGAACATAAAACTTAAATTATTCAAAGCTTCACTCAGATTCCTCGAAAACATCATCAGCTCCAAAGAAGGCAGCATTACTTGGAACTGCTACCAAGAGGTAATGAAGATCAAACCCACTGATCCCCGCTATAACTGGAAGCTGCAGGTGGAAAAGATGTTTGCTGATGCATCTCTAAACGAGGTTCTCCAAAATCTGAACACCGAATACATTAAAAAGCATAGAGGAGAGATCCTAGAAAAGTACCGACTGTACTGTATTAACGAGGATGTTCAGGCAATGCAGAGTGGCAGAACTCTAAGACACTACGCAAACCTGAAAACCCACGCCCTAAGATCAGAATACTTTGAGATGAACCTAGCCTGGAACACGGTGAAATTTGTACTGAACTTAAGAGCTGGTCTCCCCAGAATTGTCCTTAGAGGAAAAACTACCAACCTTAATGGAATGAAGAAAATTTGGAAGCAAGCTGAAACATCCGACTGCGAGCTATGCGGAAGAGAGGAAGAAGACACCTACCACATAATGCTTAAATGTCCACATTATATATCACCCAGAACAAAATTCCTTAGCGAGCTGAGTGAAGCAAGACCGACCAGGAAAACTCTCATACTGAAAATCTTCAGCTGCTACCCAGATGCAAAAGGATTTGAACTACTCTTCAATTTTTGGGATGAAGCCCTAAGGACCAGGAATTTTTACTTTAAATGTATCGAGGAAGAATAACCCCCCCCCCACTACACCACCCCTGCCCCCCCCCCTCCCTCACTCTACTCTATATAGAAAAATGATTTCTACCTGTATTATATTGCATTACTACCTTAAATGCTCTCTGTGACTCCTGTGATTAATACTTCAAATAACTAACTGTAATTTGTTTACCATGAACCATGACGCATTCAAGGCTAATTTATATCATGCTTTTCGTACAGGCTAAAAACAAAATTCAAGAAACTACCAACGCACTTTTATACATACATACTGATATCTATACTCTATATCTTACACAAATACCTTATTCAACCAAGGATCAATATCCTTGCAAAACCAAATGTAAATTACCAATGTTGTATGGGCTGCGGCCAAATCGACTCAATGAATAAATTATTATTATTATTATATATATAAGGTCAAGTTTTGTGTGGGAATTAATGAGCCTGGAGCAAATGTGGACGATTTTGTAAGAAAAATGACATCATTGGGGATACAAAAAGCTAACCAACTTGTACGATTTCCTAACACTCTAGGTAGGAGCGCAGCAGTCTGGTTCGGAAACAGAGTAGCAACACTAAACATGGACAATCTCAAGGATGAAATGTTAAGGCTTTTCCAGTCAGTGAAAAATCACTTAACAGAAGATTGCAGTCACGATTCCAGCTACCAGACAAACCTGTGGCTTAGTACATTGCAAAAAAGATGGCGTATACTCTAGCATGTATCCCACACGCACATGACGAAGACTACATCAGAGAAATTAAGAACGGACTCACCCCACAATTGAATAGCAAACTCGGATACGGGGGAAGAGCGATAAAAACCGTAGATGACCTTACACACTTTCTCGTCGAGATGGAGCAAACGAACATGGGACCATGCGAGACAACAGTCAAGGAGTGCCAATTGCAAATCGCTACACTAGAAGCAAAGCTATTAGACACCAAAGGGGGATCGAAACAAGGCTATGACAAGAAACGGGAGCAACCAAAATTCCCAAGGAATGAATATAACAACAATACACAGAAAGAGGGAGTAAATAAAAACTAGAAAGGAAAAAGAGGCAGAGGAAGAGGCCGTGGCAGAACAAATGGAAATAACAATAAAGATAAATCAGATGTGAATTTTTACGTATGTAAAGGACCTGGGCACTACGCAAGTGACTGCCCAGAAAGGCCCTACCAGAGAAGTGGCGGAGGCAACAAACGAGGAGGAACCAATAACAAAGGGAGAGAGGCGTACTCAAAGAAGGACGAAAATGACGAACGTGCGGAGCCCAGGCAAGCAGAAGCAAGGCTTAAGCCACCACAGGAGTACGAAGCACCAAAAAGGACAGGCTTCGGATACATGATGACAGTAGAAGACTCACTATCCCCGTTTACAGACATTACAAATAAGGATTGAATACCCAAAAATTTTCCACCGCAAGTAATATTGAGATTAGGGGAATTTAAGGGTCAACTCAAGCAGCAGCAGGTTCAGCATTAGTAACCATACAAGTAGGTACGGGTACATTTAACATAGAATTTATTGTCAACGATGTTTTATGAGATTTAAGGTCCAATGGAATTTTGCTACAACCCGGTTGGTGTCAAGCAAATTTGAAGGGATTCCATTTTATCAAGAGGAACAACCACAAGTGAGAAGACTACCACTCCCACCCAAGCAAATTGAGCAAAAAGTTGAATTCCAATTCCAAAAAATTGAGAAACAGGAAAAATTGATAAGGGCAGATACCTCCATCAGGAGATTTACAAGTGTACGAGGAGGGCGATCATCACTTTTTCACTGCGTAGCCAAACCCAGTATCTGCAGGAGCCCAGAAGGAGAAGCTAAACCCAAGAGGGCACGAACTTCCCCACCTCCGTCCGTTTGTGAAAAACTCTGGACCCAGCATGATCAAAGAGAATTTTGGCCAAAACATTTTCTGGAAAGGCGGAGATCCTACCGACAAGGGCGACATCAACCGACCTCTACACGTCGAGACAGCAGTCAGCAAAGAGAAGAAAAAAGAATGAGTGAGCTGACAACTCTAGACAGAGGAATGAAGAACGCATCAGGACTAACCACGAGAGAAGAGCAAATACTAAAAGCTGAAATGGGGAAAACATCAATGAGACCCTTCCGAGTGTAACGTAACGTAAAATTTGCTCATGTTAGTCCCAAATTAATGGCTACTCATTTCCCTAAATTGTCTAGAGAGCCAACGTTATGGTATGTGTCCAGGGGCATACCATACTATTTTTGTATAGACATTGTGGAGGGATTAGAAAAAATCGTTACTTATAGAATCAAGGCGATGCCTAATTTCAGCTTTGATCCAATGTTTACAGTCCAATTTTATACTTGCTATTATTCTAATGTCAAAGTAAAGACAATGCTATTCCCAGGAACGACGAGGGAAATTGAACTTGCAGTAGCCAAGGACATAGAAAAGTGGACTCAGCAATCCAGAATAACCAAAGCCATGAAGCGAGAAATAAAACAAAGGCATGGAATTTTAGGCGAGTGTGAATTCTGTGAAGAGGACATTGAAAACGATTGGGTGAGTGACCAAATGAGAAGAGACCGACAACACATGGGATATGCAGCAGCCATCGAAGAATGTAAAAAATCAGACAGTAGGATACTACCCAAAAGGCCCGACACCACATTCCCCAGATCACAACAAGGAGCAAAATACATAAAAGAAAGACAGAACGGAGATCAAGTAGCAAGAAGACGCAATAACTCAACCAAAGAAAACGAGGAAGCTAAAATGAAAATTCCTAAGGAGGAAAGAGAGCTCGTGGAACAATCCTGGAATGACTATGCACAACAATGCGACGACTATTGGGAAAATGGCCCTCATGAGAAAATAGAACAATACACCAAATCTAAAGGCAAGCCAAAAACATTAAATACAAAGGCAACTAATGAAATCAGTGCTTTAGCAACGCAGATGTGGAAAAACACTAAGGATAGAGGCAATAAGTATGTAATAAAGGCATCAGATCGAGCATTGGAAAAAATGGTCCAGGAATTAGATGCAGGAATAGAATGGAACGCACTCACCATTAACAAACCAGTGGAACGTAAACATAAGACCGACTAAGAAAAAAATGAATGGGAGCAACTACTGGAGCAGGTTAAAAAAGATACAGAAATAACGTGTAGTAGAAGCCAGTCTAAGCAGCTTCCAAACAGGAAAAAGACGAACATACTTAAACGTGCGTTGGAGGAACATGCTGGTATCAGACACTGTAACAAGCTACTCAAGAACGAGAAAAAGAGAGCAGAGACGCAGGTAGAAAAAACCCCTTCACCTTTTAGCGTTGAGGAAGACTTGGATGTTATTGTTTTGGACGTTGAGAAGGGAGAGGAGATTCCAGACCCAGCCCCTTCCCTACAACACACTACGATGAAAGAAAGCAACTATTAATGGGAACTGATAGCGGCTATGGCAAGTCTAAGAGTACATGCACGAGCGGCAACGGTAACTAGACGAGTCAAAACATTTCAATCTTAGTATACATGGATATATATGGCAATGATGTTGATGTGCGGGATAGCAATGGCAGACGCAAATTGGTGGGGAAATTTAGTAACAAAACCTGGAAAAACAGCATTTAGAGGATACGTTCCCATGCCATCACAACCAGCTATGCTCAAACTTGTGTTTCTACCCAGCCTTGGAACTATAACAAACTTACCGAAAGGAGCCGACGGGACTGGAGTACAAGGATTCAAGGCAGAAATAAATTCATAAAAACAGAAAAATCCGGCGCTTCGCGCAGGATTTGTCGACCGGGGGCGGGCCTGAAGTAGATGCTGAGCTTTCACAAAGGCGCAAGACAATTTCTGTTAAGCTAAAAGATGATATAAGATTTGTGGAAGCTCTCCTACCATCAATAAGCAATATACGAATGTACGTAGCATGTGGTTAAATATAGCTAAAGAATATTTATAAATTGCACCATTCACAAATGACGTCATTTATGGAGCCTCCCCTACTATCAATAGGAAATATACCAATGTACGTGGCAAGCAGTTAAAAAAAGGGTTCGAAAATATTATGCAGTTATAAAGCGGGTACCTAAAACTATGATATTTGAATGACTTCATTATGAACGATCCCTGAATAATATTAACACATATACCTTGGTATGTTTATTGCATACTGTTAAAAAGGTTGAAAACATTTTTTAGGTTGGAAAGGGCGAGAGTAAAAACTATGTTTTTTTTAAGGACGTCATTTTGGACGACTAATGTAATGTAAATGTAATGTAAATGTAATGGCTTTATTGTCAAGCTCCTCAGCGTAATCGCTGATTTCCAGGAACAGACAGGTGTGGCAAGCTTACCCCGTACTAACACAGAGCCAAGTAAGCTTTAAAGGTCGTAGTCACCACACACGAGGAGAGGCGGGTGTTTAAGGATAATCTACCTCACGGTAGACCCCCGAGTGGGAATTGAACCCACGACCATCGGAAAAGAGCCTCGGCCCTTAGACCTCTGGACTACCTCGCCTCTCTTAAACCTCTGACTCCTGAACATAAATAATCTAGGTTAGAAAATATTTAAAAGTTAGAAATAAAGGTATTAAATACTATGGTATTTTTTCAATAGAAGTCATTATGGACGATCCCTGAATAGTATTAACCGAGGTATGTTTATCGCATATTGTTAAATAAAAACTATGTTATTTTTTCCAGGGACGTCATTGTGGACGACCCCTGAACATTATTAACCTATATACCTGTATGTTTATTTTGTCCAGGGACGTTATTGTGGACGACCCTTGAGCAATTATAAATTATAACCTATATACCTATGTATGTTTATTTTGTCCAAGGACGTCATTGTTGACGACCCCTGAACATTATTAACCTATATACATATGCATGTTTATTTTGTCCAAGGACGTCATTGTTGACGACCCCCGAACATTAATAACCTATATACCTATGTATGTTTATTTTGTCCAAGGACGTCTTTGTGGACTATAATAACCTACATACCTTTGTATGTTTATTTTGTCCAAGGACGTCATTGTGGACGACCCCCGAACATTAATAACGTATATACCTATGTATGTTTATGTTGTTTAAATTAATAACCTATATACCTTTGTTTATTTTGTCCAAGGACGTCATTGTGGACGACCCCCGACCATTAATAACCTATATACCTATGCATGTTTATTTTGTCCAAGGACGTCATTGTGGACGACCCCCGAACACCTATATACCTAGGTTCGTCAAGGAAGGAGAGTAGCTAAACTGGTGCTCGATGTGTGGACTCCAGTATTGAGCGTGGATATTTTGCACCTCCATGTCGCAGTCCCAGTACCACGACCACTACACTAGACTGGCATGTGAACGTACATATTGTGAGCAGTACCTTTATTTGCATTGGAAACTCGTAAAAATTTTCCATGTGTATTTTCAATGGCGAAACTTGACAAGCTCTCAGCTCCGTATGTACCTTCCATGTATTTTTAGCCTTTTTTTTATCTTGAAAAATGGAGTTTATTCTTGGTCGGTTTAACTGTTAATTGCGAACAAACTATAAATTGAATAATAACCAAAAACTATACAGCACTTCTCCCTCGCTTTTCTGGGTGATTAAAAAAGGTTTTAATTTAAAATCTTCAAAAATGCGACCTGTTGCGTGCGACCTACCGACATTGTGACAGACAGACAGACAGACACCAGACACCAGACCAATAGATGCTTGCTCAGCATCTAAAAACGCACTGATGAATCCTCCCTCACCTAAAGCGGGAACATCAGGGGGAGCAACACACGAATCTGATTACCCAGTTATACATAAAGTCAGTTATCCATCAGGAAGTCCATCAAAAGTATCGGAAATTTTTGCCAAAGAACAGTCACTATTGAAAAGCGAAGACACTCCAGCCAAAACAGGAGACTCACTTTCCCCAAATGCACACTCCATATATCAAGGATGGTCACCAGACGGTTCGGCACCACCATCACCACAATTACCGCAGGGATCACAGTCGTGGGGACAGAAAATAAAAGATAAACTCCCATCTGTACAAGCAATAGCCACGGCAGCAGGACAGGCAGCAGGCTTATCAGTTGTACTTTCGGAAAGCGGATTAATGCAAACAGAAATTATGGCAGCAACTAGAATAGGTCCAAAGGATATACCAGCACCCATTATTAATAACACTATTGTTATTTCTAGAGATTTTTTAAATGCATTATACAGGCAATACGGGAATAATGAGCCCAGGAGTCCCACACGTGGAAACGAGGACGACTCAGACTATTTCAGTGATGATGAGGACGCGCTACGACTTCAGGTAGTTCTAGCTTGGTTGCCGGAAGTTATATTGACAGCAAATGAGACTCACTTCAATAGTACTCTAAGAAAAGGATTGACCACACCACGGCCAGAGCAAGGCGCACTACTTGGAGAGAATAATAACTCAGTAGGAACAATAACGGCGTCGGATGGTAACATGACATATATGATTACTATGGGCATTGGAGCATTTGCAATTGTAGCTATGATATTTTTTATGAGTGTATGTATATACGTGTGTTACGGATTACCACCATGGAACAAAGGCAGAAAGCTACCACGACATCAAAGGATGACTAAGGAAAAGAAAATCACCAAGAAATTTAAGCCGCCACCACGAAGGGATAACTCGGGGGAAGACGATTGCTGGAAAGAAACAACGGGCAGAGATAAATGCGATTATCTAGTAGAAAATGAGAAGAACGACCGGATTGTAAAATTTATGGACCAGCAGCTTCAGATACAAAAGGATTTAACAGCGACACTAGCAAAGACCATGGGAAAACAAGAGGAGGCAGGAGACTACACCTTTGACGACCTCACAGATGACAAAAAACGGAAATTAATTATTTATTAATATGGCTTTGATAGACAGGCAGGTCTAGGTAGAATAGGTATAATTTATTTATTTCGATTCTACATTTAGGTAAAATTTTGGAAATTTCAAAATATTTCAAAATTTTGAAATTTTAAAAATTTTCGGGGATTTTTAATTTTAAGTGACATAGGTCACCGGGTTAATTCATGGGTCGAATTAAATTCGGCGGCGAGGACTATTACGTATAGCGATTATTGGGAGCTATACTCATTTTAAATATTAAAATAGTTAATTCATTAAGAAAAATCTCAGTGAAGTATTGCTTAAGATGATGTAATGTTATTTGCAAGATAATCTCGATGTAAATAAGAACGGATGTAAATCATGAAACAATTGTATAAGAATTATTTATTGTGCAATACTCTTGCGTGAAACTTGAATTGAGTTACTAAATTGTAAATGGGCTTGAATCATTATTGACAAAGATGATCTATGAATGTGTATTGCTTGCTATTAAGTTATGCAGGTCAAAGGAAGGAGATTCTTAAATAATTATAGTAATGTAAAGTAATCGAATGACAACTCGCAGGAAACGGAGTTGATTTCAATAGTTAAAATCTAAATGTAAAATCATATCCAATTCAACCATCAACTAACTAGCTTGAACCTTCGGTTCTCATAAAACACTTTTCGTTTTATTATTTCAGTTTTCAATTATTAAATTCATTCCAAGTTTAATTCAATTAAATACTTATCTATTCTCAGTATTACTATTCACACTTTATTATCATTTGACATACACACATATTAACGTACAAATCATTTAGTAAAATCTCAAATCATTCGCAAGATTCGCAAAATATAACAATATGTTAATACAAACAATATATTAACAATATGTAGCAAACAATATTACCAATGTGTAGCAAGCAATATTAACAACTTGTAGCAAGTAATATTAACAATTTGTAGCAAACAATATTAACTATCTTTAGCACTGCATGGATTCATGGTACGTGCAGGGGTTCGAAAACTTAGGTTTGAATGAACATCTTGCAAAAGTACACGCCCTGGTGGAGCAAAAGTGAAACAAGCAATGAAAAATCATAGCAGTAGAGTGCGTATATGTGATCATGCCTTAAGTGTGATCAGTGGCTGGTGCTAAAGCCCAAGCTGCATCAGAAATCCTTTACTAGCCGATAATGATAGCTTGTACTCTTAACTAACGACAGTATAATTTAGGGTGCGAAACTTTGAAAACCTGGACAGAGTAAAATCGCCGAAGTCCGAATATCAGAATAACTCGTATTCCGAATTTTTTTCCGAGTTTTCAAATTTCAAAATTTCTAGTGTTGTACATTTTAGAATTAAACAACGTGTGCAACGTGATTGATACATTCATTACCAACTAGTTGAAGATACTGTTTGAGATTTTCGTACGGAGAGTTCCCACTAAAATAGATGAAAGGCATTGAAAGGTCAAAGTGTCAAATCCGGGAGTTGTGCTATAATGTAATCATTCTATGAGCTCTAAATGTGATCAAAGCTGCAGATGGCTAAAAGCATCGAATCAACTCAGTTTATCAAACAGCTTATTAAAATAAGTTGACAATGCTGTTTTACATCATTAGGGATCGTCCATAAATGATTTCGTCCGGATGGGTGTGGGTCCAGTCAGATTTTGAAGACATATTACATATAGCGGTTTAAGTAATGTTGATGTCATGACAATCATGACATAGAGGTGAATGGGTCCTAATAAAGTTTTAATTTGGGTTACATTATTTATGAACCATCCCTTACAGCAAATTTTGATTTTTTGTAAATTAGAAAAATGGGTGGGTATTAAAATTCAGTGTATCGTTAGCATTATTGGGGTGTGTAGCTCAAGATAAATCCACTAGTTCAGGAATTCCTCGATCATTTACGCAATTGCTGTTATCACATGTTACAGATGCCGAATTATCGTTTATTTTAGTTTTACCCACCAAGATTTTGACATCATTTATGGGTAACCCCTTAAAAATCGTCCTTAAAGAATGTCATTGTTCGGGTCAGCTGGTCTAGCCAGATATTGATGACTGATGACATTCCATTTTAAAATAGTCGCTTACTCAATGGTAAGAGATCATCCCTAAATGAAGTCAGGGGTACGGTTAGTGGGTCAGCTAGAATCTTGATGACAACGTATGTTAAAGATATCCATCTATTCTACACAACGGTTCGGTTGATGACAGGGTAATCATAGGGTCGTAGAAATGGAGAAATTTCGATGACATCATTTATGGGCAACCCCTAAAATGATAAAATAGTGGTGGTACAAAATGTCATTAATTTTGTGACGCCATTTGCAGACCACTTCAAAACATGTGATTTTGTATTTTACGCATGTAGTGTTATTTAAACTCTCATAAATGGAACCTAATATCGCATTATCTTTCATTTTCCATCTTATCTGAAAGTTTTCTAGAGTTTTCACATAAAAGGCACTAACTTTCACTGTAATATTAATGCAATTTTAACATGATCACATTTTGGGACACGGTGATCACATTTATAGAATTTTTGTTATATCAAAATTTATCGAAGATATTTCATACAATTCGGTATAAGTCTTCGAATTTTCAGTTTATCGGTTTGATATTTTAAGGGTACATAGAGAATGAACTGGCTAGTATTTGAGTACATAAACAGTGCATTTGGAGGAAGTAAAAAAAAAGTTACAGATTTTCAAAGTTAAAAAAAAATGAACCCGATCACACATACGCACACTACTACTACGTATTCTTAAATGGCTATATTTCAAATATGAGGTTTATAGGCGCAAATTAAAGATAAATGCACAATTAACACTTTAGGATAATTAAATTGGCAGTGCCATGCCTGTGGTACCCGTAAAATTGATTCTCAGGTCGACGTATGTATTTCAACGAAAACCCCGTACCATTTTTATCTATGTCTTAAGATACGTATGATTTTTCATTGCTTGTTTCACTTTTGCTCCGCCAGGGTGTGTACTTTTGCAAGATGTTCATTGAAATCCCCACTCGTTCTCAATGGGAAATAGCACGCTGGGATATTCTCATTCCGTGCGGCTTTCCGCTATAGCCAACCAATTTGTCTCGCTATCTGCTTCAAAATGCTTTTTGGTTGGGGTTTGCTAATCCTTTGCTGTGGAGTACGCGTTTGCTAAGCACTCTACTAAAATGATAACTCCAGACAATCTCAATTGTATACTGCAGAAAGTGCAAAATCGAAATAATTTTCCCACGTATGTGTGTTTTTAGCTATTTTAAAAGGGAAACTAAAAGTGTATAATATACCGAGGGTAAAAAATACCTATTTTTAATAACTACGAAAAGCTTAAACTAATTTATTACTTGCCCAGGAGACCATAATTAGAATAATCTAACATGAGCCTACCACTAACGTTACTTTTATTTATTCTTGTATTCTCCAACCCAATATTTTCAAAAGGTTTCTTTGTAGAATTTTCAAGTTTTTTCCAAAATCCATTTTCTAAGTTTTCCTCACGATCATCGCGGCATCAGACCGAGCCAGCAGGTAAAGTGTTTTTCGACACGTTATGTTTATATTTACTACAACCGACAAATTCACTCAAAAGGGATCCGCTAACAAGGAAAAACCGCTATAAGGAACAATTTGGAATATGTTGTCAATGCTAAAACTATCCGGTTATAAGAGAACCGATATAGGAGAACATTTACATCTATATTTTTTAGCACAAAGAAATACGGAGGAAACTGTGTTATCGACTCTCGAATTTTCATAAGTTAAGCTTATACATGCTCAAAAATCAAAATAAATCCAAACAAACTGCATTAACCAAATTTTTTAAACATTCTAAATAATTTGTTGAACAGTGGTAAATATCTTAATCTTGACTAAACATAAAATCTTCAATGATGTAATTATAGCAAAAGTCCACTAAAGGGGTTTCTTTGATAAGTGATGTGCAGGCCGTTTTGCCGACGATTAGGGCGTTTTAAAATAGTATTTTATTACGATTTACCTGAATTACCACTGAACCAGGCTCCTAATGCTGCCTGAAAACGGACATGTTCTATTTTACAAGTATCTCAGACATGTACGAAATATATTTTTTACGTAGACCAAGTCCTCGACAGTAAGATTACACATTTTTATTGTATTTAGAAAGCCTGTTACCCGGTAATACCCGGTTAAATCAAACGGACTAATTTTTTTGAACAATCTAAGCCCTAAATTAAAATTCGGTCGATCTCAAAATTTTTGTTTACTTAAAGACACATTTGTTTTCAGAATTAAATCTAAAATATCGCCGGATTTCGGATTTTTACCATTCTACCGCAAAGGTTGCAATTCCCACAACCCACAGTTTAGGTTTTGAATTTTGAATAGTGCGGGCACAAATTGATGTGAATTGTGCTAAATAGTGGGATTTTTGAAATTCTACAACCGAAATTGGGATGTGGGAGTTTCTTCATAATCTGTGTAAATTGTGGAGAAGAGAGCGGGAAAGTTGTGCACAACTACTGTAACGTTCTCCTTTTTAGATGCTGAGCAAGCATCTATTGGTCTGGTGTTTGCTGTCTGTCTGTCTGTCTGTCTGTCTGTCTGTCTGTCTGTCTGTCTGTCTGTCTGTCACAATGGCTGTTGGTCGCACGCTACAGGTCACAGTTTTGAAGATTTTAAAATCAAACAACTTTTAATCGCCCAGAAAAGCGAGGGAGAAGTGCTGTATAGTTTTTGGTTATTCTTAAAGTTATAGTTTGTTCGCAATTGGCAGTTAAACTGACCAAGAATTATATCAATGTTTCAAGATAAAAAAAAGGGCTAAAAATACATGAAAGGTACATACAGAGCTGAGAGTTTGTCAACTTTTGCCTTTGCAAATACACATGGAAAATTTTTACGAATTTCCTACACAAGTAAAGGTACTGCTCACATATGTACGTTCATATGCCAGTCTAGTGTAGTGGTCGTGGATCTGGGCACTGCAGTAAAATTGAAACATCTTCATACCCACTAGTCAAGTCTGGGATCTGGGCTCGAGAGCCCAGCTTTCTTCACACTCACTAGTCAAGTCTGGGATCTGGGCTCTAGGGCCCAGCTTTTCGTCACCACCATTTTACGGATTCCTATTCATTAACTACAGATGACGAACATACGTAAAGTAGATCGACCACAAATGACGTCCTTCACATTTTACAGTTTTAGGTACCCCTATATTTTTAAGTACCCGCATTTCTAACATTAAAATTTTTCCAGCATATTTAACATACATGTAAGAACGTACCTACGTATATATTTTAAAGATATTTAGGGATCGTGTATAGTGACGTCCTTCGAATATATTTTTTTAGCCCCCATTTCTAACATTAAAATTCTTTTCAGCCTATTTTTACGTACATGTAATTAATATACCTAGGTATATAGGTGGTAGATATTCAGGGATCGTCCATAATGACGTCCTTCAAATATAATATTTTTTAATACCTCCATTTCTAACGCTAAAATTTTTTCTAGCCTATTTTAACATACATGTAATGAATATACCTATGTACATAGGTTAAAGATATTCAAGCGTCGTCCATAATGACGTCCTACAAGTATCATGGTTTTTAGAACCCCGATTTCTTACTTTAAAATTTTTTTCAACATTTTTTTAACTCCTTGCAACGTATATTTTTAGGCGAGGCTCCATAAATGACGTCATTTGTAAATCATGCAATTTTTAAAAAAATTTGAGCTTTATTGAACTACATGCTACGTACATGCGTATATAGCTTATTGATGGTAGGGGTGCTTTCATAAATCTAATATCATCTTTTAGCGTTACAAAAACTATCTTGCGCGTTTTTCATAGCTCATCTACTTCGGGCCCCCCCGGTCGACAAATCCGGCGCTTCGCGCCGGATTTATTGATAAGTAAGGTACTTTTTAGATGCTGAGCTTTAGCTCATAAGCATCTATTGAAATGGTTTTGTCCGTCCGTCTGTCTGTCGGTCCGTCTGTCCGAATGTCTGTGGGTCGTGCGCTACAGGCCACAGTTTTGACTTGATGTTCTAAAAAGCGCCCGCGCAGTGCTGTATAGTTTTTGATCAAGATCGCAGGAATAGTTTTTGCACAGTTAGCAGTTAACTGGAGCAACTTTCAATATTTTTTTAACTTTTTTTTCTCTCAAAGAAAAACCAGCCGTTTAAATTACATTAGCATTCAAATTTCCCTCCCTCTCTTGGTACGTACGTAGTAGGCAAGGTTAACGTCGTTTAGGGGCCAGCCACAAATGACGTCATTGAAGTTGAGGGTCGGTAAATTAAAACAAGCCGCTCACATAGGATCTTACTAATATGCATACGGGGATCGTCCATAAATGACGTCATTTAAACATTGCCATTTTAAAGATCCCCTTTGTCATTAGTTCAAGAATTAAGTAATCGGATACATTTAACATGAGATGCGAAGATTGTCTATAAATGACATTATTTAAACATCATTTTAGAGATCCCCTTTGTCATTAGTTTGTGAATTAAGTAATTGAATATATTTAACATGGGATATTACTAATATGCATACAGGGATCTTCCATAAATTACGTTATTCAAACATTACTATTTTAAAGATCCCCTTTGTAATAAGTTCAAGAATTAAGTAATCAGATATATTTACCATAGGATCTTACTTATACTAATATGCATACGGGGATCGTCCATAAATGACGTTATTTAAACACTATTATTTAAGATTAGTTTGAGAATTAGGTAATCAAATATATTTACTATGAGATCTTACTAATATGCATAGGTACAGGGATCGTCCATAAATGACGTTATTTAAACATTATCATTTTAGAGATCCTCTTTGTCATTAGTTTGATAATTAAGTATTCGAATATATTTAACATGGGAACTTACTAATATGCATACGGGGATCGACCACAAATGACGTTATTTAAACAATACTATTTTAGAAATCCCTTTTGTCATTAGTTTGAGAATTAAGTATTCGAATATATTTAACATGGGATCCTACTAATATGCATACGGGGGTCGTCCACAAATGACGTTATTTTAACACTATTATTTAAGATTATTTTCAGAATTAGGTAATCAAATATATTTACTATGAGATCTTACTAATATGCATAGGTGCAGGGATCGTCCATGAATGACGTTATTTAAACATTATTATTTTAGAGATCCCATTTGTCATTAGTTCCAGAATTAAGTATTCAAATATATTTAACATGGGATCTTACTAATATGCATACGGCGATCGTCCATAAATAACGTTTTTTAAACAATACTATTTTAGAGATCCCTTTTGTCATTAGTTCGAGAATTAAGTATTCGAATATTTTTAACATGGGATCTTACTAAGATGCATACGGGGACCGTCCATAAATGACGTTATTTAAAGATTACTATTTTAAAGATTCCCTTTGTCATTAGTTTAAGAATTAAGTAATCAGATATATTTAACATGGGATATTACTAATATGCATACGGAGTTCGTCTATAAATAGCTATTTAAGCAATACTATTTCAGAGATCCCCTTTGTCATTAGTTCAAGAATTAGGTAATGGGATATATTCATCATGGGATCTTACTAATATGCATACGGGGATTGTCCATAAATGACGTTGTTCATACAATAATATTTTAGAGATCTGTTTAGTTATTAGCTTAAGAATTAAGTACCTAAATGAATATATTTAACACGGGATTAAATTAATATGTATACGGGGATCTTCCATAACTGACGTTATTTAAATTTTTATTTATTTTTGTATCTACTTGCCACGTACATTCGTATATGTCTTATTGACAGTAGGGGAGGCTATATTTATGACATCATTTGTAAATCATGCAATTCTTAAAAATATTCCAGCTTTTTTAACTTCATGCCACGTACTTCCATATTTGGCTTATTGATGGTAGAAGAGCCTCGATAAATGACGTCTTTTGTGGATGGTGCAATTTATAAAAAATATTGAGCTGTATTTATCTACATGCTACGCACATTGTAATACGGCTTATTGATTGTAGGGGAGCTTCTTCGTAACATAAAATATCCGGCTCTGTGGCCGAGGGGAGATTTTCTCTATCCTCGATAAACTCGGCGTTTCTTTTTGACCCGCTGAGCGAATCCTTAGCCGGTAGCGTATTTGCGTCTCGTTGCACAGGAGTTAGGGTATTGGAAATGCTTGGTGGGGGGAGGTGTGTGAGAACTGTTTGTGCGCAACTAAGGGGAAGTAGTGTACGTTTCCGTTCATTCGTGTGTAGAGACGAAGACGGCGTGCTAATTGTGCCTCGCAGGCTAACAGCTATTTCTTCGTGCAGTAGCATAGTTGCAATACCATTCAGCAGATCATACATTGCGCCCTTCATTCCATAGCATCTGATATTACTCTCACACTGCGTCGATATACGAGATGTAATACGTGGGGCACTCAGGGTTGGGTGTACTCGTCTGCACTTCGGCTTTGTCTCGAAGTACATTCAAGTGCAAATACCTAGCACTGTAGCCCTCCGAAAGGGAAGAATTTCATTGCTCCTGAAGAGGAGGATAATCTACCTAGACTGCAATAGAGGTCGGCCGTGTTATAGTCACAATCCAATTATAATACATATTTAGTTCTTAAGATACCAGCTGTGCATTGTGACTGACTTCTTTCGGGAACGCTCCATAAGGTGGTGTTCAGACTTCGTGTCGCTCATACCGAGGGGAAATGTTTGTTTACATTCACATGCTGGTACAGTAAATGCACTGGAAAATAGGTATATACCTGAGAATCCGATAAGTGCTACATAATAATAATAATAATAATAATCGTAACATAAAATGCCTTGCGCATTTGTTGAAGCTCAGCATCTACTTCGGGCCTGCCCCCGGTCGAAAAATCCGGCGCTTCGCGCCGGATTTTTCACAACTGTTTGCTTTAGCCATAGCTATTGGCTTGATTTAAATATGCAACTCTTTATATCTCTTAACCACTTTGCGCGTTCTTATTACAATAAAATTACCTTTTATGTATTTCTAGAAATTAGAGGATTTAAGCACGACTTATCCACCTGTACGTGCACTTTGTATATCTAACTAGCCATAACAATATTTTTCTTGTTAAAATGTTATAGTTATATTTTTCAAAACATTTAACCATTGCATATAACTATAACTACAGCACTGAATTAGTAATAGCCTACTAAAATCCTTTACACACGCTTAGAAAAATATAAGCAAATTAACTACATAGGTGTTAATTTGTAAATTGTTTTTGTATTGCTCCGACATCGACACCAGAAGGTGTTATAGTGGTCAACCCAAATTTTAGTTAGGGATTAACACTGTAATGTGTTAGACTGAGCTTACTAGTGTCTGTTGAATATTTAACCAAGAATGTAGTTACGTAAATAACTGATTAAACAAATAATGCAAAAACTCAGACTCGAACCCGCGACCTTCTATATACAGTGAAATCTCGTTATAACGGTTTCTCAAGGGATAGAGTGATTTAAGCCGTTGTAGCGAAGTACCGTTGTAACGTTACAACGGTTTATAACCGTTGTAAAGTGACATACGCTTTTTGCATTAAAAATAGGTTTTCGGCGATTTATATCTTCTGCAATAATGGATGATCCCGCATAAAAATTGTCCTAAATAGTATAGATGATGTAGTGCAGATGGGGAACATGTAAGAAAAATATTATTGCTAAAACAAAACCGTTGTAAGAAATATATATTTAATGCAAACAACGCTGTGCGGTCTCACGGTTTTGCCCGTTGTATCGAGTTCACCGTTGTAGCTTTAACCGTTGTAAGAGTAACTCTAGCATTGTACAGCATAGGCTTCTTGCCCGGGCCGCTGATTTTAACCGGTATACCGAGATAACCGTACTAAGGCAGGCCGTTCTAACGCGATTAAACTGTAGATACCAGCCTCTTTAGCAACTGGCCTGAGACAACTCAATTACAGATGCAACACTAATTTAGAATAATATACGGTGGTATAAATTCTTTACACGATTTTCGGTCAACTGTAACATTATTTGGTGTATATATATTAACACACAGCGGTGTTTCACATAGCTAACATATTTCCTCACATTCAAAAATTTTGAAATTAACTGGTAATCGTGTTGAAATTAACATCCGAATCTGTTAGCTCGGCCTAACTAGAAGTTAGTTAAGATCTTTTCTAAGCGTGCACTGGAATTAATAGTAATTAGCACTAGCACCATACGTAAGTAAATAAAAATGTTCATTAAACGATTAACTTATATGACCTTGAAATTCCTATAGCGAGAGGCAAATTTTGAATTATTGTGGAAATTTATGGAAAAAATTTAATTTTTATGAAAATTTGTGGTTTTGCGGCAATTTTTACGATTCTATAAAAACATTTTTTTGGTTAAATGTGGAACGAAAAAGTTCTACATAGAATTAGAATGCGGGAACTACGCCCTTTATCTGCAGGATCCTTCAGTGGTTCACATGGCCAAGATAAGTACTCACATTTCTATAGCTCAAAAAATGACGTAAAAAGTTACATCCAAGGGATTTTACGCATGTGAATACTTATGTTGGCCAACAAATTATTAGACGTGCACTATTATGTGCAAAGGGAAGTGGAGGTCGGTTACAGAAATTCAACTTCTTTTAAGAATTCGCTTCGTTTTGCTTATTTGCATGAAAATTTTCAAAAAATCCGACGCAAACCGCCGGATATGTCCACCGTGGGTCCGAAGTAGACGCTGAGATTACAGCCTGTTGGTTTCATCACTAGAAAGCAATGTTTTTGTGGTAGGGCTAACACAAAACAAAGCATTTAGCGCCGGTGCAAACGGGCTAGGTACGAGCTTTGCTGGTGACAGTGAGCCAGGTAAGTACATGTGCACTCGTTTCAAGTAAGCTTGGTTAGAATAGCGCCGGTATGAGTGAGCTACGTACAATTGTTGATGATAGGAGTGGGCGGGGGTACGAGTGGTACAAGTTGGCTTGGTAGCATTCGCAAAGGTACAAGTTGGTTGGGTACAAGTTGCTCTGTGTCGACTGGGAACAGTAGAAGCTATTCCGGTACTCTGTAAAATTAGCGCCGGCACGATTCGTGCTAGCACAAGTTTTACTGATTCTTGTAGGCCTAGTTACAGTAGCACAGGTACAAGAAGGTTGGGTATAAGTGGTGCTGGTACGAAAAGTGCCGGTACAAAAACGATTGCATATGAATTTTACAATACCTCATGTCATTGAAATTCGCTTCAATAAAAAGAATCCTGAGCTTGAAGTGAATTGGTTTGATCACTGGTAAACAAAATTTTTGTAATAAAGTTAATGTAAAACTTGCAGTCAGCTCCAGTAAACGTGGGCCAGGTATAATTACGTTTTGCTGCTACAAAAGAGCTAGGTACGATTGTTGCCTGTACGAGCGGAGTGTTTAGGTTTAGATATTAGATAGTGACATATCTCAGTATTCTGGCGCCCTTATTGTTGAAATAAAAATGGAAACTAAAACTGACTGGTGCTGTGATCATTGTAAGACATTCGAGAACGGCAAGCTAAGGCCTCACAACCCTTGTAGTGCAAAGTTCTCACCGTTCTCCTTAAAAAACCCCTTCGTTCTCTGTTAAATGTCTAAAAAATCCGGCGCTTCGCGCCGGATTTGTCGACCGGGGGGGCCCGAACTAGATGCTGAGCTTCAACAAAGGCTCAAGATAATTCATGTAGCGCTAAAAGACGATATAAGATTTATGAAAGCCCCCCTAGCATGAATGAGCCATATACAAATGTAAATTGTTGATTGGATTGTGCATAAAGAAGTGACTGATGGTGCTTCAAAAAGGGTTGACATCATTTGCTGGCAAAAAGATCTATTGTCAGGGTATATTCTGGATCCCACAATACGTACGGAGTAGTCATGTCGTCAAGCGGAAGAAGTTAATATAGAAAAGCAGGCGCTTTATAACCCTTGCATTCCTTACGTTTTACCATAAACTGGTACTTTAAACTATAAAATGTGAAACACGTCATTATGGACGAGCCGTCACTATCTATAGCTCATTTACTAACGCATGTCCATAAAATTTAAAGTTGGCATTGGGGGGTACTTAAAACTATATTTGTGGGACGTCATTATAGACGATCCCTCAATACCTATAAACTATATAGATATATTTGTGACATGTAGTTACAATAGTTTGGAAAAAATTTAAAAGTTGGCAAGGGGGTACCTAAAACTATGATGTTTGTGGGACGTCATTACGAACGACCCCTGAATACCTATTAACTATAAAGATATAATGGCATAGTTTGGAAAAAATGTAAAAGTTGGCAAAAAACTATGATATTTGTGGGACGTCAATATGGACGATCCCTGAACACCTATTAACCATATAGATATATTTGTGACATGTAGTTATAATAGTTTTCAAATAATTTAAAAGATGGCAAGGGGGTACCTAAAACTATGATGTTTGTGGGACGTCATTACGGAGGACCCCTTTGCAAATAATTTAAAAGTTGGCAAGGGGGTACCTAAAACTATGATGTTTGTGGGACGTCATTACGGACGACCCCTGAATACCTATTAACTATATAGATATAATGGCGACATGCAGTTAAAATTAGTGTGAAATAATTTTAAAGTTGGTAATGGGAGTACCTAAAACTGTAAACTGTGAAGGACGTCATTTATGGACAATCCGTCACCATCTATAGCCCATTTACTTAAGCATATCCTTGATCTGTAGTAATGAATAGGAATCCGTAAAATGGTGAGGAAGGAGAATTTCGAATGCCTGAGCTAGTATTCGAAGAGTGGACCCCCGTCATGAGAACGCATATTTTCCAATTTTACATTGCAGTGTCAAACCAACGACCACTATACCAGTCTGCCCTGTAAACGTACATATGTCAGCAGTACATTTACTTGTAATGGATATTGGTGAAAATTTTCCATGTGTATTTCTAACGGCAAAACTTGACAAGCTCTCAGCTCCATATGTACCTTCCATGTATTATCAGCCCTTTTTTTTATCTTGAAACATGGATTTTATTCTTTGTCCGTTTAACTGTTAATTGCGAACAAACTATAACTTTAATAATAACCAAAAACTATACAGCACTTGTGGCTCGCTTCAGCATCTAACAAACACCAGACCAATAGATGCTTGCTCAGCATCTAAAAACCCCTTCGTTCTCTGTTAAATGTCTAACAGTGGCTGTGATCGAATTGAGTTACTCCATACTCCCTTCCCATTTGCTTGCATGCAAAACGCAGCTAATAACCGTTCCGCATTGCGCCCCTCCGGAGGTGACTTTCGTAAAAAACCTAGCTAGGTGCAGTGCGGAGAGCTTCCTCTAAGCCTAAGTAGGCGTGGTTTACCCTAACTTTTTACCTCCGTAAATCGCGTTAGGCGAGACCTAAATACCTACGTAGTTAGGTGGATTGTGCAGTGCGGGTGCTACCTAACTAAAGGTCCTGCACTTACCACACTTCATTTTTCCCTCCCTCAAACAAGGATGCCTCTGAAACTTTCGTTCATTGGCCCTGAGCAATAATGAGCCCGCGAGTTTTATTGGCCAATCACGGCAGAGCTTTATAAGTTAGGTGAGGCAGTGCGGGGTGTCATTTCTACGGAAGCTACCTACAAGCGTTATTAGTGCGGAGAGGTTTACCTAACTATGTAACCTACGTAAATTACCTCCGTAGGTGTCAATGCGGAACAGGTATTAAAAGAATTATTTTTTCTGCTGTTAAATTTGATTGTTATATTAACTTATGTGCTACGTAAATATGAGTTAAATGAAGCAGTATTATTTTATAACGCCAGCACAGGTTGGTCTGGCGGTTAGTCAGTGGGTTGATTCCTGCTGGTTAAGCAACAGCCCAAGCGCATTCTGAAATGGATGGGTGACCTGTGCTTGGTAATCCTGCAAGGCTCGGTGATATGTACGTTGCAGGTCCTAGAGAGATTGTGTATAAATGTTATTTCTCTGGGCTTTCTAGAGTTCTATATTTCTGAGTTTCTATGGTTCACTGGGTGTCATAGTTGGATTTAAATTTCCAGTGTTTCTTGAGTGGTACTTTAAGTGAATGAGATTTAATCCTAGAACTAGCCACTCGAACCTTTGGTATAAATAGAAATTTGTTCTCTAGAAAAAGGGCTCGAGTCCTCAAATTGTGGAGGAACCTCGAGTCTCAGTGAAATAATAGTGAAAACTGGGCTTACAAGAGATGAAATCTCAAATCCTTAGGGATTCTACCCAGATACGAAATATTATTATTATTATTATATTATTATTAAAACAATAAATTGTTGCTGCTGGTACGCATACGCGTGTTAGGCAGTGAGGTAGTTGTCTATGTTAATGCATGTATTTTTGAGCGAAGCCTCAAAAATACTGTTATATAGTGCGGGGAGCACGACATTCAAATTATTAGATCATCGTTGAATTATTTGATGAGCATGAATTAATTAGGCAATCAAGGTTAAGTACAAACGTGTTACTATGAGTCATGTTCAAATATGAGTTTATGCAGCACATTGCTAATTGCATTCTAGGTTAATGTCAAAATTGTTGTTATGTGTTATGAGTTGAAAAACGTATTTTATGTATCAATACGAGGTCTAATTTGTAGAAGCTTGAGACTTCAAAAGGATTCTTATTCCAACCGAGCTCTCGAGTTCACTCTTGACTTTACTGAATAAAACCACCTACAGTTGTTAATTTAACTCTCCGCTCTCCAAGTATCTCTTTATTTCACAAACTACCTAGCAACACTCACTAGATTATAACGATACATGCCGTCTTGCCTCAATTCCATTTTTTCTGAAAATCGGCTACGACGAGTGTGTTAAACGGAAGTTAGTTCAATGGCAGTGTATTACGACGGGAGTTTCCTTTTTTAATTCAAACTCTAGGTGCAAAATCCATCACTATCTAATACTTAAAGACTATGGTACGATTGGGCTTGGTCCGAGTTTTAGTATTGCGGGTGGGCAGGGTACGAGTGGGCTCGGTGGCACCAACCTGTTCAAGCTTACTGGGTATAAAAGGTGCCGATACGAGTATGCTTGGTAAGAATAGCGTCGGTGCAAGTGGGCTTGACATAAATTTTGTTGGTACCAGTGCAGTGAGCAGGGTAAAAGGAAAACGAAGGAGTTTGGTGAATAAGTACGAGTAGTATGAGTTCCAGTTTTATGTAGTTTGCTTCCACGTATTTTTACCTGGGTCCATTCAACTGTTAATTGTAGAGAAATGGTCAGTCCGAGCACAGTAAAAAACTATTCAGACCTGCTCAGTCGAATTTTTGATTGTTTAAAAGTTGTTTGAAGTAAATCGGTTCAAAACTCTGACCTGTAGTGTACAGCCAACAGACAGACGGACAGACGGACATGAACATTACAAAAGATGGCGACCGTGGGCTCGAAATAGATGCTGAGCTCATAGTGAATTCTGACTTGAACAAATAAGTTGAACCTTATTTAAGCAACGCAAAAAAGATGATCCATGGAGATGCGGTATTTTATCGAAACAGGAAATGCTATTCCTTATGCTGAATTAAAGGCTATTCGTAAAGCTGAATTTCTTAACATTTCCTCTAAGAGCGTGCAACTTACGGACTGCAAGGCAGAAAGGACAGAATTACCGACATACCAAAAGAAAAACAAATATACAAAACACCAGACAAAGTTATTATTTTGCTAACATCATTTATGGACCCCGGGAGTTATAGCAATAGCTTAGGATTATGGATATAATAAATAGGTGAAAATTTTGCTTACATCCTTTATGGACCTTCCCAGAATTAAGTAATGGCATGGGAGCGAAGATATAACAAATAACTGATAATTTTGTAGACATCATTAATGGACCCACCCTCCACCGAGTTAAAGTAATGGCAAAGAAGTATGTATACAATAAGTAATTGATGATTATGTTAGTATCATTTCGGGACAATCCCGGTGTTAAAGTGGTAGCTTCGGAGTGGGGATGTAATAAATAAGTAAAACTTTCGTTGACATGCTTTATAGACCATCCCGGAGTTAAAGTAATAGCATGGAGTGGAGATGTAATAAATAAGTAAAAACTTTGTAGACGTCCTTTATGGACCACCCCGGAGTTAAAGTAATAGCATGGGATCTGGCATGTAATAAATAAGTTAAATTTTTGTTGACATCATTTGCGGACCACCCCAGAGTTGTATAACATGATGTCATGGATAGTGGCGGTGGCACATGTTAATATGCCATGAGTTATACGATAGTTATAACAAAAGGCTTTATACAATTCTTAAAAACTTTGACATGAGACAACTTCTTGTATGATATTAGCGGTATTCATGATTCCACTTTATCAATTTTTGGCGTTATTTCACTTTCGCACTATAGTGTCACAAAGCAAGCGCGATATAGTGCGATATAGCGACTATCACTTGTCGCCGTGGAAACGGCAACTTGACTACATTCAATGTTTTAAACAAATAAATTTGAATTACGGTCAAACTTTAAAAACAATAATAATAATAGTTTTTGGTTCGATGTTATTTATGCATCATTTGTTACCAATAGCAACAAAACCACCACGAACGTTATAACATATTAAAGGCTGGGGTGTTCAAAATTCTAGACGACTTTCGCGTTATAGTGCGAAACTATTTAGCGCCAAAAATTGATAAAGTGGAATCATGAATACCGCTATTGTACCTGAACTATCTCTAAAACAATAACTTCTGAAATCAAGTATTCCCATACAAATACGACTATACCACCGCCGTTTCCTCGTTGCCTGTCTAATCTATGCATAGAGAAACTAGTAATACTTATGACACTAGTTTAGTTTCAGTTAAGCAGATTATATCTGTAACTGTAACTTGTATTTCTCTATAACATAAATAAAACTCTCTAAGTTGGCTGTATTCCGAGTAATAATATTAAAATGAAAAACGTTTATGACATTAGGCTCAAAATTCAAAGGACAACCATCGACGAGTTAAAGATCGCGATAAAGAAACATGTAGCTATCTAAAATGTTATCAGCCAGGTCAGAATTTTGGTTCAGTAGGATACAATGACAGCAATTAATGCCCTTCCTAATTAAATTCTGCAGCCTACGTGCCTGACACGTGAGCACAGTAACTATAGAGTTTAAGATAGATCCTTCACATCTCCATTGTTCGTCAAGGCTAATATTAACTACTGGGCTGTGTATGGGGGAATGATATAAGTTGTGGCATTCAACGCATACTGTACGTAACTGCCTACTTCTGACCTTTATTTTACATTTCCTTCATAACACCATGATCTCAAATTAGTATTTCAAAATTATAAAAATAAAAAATAAGTAGCTTGTATAGTATTTAAATTGCTGATAAAATCTATATATCTTTAATTAAAATTATTGTGAATTAATTAATTAAAATTTATGACTTATGTATGCCGTAATACCATGTACTTATAGTTTTCTAGACACCACCAAAGAATTAATATTAAAACGAATTGAATTCACCTCACTACAAAGTAAACTATAAAATAAACTTTTACGAGTAACTGCACTAAAATCAATGGGGTCTTTGAAAGTGATGAATACTTAATTATCAGTATAATAGTTGTGGTGGAAGGAAAAACAATTGAGAATATTAGAGGGCTGGGACTGATAAGGGAACTGCACAGAATTTCGAAGATTTAAATCCATAACGAAATACACCTAAGCACACCAAATAAATCGCGGTCTTGCTGAATATCGCGAACGGACATAACACCAGAAACACAACAGTCAATAGTCCATCCCAGCGGCGTATAAGATGAAGAAGGTATCTTTTCGGCTTGAGGGACGCTTCTTCTTATAGTAGGCAAGAGCAACGCTCCAACCTGCTGTCGCCTTAGAGGACGAGAGCGAAGAGTAAGCTTAAGTCTAGCATATAAATACCCAGCAAGCCACAAACTTCAGCTTCTTACAAACATACTTTGATCGTTTCAAACTTTAGGGTCAGACCATAATGGCGTCACCCACGTTGAGGGTGAGTTACTTGGAAAAATATTAAAGATAGGCCCCATATTAAAGATTTTACGCAATGCTTAATATGACGGCAAGGTGAATGGATAGGTCTAGAATTCTGGTGAATATGAGTGGCACCAATTGTGTCGGGCCACTAATTTTGGTTAGCACAATTAAGAAACATAATTGTGAATTAAAATGTTTACATTTTAGTCATTATCTAGACAATATCAATAAATATTAAACGCAGGAAAGTCTAATGCTGGTTTATACCCACTCACCTCACATCAAAGCATGATTGGGGGTATGCACAATGAGCTGGGGTTGTATATTCCGGTGCCCCTTAACGTCAACCCAACCTTGACGTTCCCCTGTGTAAATAAAAGAAAGAGGCTGGCTGATCCTGATACAAATTAAAAAAGCTGGTTCTAATAATGAAACTAACTCGCTGTAAGCTCAATATCTACTTCGGGCCCACGGTCAATACATCCATGCAAAAGGCAAAACATTTTGCCTACTAAATTTTCATGCCTCCATTTACAGAAATTTTAGAATTTCTTCAACGCACATAGTGCGTAATGCACTTTTAATAATTATTTCAATGTACTAAATAATGTAAAGATGAATGCCATTGTTGATAGAATTAATCATATCAATTTTAAACCTAATGCTTAATCTCATCTAATAGATTATTCTTAAACCATAAACAATAACCTATTTAAGTATGTTGGATTGTTTCATATTGTCAATCAAAATATTCCAAACTAAGCAAATTGAGACAGCCTAGCGTAAAACAAAATACAGTTAATTTTTACTTTAGAATCAAAACATTTTGGTTTGGATTTTTGAAGCAAAACAAAAAAGGATGATGTTTAATTTTATTTTTACTAACCCTGCCTCTGGACAGCTATCAATATTAAATAGTTTTTCAATCTATTTTTGATTTTATGCAACCTACAAATATTATGCAAATGCTAATTTTTACAACCGTAACCTTTGGGTGTTTATTTTGGTTTAGAACCGGAGACTGCTACTAGTAAATGTTATGAAGAATTGGGATGCGTTGAAAACTCTGACGAATGGTTCCATTTGCTTCACCGGCCAGTAAATTTGCTGCCTCAGGACCGAAAAAAAGTCAATACAAGATTCATCTTTTACAGCCGCAATCGGAAAGAAGATGTAATTACGTTCAATCCGTATAAATATTTTTGCAAGCTCTTTTTAAATACTGGGCAATATGATGTGTCGTTTTAAAAAACATAGAAAGTAAACCAAATACCTGATTCTGCCTCTAAAAAATGCATTTGGCGTCCACATTATGTATTGCTAGACATCTCTGTTTCATTTCACTCTAGTTAGTGCTGCTATTGTCATCCCTGCACTTCATCTCTTATGTGGTTCATTACTGTTGCATCTCCAAAAAGGCTCCATGTAACTTTTAGTTGGTGTCTTACAACTCTGAACGGCCTTTTCAGTCTTACAAAACAAAGAAATTAAATTCTTAATTAAAAGTGTATTGTAAACACAACATACTAGAATACTAGGGTACCACTACTTCTACTTTACACTGTAACGTACCTGGAAGCAAGCTGCAAATTGCATCTTCTGAAAGAGTGAGCAACAAATCCTTCTTGTTTGCATATTGAGGAGATAGTGCAAGCAAGCTAGTCTTCTGCACAACTTCAGTAGCGATAAGCGCTAGTGTAGGATATAGTTATCAAATGGATTGGTCGAAATAGCACTGGCGTTGATTGATTTTTATGCTAATTCCCTTTAGTAGATTCCATAGTATTTGGTGTAGCTAGCTACTTGCCGTATACTTGCACAACTAATGAGCAAACGGCAAGACCTTATTCTCTGAGATTTGAACCAAATGTAGTTAGTCGAATTAAGCATCGTTAGTATAGTCTAGGAAAACCCAAACTTGATTCGCATATGAATGTTTACTATTTTAAAAAAATTTAAAACAAAATTCAAAATGCCTCAAAATTAAAAAACTGATTTTTCTTATGGCCTTTAACATGGCAATTTTTGAAAAACACGGGTCACAGTATGGATTTTTTTTGTTTTTGCCCAAAAAATGGGAATATAGTTTTTGTAATACTATTTCATTACCTACATGCTTAAACATATTTTATATTACTTGAAATGCAAACGGTGCTATCTACAGCTCATTTGCATCATTTTTTGTTTTAAAATTACCTTTTTTGTTTTAAATTGTTAATGAGCAGTATTTCAAACATGAAATTTGCATGCTTAAAAAAACTCTCGATTGAATTCCAGTAAAGCTATGTTAACTGTGTTTTACGTTAATTGCAACCGATTTAACTGTTAATTTCAAAATTTTGGAGCTTTGGGAACCCAGAAATCCCATCCCCATCTAATAGTAGTCTTCGTGAGAACACAATTTGACCTGACTCAACAGCTGACGCTGTAAGAAATAGTGAATCTGAAATTTACAATTTCCAACAGCGGCAGCTGTTGCTCTAATGACGGTAAGAATAGCTGTAAAGTTTTTAACTGTAGCATCATTTTTAGTTGTTTACCAAATGAGTATAATAGCGCTGAACTGCTCCACCGTAGGCCCCAGATAGATGCTTAGCGTGCAGTAAATTGGTTTAATTACTATAGAAAAATAATTTTGTAGAAAGGCAAACATAAATTCCTCGCAGTTAGCATCGGCAAATGTGAGCTAGGAACTAGTTTTCTGGTACAATTGGTTGAGTCGTGAATAGACTTAGGAAGAGCAGCGCCGGTACGATTGTGCTAGATACCATGTTTTTTGATATCAGTGGGTGGGCCATAAACAGTGCTAGGGCTTAGGGTACGACTGGATTTGGAAAGAATAGTGCCAGTACGAGTGGGTTAGATTCAAGGTTTTGTGATACCAGTGGGCGGGATACGAATAATGATAGTACCAGTGGGCTCGGAAACAGCGGCGCAAGTTCTAGTTGGGTGGTTACGAGTGGGCTTGGTAAAAATAGCACCAGTGAAAGTAGACCAGATACGAGTTTTTCATACTTGTGGGCAAGAGATGAGTATATTGGAAACAAAAGCACCAGTAAAATTTATGTACGAGTGTTGCAGGCACCGCATGTACCAGTAGACAGGGTACGAATGCTTCCGTTTCGAGTGGGATTAGTACGAGTAATGATGATAGGGTTGGGCGTGATACGAGTATTGCTGGTACGAGTAGGGTCAGTTACAATAGGTTTAAAACGAGTGGTCAGGTTGGTTGGGGTTGACTGATGTCTTATGAAGTGGGGTCAATCGGAGAGGTCCTGATGCTATTGGGCTCTGTAAAAATAGCGCCGGCACGAGGGATGCCAGAACGAATTTTTGAATTTTTTGCAAAGCCATTAATATTTGTTTTGATTTAAAACTCCCGCCTTTCTTTCCTATTACTTGTAAGTGGGTGCGTCTTAAGGAGAAATTTTACTTGAAGTCACCAATTATAAATCTATACGTCGCTTTTTCAATGTAATTGCGATGACAGGTTGGTGGGGGGGTCCTAAACAAAAATTTACGTGACAGCATGTATGCTCAACCCATAAGCTGTTTTATTAATTTTAATGTGATGTAAAGTGAGTGGCGGGGGGGGGGGGGGGTTTACGCGCTGGGTATCTTTCTTTCAAAGCGACTCCTTCCTAATTTTGATGTCTGGCCTCTAAACGGCGTCACCGTAACGCACATAGCAAGACCTAAAGGTATGTACCTAATTCTGTAGCCTATGTGGTTTCTGTTGTAATTTTCTACTGTCATTTACAGGGTAAATTACGGGAGTAGGTAGGAACCGAACACAAATGGCACCCAATCCCACCCAAATTGTGCTAGTGCTAGGTCCCACCCACCAACCGTGTCAGTGTTTAAGTATTGCGTAAATATCATTTTTGAAACGGGTTGTCTATTTTTTTCAAAGCAACCCACCCTAAAAACTGTTAGCGCCAAACTACCGTTCATGATCGCCTTTTGGTTCTATTTAAGCTATAAGGGATATTTGTTCATCCAGAGCCTCAAATGTCCAGGGTCCCGATTTGTAAGTAAAAGAGGAAGGCTGCCCTCCGGCAAGGCTTGTTGAAGCTCCACCAAGCTCCGAGGAGCCTTAATCACTTAAAAAGCTTGATGCAGAACAAGCTGGGAAGTACCTACGTACATTTCTCTTTCTCTTACGCGTCTTCTTTGTTGATTATGTCAAATCCAACTTTGATCCAACTATCGTGAAAAATAATCGTGTGGGGAAAAACTTTTGATACAATCTCTATCAACAACAAAAAACGTTTTCCTCGCATTTGCGGCAGTTTAAAAGTTGTTTAAACCAAATTGGTTCCAAACTGTAACCTGAAGCGTACAACCTACAGACGGACAGATGAACAAAAACTATTTCAATAGATGCAAGTGAGCTAAAGCTCAGCATCTAAAACCCAGCTCCTGAACCTGTGAACAGCTGTCATCCAGCGCAGGTGGCTTTCTTCTTCAATACAGGCCCGAGATAATGTTTTATTAACATGGCATATTATACACTGATATAATAACTTTGTCGGATGTTTAGTAAAGTAAGTTCAGGTAAAACAGTTTTCTAACGAAGACTACTAATAGATGGGATTTCTGGGTTCCCAAAGCTCCAAAATTTTGAAATTAACAGTTAAATCGGTTGCAATTAACGTAAAACACAGTTAACATAGCTTTACTGGAATTAAATCGAGAGTTTTTTTAAGCGTGCAAATTTCATGTTTGAAATACTGCTCATTAACAATTTAAAACAAAAAATGATGCAAATGAGCTGTAGATAGCACCGTTTGCATTTAAAGTAATATAAAATATGTTTAAGCATGTAGGTAATGAAATAGTATTACAAAAACTATATTCCCATTTTTTGGGCAAAAACAAAAAAAATCCATACTGTGACCCGTGTTTTTCAAAAATTGCCATGTTAGGCCATAAGAAAAATCAGTTTTTTAATTTTGAGGCATTTTGAATTTTGTTTTAAATTTTTTTAAAATAGTAAACATTCATATGCGAATCAAGTTTGGGTTTTCCTAGACTATACTAACGATGCTTAATTCGACTAACTACATTTGGTTCAAATCTCAGAGAATAAGGTCTTGCCGTTTGCTCGTAAGTGAAGACCTTCAAATTAATTTTCACACTAGAAAGGGTTACTAATAATGGCAGTACGTTTAAAAGCAGAAATGAAACACAAAAATATCTTAAAAGTATTAACCATAACGTTAATAAAAACGCGAGTAACTCAAAAGACGCCGTCCAAATTGAGGCCGAAAAACGACTGGGCAAGGTACAAGTAGTGCTGGTACGAGATGGCTTGGCAACAGCACCACAAGTTTAAGTTGACTAGTTTTAAAACCTCGAAACGAGTGGGCTTGGTAAGAATATTAAAACATACAATATATACATATATATAAACTCATACTGAGTAATATAAATAGTAGATATTGTAGGTTTCAACTTTATAGGTCAAAATTAAAGTATTTTTACATGTCACTCATCTGACATGTGTGAGCATGAGTAATCATATTTAATTAGTCTAGGTTTTGTACAGCAGCAATGAATATAGAATGCTGATGTAGAAATGGTTTATCTTTCTCAAGTGCATAGTCACTTCATGAGTATGCACAGAGACAATGTTTTAGTTTAGTCGCGGTGTCTGCGACTTCCCATTCATAGAATTTAAGTTCACAAAGAATCTACATTCCTTCTATTTACAGACGTCAACATTGTCATTATTATTCCCTACTCATATGCGGCACTTATTCATTTTATTTAATTCTTCAGGATTAAATCTATGTAGCAATCAGAGAATTCTCTAATCAGTTTTAATTATTAGGACGATTCCCAAAAGTATGAATATCTAAATTAATGTATATTTGTGAAAACATTAGATTCAGGATATTAGTAAATTATGAAGCAACTTTTGCTCAAATCGGAGATTCGACAATGATCAGAATGCGGCAGTAATGTCAAAACCCAAAGTAACCAAAAGTATAGTTTAGATTTGAGAGTTGAATTCAGAGAGAATTAGTGAGAATAAACTTCATTCGAAATGTATCAGCCTTCGCGAAAAGTAAACGCTACTTTCTTTTCAAGCCTACTGACTTCCAGACGTAGAGTGTGTCATAGTGCCATCCTTTATATCATACCCAACTTATGGCAAAGTATTATTGCATTTGTTAACTTTATACAATTCCACAGCACCAGTACTTACCTGGTTACTCACCTTAGCCACTGAGCATTTTGGGACCATTCGGTTTCTTTCCTATATTCATTTATAGACGTTATCAGCACAATCCGACGGTTTACTATGTGTACCATCTTTTTCCGCGTATTTTATAAAAAGTTAAAGTGCAACACCTTAACAAAGAATATCGCCTGTACGCAACGGATAGGCCTGAGTTTTCTTGGTACCAGTAGGCAAGGTACGAGTAATGCGAATCTGCTTTGTCCTAATATTGACATTGCAAGAATTCTACCAAGCAAACCACTTACTATGATTCCTCGGGATCTGGAAAAGCATAGCCAGAAACGTTTCCTTGGACCTTAAAATGAACGAATAGTGTGATAACTCGAGTGCATTTTGCGCGGTGCTTTAGCAGCAGCCCGCCAAAGTTCAAAAAACCGAATTTTTCAAAGTTTGGCACGCTGTAGCTTCTACAGTTTTTGTCTGATTTCAATGAAACTTGCAGTTTTGTGATGTTTAGACTATTATCTAAAAAGTAATTTCTGGAAATTTTGAAATTCAAATTTTTTTTATTTTTTCGAAAAATTAATAAAATGTCATACTTTTGAGGCCCATATTTTAATTAAGATTTTTTGATAAAAAATTAAAAATTCGACTTTCAAAATTTCCAGAAATTACTTTTTAGATAATAATCTAAACATCACAAAACTGCAAGTTTCATTGAAATCAGATAAAAACTGTTGAAGCTACAGCGTGCCAAACTTTGAAAAATTCGGTTTTTTGAACTTTGGCGGGCTGCTGCTAAAGCACCGCGCAAAATGCATTCGAGTTATTACACTATTTGTTCATTCTAAGGTCCAAGGAAACGTTTATGGCTATGCTTTTCCAGATCCCGAGGAATCATAGTAAGTGGTTTGCTTGTAAGTAACAGTTTTGCAGGCAGCATTGTGCGGGTTTTGAGTTGGCTGGGAAAGACTAGCGTCGGTACACTAGTCAGCAAGGTACAAGAATTGGCTCAATACAAATATCACTGCCACGAGTGGGCTAGGTACGTCTATTTAAAATTCAGAAACTCACCCACCCCTATTGCCATTGTCAGTACATTAACCATTGCCTAAATGACAAGACTTAGCAAGGCACTTCATAATTGTGACAAATTTATCACTATCTGTCTGTAGTAATGTAAGTGTGTATTAACTACAAAAAATTTATTCCTAAACTTTAAACCCTCTGTTGCGCGTTTTAGTTAAGTCGTAAGCGATAATTTTGGAGACCTAATTTATGCCCAACTTACTGCAGTTGGACATTATTTAAATTTGACTCTTAAACTCTATGCGTTACGTAATGTGTAAGTCCTGAAAGATAATTTATGTGAAACTGATTATATATACCTGCCCAACCACTACATTCTTAGATGTTCATGACGGTTGTGTCCTGAAGGATAATTTATGTGAAATCTGTTACGCTCAAGGACATATTCGTCTATAATGAATATGTTCATACACAAAAATATCGATACATTGTTTGCTTTTGTGATACTCAATCCTGTCCTTAATTCTTGTATCAAATCATCCATGTAATTTTTGTGTGCGGATATAGCAAGGCTATCATATAAGTAGTAGCAAATGCAATGTGTTCCTCTTTGGTTTTCATGTACCTCGAAATGTAAAAGCATTTGTCATAAGCGTTTTCTCTGTAGCCTATTAATAGCATAAACTTCCGTACTCGACTGTAGAAATTTCTTAGAATTTAACATAGTCTGTAAAGTGATTTAATAAGCTTGCATTTCCTTACTTTTTCCCTCCTAAATTCCTTAGGGTCAATGCATGTAAACTTATGCGTCCAATTTTGCATGTAGAAACGCATTCTTTACATGAAGTTGCGCAACGAACTTGTTATTCATTCTAGCGTCACTAAGAATGAGTCTAAGACGCTTATATAGAACTGTAAAGAAACGTATCAACGCAATACAACTCTTACTTGGTAGCTTCCGAGCGCGACTAGTTGGGCCTTGTATCTGTCTCCGTCTAAGTTATATCCGTGTATACACATACACGGGATAACAAATCATCATGGGTCTGTTCACTAGTTTCTATGTTCAATTACTTATAAGAGAATTTAATTCTATATTCATTGCTCTAAAACATTATTTTCTGTCAATTAATGTTTTTGTCAGGTCTAGATTCGCAGAAATTTTGATCGATACTTTGTACAAAATATCCGCTCGTGTCCGGGCCTCAGGTAAGTGTATTGTCTAGGCCTGCCCCGGTAATTGACTGGCTGCGTATATATGTTAGGAGATGTTGCAAAATTAAATTCAGTGCGACGTTTCTATGTAGCTTATGTTGATTTTCTTAGTTTTCTGTCTGATAGAGCAGGTCATCCAGCAGGTTTCTTCGTATATTTTCTTTTCCCTTGGATTAAAGGCTCCCTACTTACTGTGTATTGCATTATGTTTCCTGATGATAAATCTTGTGTTTCTGAAGGTAACTTCCAGTTAAATTCATTTGGTTCCAACCATGGTGTTTTTTATTTTTTTAGTCCAGAAATTTGATGTTTCTATTTAATTAGCACTCTATGCATGTTTGATACTTAGGATAGGCTCATCCTCTGCTTTGTCTTTTTTCATATTTTCTGGAACCCTCTTATCCTGTGATGAGACTTTTATTTCTTGCTCATCTGTCTGTGAAGCTTCCGTAAGTGGTAGTAATGATATTGTCAGCATAACTGGTACAGACATAAATTTAATCTCCGTTTTATTTTTCTGGATTGGTATTAATAATTTCACCATTATTGTCCCGTTTAATTAATCAATCCGTATCATTGTTCATCTATTTTACTGACATGTGCCTTTCTGTCCTGTGTACATCGTGCCATACGTTATCCCGATTTAAGTGTGACCGGAGGTCGCTCTGGATAGCGGGCCTTAAATAAAACTGCATGCTTACCATAAAAAAAGCTGCGTGTTTTGACTTTATAATTTTTTTATTTCCGGTAAGTTTTTAGATAACCCGCAAATACTCCAGCTCTAGTTTGTCCATCCTATATCTGTCCTCTCATGACTTTGACTTTAGCGTTGCATCCAAAAATATTATTGCGTCTCAAGTTTGTTGGTTTCTAATAGATTATTGTAAAGGAAGTATGGGTTTTAATCTTGTATAACAAATTATGTAATGTAAATATACTGCAGTTCCGACTGCTTTTTTCAAAAACCGGTATTGTAAATCTGCTCTAATAAAACTTGATGTGGCAGTTTCTTTGATTGTTCGGACTTCTCTCACTAGTTTTTAATTTGACTGCGGACACTCTACAGGTGTGGGAATATATGCGATTTTCTTTTGCGTCGCAAATTTGTGCATCTGGTGATTATCATATTCCTTCCTGGAGTCAGTTTCAATGAATGTGTCTTTATTTTCTTTTTAAGTTTCAAACTCGAACAATAATTTGGTAAACAATTTTTACTCTATTTTGGTTGGCGTGGATAGTAATTTATCTGTAGTCAGAATGATCATCTTTCATAAGACGGAAATACAAATTTCCTTGATTTTAGTACTTTCTTGCATGAACTAAATCTGCATGGATGCATTCTCTATTTTCAAAAGAGTCCTTATATTCTTATTTATAAAATTGTTGTTTTTCTGCCTTTGCCTTATTGCAAATAATACAATAATATGAAGGTTTGAGTTGTCTTCTCATTTCTAGTGAATCTGCTTCTGTATTTATAGTTCCTGCTAGTCTTGAGAGGAAAAGGCCATCGGTTGCGACGCAACTGTCCGCGGGGGCTAATGTCTTGAGAGGATAACGGCACAGGGCACAGGGGAATATACGTGGAAAGAAAACGTTCGGGAGGAACATGCCTGATCACCGTATCAATGCGTTTCTTACTATACAGTAGGGTACGCAATATCGCACAGTTTTCCAGAAAGTTTTTTTGGTGGAACAACAAATCTATTAATTTAAATTCATTTTTAGTTCAGAAATTTAAAACTAAAATACTGATTAATACCGCAAAGCTGCAAATATTTCCTGGATGAGTTAATTAAGTACGTCAGAATTTGAATTACATCCAGGAGTAGATAGAAAAACTAGAGTATAAAAAACAAGACTCTTGACTCGCTTCTAAAGACCCCAGAAGTTATTTAAAGCTTTACGGTACTTTTATTTAAAAACCTAAAGCAGACGCTAGTTTTGCTGGGAGCTAGGAGCATTAAACATCTCGGTGAAAGCTAAAACTTAAAAAAGGCATAATTAAAATACGAACAAGGAAAATGATAAAAATAAGAGACCACGCAGCAATCTTTTGCGCTTGGTGAGTGATTTTAATGCGGCTGTGCTTTATGAAAAAGACGAATACCATATCCCCAATAGCACAAGACGAGTTTTATACTATCCACAACTGGTCTGTGTGGTCCAAAACTCGTACATGTAGAGAAGACGATATTAAAACGACACAAAGACGTATTTAGGACAAAGGGTGTTTCGAAAAAAAGATGTAGGCGGGATTAAAAAGGTTTATACTAAACGTCCCCCGGACAAGTCTAAACTTGGTTTAAAACTCGTCTTAAACTCGTCGTTAAAAGTAGTGGGCGTAATTCAAAAGTCCGTCCTAAACGTCTACCGGACAAGTCTGAAACACGTTTAAATATTGGATTAAACTTGTCTTACCACATAAAACAGTTTCCTACATAACATCGTGCTGCATCAGCCATTTTAGTCTTCCTGAAACCTTCATGGAGTCAACAAGTACTCCTGAAAGCTCAAATTTCAAAAATCTTAAATCATTGTCCTCATTGGAGGACAGTGTTAAGTTTGTTCTTTTGAATAAAATTATCTTTATATATAAAGGGTTAATGTTTCCCACCTTACAATCAATTTGCAAGATTTTTGTTTGTTTCAGTACACATTATTAGTGCTAAAATGTTTTTACAGTGTTTTTATGATTAGTGTGTTACGTGTTATAGGTGGGTAGGTGTGTAAAACTTACATTCACCATAATATATACTGTCAATTTATATGCTTTAAATATTTAAAATAAGTTGTGTATGTGTGTTGTAGTTGTGCACAACAGCCAGAAGTTGTGAACTATTTTTTAACTAAGTACATTGTGTATTGTGATCAAGTGAGTAGAATGAGTAGATTATTTTCCTCAAATACAATGTACAACTTGGAGTTGTAATTCACAATTGCGTGTGTTAACATTAGAAGATGTCGCAGGGATGGAAAGTGAATGAAAATGAATGAGTATGATGTTAAATGAATAAACCAAATGAATACTGTAGTAAAATAGAAGTTTGTAGTTCACTAATAGTTAAAATTATGTAAAAGTGAGTAGGGGAGGGGAGTGCGACGAGTTGGTCCTAAACTGGCACAAAAAGTTGGTCCTAAGCTGGTCCACTTCGGACCAGCTAACAAAAACACGAGCTGAGCACGTGTCCGGGATGCGCATAATCTTCTCCTACAGACGTATTATACTGGACCTTTTCCAGAAGTTGTACGAGTTGCGGACAAGTGGGCGTCAACTAAAGTTTAGGTCCACAGTACGTTTTAAACTCGTTTTGTGCTAATTAAGCATTAACTTCATAGAATCGCTTTGCCGTCAAAACATGTTAAAAAAACCGGTAAATTAAATCAATTGGTAGTAAAAATGGTCGTTTCGGGGTGTTTAGCTATATTTTATTGTATATAATATATCGCGTCTGTATCGCATTATTCGCATTCGTAAAAATTTGAGATATTCGTATTGCATATCGCATTGCGTACCCTAATGTACAGTGCTCATGCACGTTGTATTACACTACACATATCTAGTTTGGTATTTTTGGTTGTAGTAGAGAATATAAGAGCGGTATGATTTGTTTAAATGTAGCGATTGTTCTTTTGAAACACAACCTTTTTATTTTTAACAGCCCGTTGAGGTCTTTGCGAACGATACGCATTTAGCTGACCAAGGTTTTGATTCCAAAAAGCCAATTGTAATTATTACTCATGGTTACATCGACACTGGTTTCAGTTTTTGGGTGATTAAGCTTGTTGAGTCACTCCTAATAGCTAGTGACTACAACATTTTTGTCGTTGATTGGGGGGGAGGTTCTTTACCGTTGTACACTCAAGCAACAGCGAACACTCGACTTGTTGGACTAGAAATAGCACTCTACATTGCATTTCTTCAAGAAGAATTCCAAGTAAAACCTGGCAGTATTCATTGTATTGGTCATAGTCTGGGGTCACACGTGTGTGGCTACACCGGAGAAAATATCCGTGGTCTTGGACGAATAACTGGGTTGGACCCTGCGGAGCCATTTTTCCAATACATGCCTGCCCATGTGAGATTAGATCCGTCAGATGCAAAATTTGTCGATGTTGTCCATACAGATGGAAGGACCATTTTGTTACTTGGTAAGATCCTATTATTTCAGTATAAAACATTATGCATACAGCTAAAACATTAAAAAAAATGGAGTAACAATACTGTACCCATACCCTGAAACCTAAAAAATCCCAGGGGGGGGGGGTCAGTTAACCCTTTCTATGTAAAATTTTTCAAATTTTGGAGGGGGGGTCTCAGATTTTCCTATGCTTGTAATGCTGAACACAAATTTCCAGGGGGGTCAGCGAGTATTACAGGTGTCGAGGTTTCAGGATATGACTGTACCATATCAAATTGAAGATGCTTGTAATATTTTTGGTGTCCAGGACGTCTTAAAATTTAATTGGGCTGTAGAAGATATTTATTGGATCACACTACTTTGCTCTAAAACAGTCGTGTCAGACTTATCAAGCATGTTGAGCCGCATTATTATTTGCAAAACTAGTTGGGCCCCAACTATTGTTTTAATAAAATAAAGTAGTATTTCTGCCCATTTTTGTCTCATTTTGTATTTAAATAAGTTCCTATTCCTATAGCATGAACATAAGTGCAGTTTGTTTTCTCACGTCGTAAAGGAGTTTCTGGATAGCATTCCCGTTTTCTAATTTTATTAATTATCACTGTCCAAAAGGCTGTTTCGAACTCACGATTAGAAATTTTTTTAACTACTTTTGCTGTAACTCTGACATTGACATTAAATTATCATAACAGTGGTCGCCATTAATTTTGGCTAGCGATTTACCGAATATTATATTAAACTGACTAGTGAGTGTACGAAGACTTCTTTTGTTCTTTTGCCATCGATGGCTTCTGTAAAACTGACTGAAAATACATTTTAGATTTTTTGCGCGCAATGTACAGCTTTGTATCATGTAGCTTACCAACTTCCTTACTTTCAAAAGATTTTATATGTGCTGATAAATCTGATCAAATTAACATATAAACTTGCTAGTACGACCCTGCAAGTGTTTAAAAATAGTTTTTAAGCGTGTATTTTACTGTAATTAATGTTATTTCTAGCTATTGCAATTTACAAAATCTTTCGTGCAGTAAAAATTTATAAAATGAAGGAATTTTACCAGAATTGTATTTTTTTCTTAATGCTAACACATTCAGGTTCCAGCAGTTTTAGTTGAATCTCGGATTTTACTTAATTTCTAAGCTCTTTAAATATCCAAAACTATTTACTGCATGGGAATTTTCTGACTCACTTAAGGCATGCAATTATTTTCTTCTGCAATAGGAAAGCCACGCTGGAAAATTTATTTATCAATAAACTAGTACTTCAAAAGGTATAAGTTTGTAGAAGCGTAATTTTGCATTAATTTTGGCACAAAAGCAATAGTATTTAATTAATCTTATAAGCATATTGTTTCTTTTATAAAATTATTTTTTTAAATAAATACTTCAACATTAAGGATTACTGAATAATTTAATAATAACAGACTGAATTTGGGTTTTTAAAACAATCCATAAATTAAATTCCTGGTGCCATTGAAAATATTATATATGTACGGCATTACCAGTCATTTTTTATGATAGTGTATCTAGAATTCATTTGCAATTTTCATATTTTTTTCTGGGCTGCACAAAAAGCGCACCTGGGGCTGGGGCACATGCAGCCCGTGGGCCGCGTGTTTGACATGACTGCTCTAAAAAGTATTAACACTGGAATTAAATAAGAAAAAAATAAGTATTGAAATATAGCCAATTTTTGGTTCCATTAGTTTGCATTAGGGCATGCACGAGCAACACATTATGAAATAACGACAAAAGCGATGAAAAATAACGACTATATAACGACAGCGTCGAAATAGTATGTATGTTTTGAGTACCATATCAGGCACGCTCACAGATTCGCTCCCGATAATCATCGGGTCAGTACAATTTTTAAGTAAATATTTTCAACCTATTTTAACTACATTTATGTCCATATGTATCAGGGGTGTAGATGAAGAGGGATCATCCATATATGTCGTCCTTCAAATATAATAATTTTTAGTACCCTCGTTTTGTTAGAGTAACCATTTCGTAAACGGATGTCGTTAAGATGGGATGTTACCAGTCTCTAAGCAGACCTCTTGACCTTACCGATGACGCCAATAATGGACTATCCCAAAATTGTGACTCATTTAAATACAACATAGATAATATATCATCTTAAACGGGAATTCTCGCTGAATAATTCTAACCTATTTTAACTACATGTCACGTACATACTGTCATGGTCACGGAATTATCCGCTCAATATTATGTTGGTGACAATTATAATTATTACAAATAGTCAAATCCGGTTATAAGGGATCCGGATGTAAGGGACAGTTTTAAAATATTTGGTTGGCCAGTCTATTGTTACAATGTTAAAGATATCTGGATTTAAGGGAACCGATATAAGGAAAAACCGGCTATAAGAGACCCATTTTAGACAATTTTTTGGTATTTTAATCTACTTATAAGGGAATTTTCAAGAAAAACGATAAAAAAATAACATAAATGTCGAACACGTAAAACCACCAGATATTTTGCAGTCTATTTTGTGGATGCGCCAGTCTTGGAATTTCGGTACAGTAAATACAGTCCGAAACTGTTTTCAACATTCAAAAATTTACTTCCACTTAGAAACTATGAAGAAGATAACAATTCGATTTTGAAAAAAGCTGCTACAGCATTAGGGATGGAAGCTTCTGCAGTAGAGGCGCTTACGTTCTCTGCTTTTGCCGATATGGAATCATATGGATAACGGATTTTTTAGCACAGCAAATACGGTCGACGCAACATTTTCTAATGGGTAAATCTTTTTCGCACTATGAGATTACTCTAAGCCTTCAGTGAATTATTTTTTTTGAGCGGTACTTGTATTAGCGGTAGTAGCGTTTATTTTATTTTGCAGTGATGGCCTTCAGTGACCCCAAAACAAAAATATTTTAATTTGCAATGACATTTACTTCTAAGAATATTATTTTAAATTCCAAGTATTTGAAGATATTTGAATTTCCAATGAACATTTTTTTGGAGCATGCAAGAGAATTAAATCTAGTAAAATATGTACACATTTTTACAATTTATGTATCGCTTAAGCAATCATGGTTTGGTAATTTCGGAATTTCTAGGCGAGATACTATCAGCATTGACCTTCCGACGCTTACTGTTCCGGGTCTTTCTCGCTTGGGTTTACCTGTTAGAGGAATTCAATTTACTTATTGGAAAACGAATAAAGTTTGTTGTGGACAGCCAAACCGTATATATGATTGCAAGTTAGTTTTTCGTTGTATTAAATGAATGAACAAAAAGACATAAGCCAGTCATTGAAATGCAGATATATCTTACGAAAAGAAATTTTCTTTGAATGACTTAAACGAACGATACGCTTGGTTTCAGTATTAATAATAACTGCTGAGAAAACGGGCAGGTGACCGGACGACGCAACATAAAACACTGTTATGTTGTTGTCCAGTGTATAATAATAGCAGATACCGATATCCTCAATCCAGTGGTATGCACTCTTTTGTAAATAGTTTTTCTTTCCTCAACACTAACCTTGAACTCATGGCTACATTTTTTTAATTTTTAGGTTCCATTGATACAAAAAGTATGCACGACTAAATTATGTCTAAATAATTGATTGCATAAAAAAGTATTTACATAAAGTACTTTTCATTGCAAGGAAATTATTGACGTCATTGCAAAAACAAATAAGACCGCCATTCAAAATTAAAATAAATCTCACTGAAGCACTAAAATACCACCCTTTTCTAATCTACACAACATAATCTTAAGTGTTCGTCAGAACCAAACTAACAACGACAATCGACATTAACTGACTATTTGAAATAGTCTAAATAATTTGTATCCATTGAACAAAATTGTATATTCCTTGACCATGTTTTGACTTAATATAAAAATTTGAAATAAAAATTATGTTATGTCCACTTATAAGGGAAATCCCTTAAACGGTTAAAAGGGAATCCGGCTGTAAGGGACCAATTTCGCCGGTCCAGCGGCGTACCTTATACGCGGATTTGACTGTAGTAACTTCCGACATGCTATTAATATTCGTTTACCTAATTTTTTAACTAATGACTGGGGGATTCTTAAAATGATAATATGTGAATGACACCATTTATGGACGATTCTTGTAAGTAAGTAAGTAAGTAAGTGCTTTATTGTCATATTTCACACAGCGAATAATTGTATGTGCACGATATGTACATTATGATTCAGATTCAGATGGTCGTGACGTCACGACCATCTTTCCATACTCACATCCTATCACAACCCTTCCCTCACAACTCACATACGGTTCAATTTACTAGCGCGAACTATTCACATCCATTACATTTTACAAGTGCCAGAAGAAGATCAAGATGATCGAAACGTTGCACATATTTTAAAGTTTTCAAAATAGTTTGGTTTTTCAAACTACCTACCTACCTCGTATTCAAAACAATCTACAAATTGGTGAGTTCCTACTCTTACTTACTTACTTTATCATTCCTCACCTTGCGTCTTACCTAACTATGATTCAGATTCACTCATGCTAACACTACTTGTATGAAACACGTGCAAATGCACGTACCTATTTTCGTCATGTAATTTGATTTGTGATTTTCCAAATTTTATTTAAATGAGTAACACTGTCGGGATCGTGAAAGCTGATCCACTCAACTGCAATTTGGAAACAATTTACTACATGGATCATAACCAAAAACTATAAAGCTCATCTACATTGCATCTGTAAGTGTTAAGAAGTTGTTCGAAAGAAATAGATTACGAATTGCGGCCTGTAGCGTACGACAATGAAAAGGAGGACAGACGGACAGACATTCGAAGGACAGACAAAACCATTTTATTAGATGCTTAATGGCCCGATGAGCTAAAGCTCAGCGTCTAAAGAGGGCCTGAAGTAGATGCTGAGCTTACAGCGAATTGGTTTGGTGACTGGAAAGCAATACATTTGTAGTAAGGCAAATATATAACTATCGATAGTTAGCGCCAGTAAAAGTTGGCTAAGTATGACCTTTGCTGGTACAAATGGGCAGGAAACGAGTGGGCTTGGAAATAATAGCGCCAGTTTGAGTAAGTTAGGTAGGAGTTTTGGTGATAAAACTGGGCGGCGTACGAATGGTGCGGCACAATTTGGCTGGGTAACAGCAGCACAAGTTCGAGTCGGCTAGGTACGAGTGGTGCGAATACGAGTACGCTTGGTAAGAATACCATCGATGCGAGTGGGCTGGATACGAGTTTCGCTGATACCAAAGAAACAGAAAATTTCCTTGCAATTTTCCGCTGGCATTTAAAAAATGCCAGACAAGCTTAAATAACGTCAGACATAACGAAAGAACCCACCCGCTGTTTCACCAGTACTTTACCCATTGCATAAAGGATACCCGTTTATCTAACGTTAGTAAGATGGCAGATGGGTGGGTGGGTCCTTAAAGTTTATTTACGTGACATCAATTATCTCAAGCACCGGAGCAGTTTACCTTATGTTAATGTGATGACAGGTGGGTGGATAGGTTCATAAGGATAATTCACGTGAGATCCTTAATGCCGAACCCCAAAACAGTTTACCTAATGTTAACGTGATGACAGGGCGAGTGGGTCCTTCAGGAGAATTTACGTATGGGGTATTCCCTTTTTCCAAAAGGACCCATCCTCAAGTTGAATGACGTCATTTGTGTCTGGCCCGTAAACAACATTACCGTAACGTACAACGTACCTACCTAGAAATAAAGATAATTATTTGATTAATGTGTTTGCATATGCAGTTTCAAAAGCGGGGAAATTTTAATAAAGTATAATTTTGTAAAAGCTAAAAGCATGAATAACCATGATAAATGGTACCTACCTTGTGCTTGCTCCCATGTTAGAACTTTGCAATGAAGCACGGGAAATATTAATAATGAAATATTGTAAAATAATAAGTAAGCTCCTATGTTCTTAATGTAATATCTGTAGTAAATTTCTATATTGTATTTAAATGAGGAGAAGTTTTTTTGGGATCGCCCATTATTTACGTCAAAGCTGAAGTCAATGGGGTTTTCTGGATCAGCGGCGGCTACAGAAATTTTTTCAGGGGGGGGGGGGGGGGGCTAACAATTTTAAGCCGCCATATTGGAAAATGGCCGCTCCTATCCCTACATTGTTCTAAAAATTCCTTCCGGAGGGGGGGGGGAGGCTAAAGCCCCCTAGCCCCCCTCTGTATCCGCCGCTGTTCTGGATACTAGAAACATCCCACATTAACGACAACCGTTCACATAAGTAATGAGTAAACTAATGACTGGGGTATCTTTAAAATGTTGATATTTGAATGACGCAATTTATGAAAGACCTCTTACCAGCTGCGAATCATATCCAGTGAATACCGTATGTGCGTACTACGTACCTACAATCATATTGTAAGTTCACTGGGGAATTTCCATATTGTATTTAAATGAGTAACACTATTGGGATAGTCCATTCAAGACGTCAGCGGTGGAGTCAATGGGTCTGCTTGAATATTGTTTGCATCATATCTTAACAATATACGTTTACGTAATGTTAAATCTAATGACAGCGGAATCCTTAAAATGGTAATATTTGGATGGCGCCCTTTGTGGAGGATCTCCGTATATACATCACGAAATTTTACTTGTTTTTTATTTAAATCAAAAATTTAATTGACTAAACCGTAAAATTGCAAAGTTCTTGACTAGCAGAAATAGTCACAAAGAATGCAACAGTTAAATTCGAACCTTGAGTCCATAGTCGATTTAGGTGGGGAAGCGTTCAAAAATGAAGTTATCATTCCTGGAAGTTTACAAACTCATGATTTTCACTATTATTAACATTATAGACGGCGGGAGTGTAAAAACATTTAACAAGTATAATGACATCATTTGCGAACGCTCCTTAGCATTCTGTTTCGTATGTTACTTAAATACACGACCTGCCAGCAGTGTGGAACGTAGGGTAAACGTACGGCGCACGCACCTACCTTCCTAGGTTCAGAGGTATGTACATGCTTTGATAATCATACCCGACACCCGTTTTTCTCAGAATTTATTTCTATCGCTCAAAAAGTTGCTCAGTTTAACCGTTAATTGTGAAAAACTGGTCAGTGTGATCACCTCCAAAAACTATAGGGCACTTTTCCCTCGCAAATGTGGTCGTTTAAAAGTGGTTTGAAAACAAATTGGTTTAAAACTGTGACATGTGGAGCATGACCAACAGACACGACATCGACAGACAGGCAGACATACAAACAGACGGACATGAGCATTTCAAAGATGCTTAAGCTCAGCATCTAAAAATCATTTTATTAGATGTTCAATGAGCTAAAGCTCAGCATCTAAAAAGGGCCAACCCTTCAACTTCAAGGGTGCGTTATCAATTTACCATAGTATAGGGCATTAAATAGGGAAATAAAATAAGAACCCGGCGCGATACGCTGGTTTTGTCGCCCGGGAGTCCGGAGCAGATGCTGAGCTCGGAGCGCAATTTGGCTTTAATTAAAGAATAGAACCCTATTGTGGCAACGTTCAAATTACTAAAGCTCCTAATTCACATTCATTCTTCCTTTCATACTTGAATTTATCATTTTATTAAATGTGAGGTTGCACCCACAGTTTTATTATTTTGGCGGGACGGACGGGAAATGGTAAGAGTTTTGCTGATACAAGACTTGTGTTCTAGGTATGACTGTTGAGGCTACAATTAGGCTTCAAAAACGTGGGCTGCGAAAAAGAGGTGCCGGTGCGAATGCTTCTAGTATAACAATTCTTGCTGCGCGTGGGCTGGATCGCTGGATGCCGGTGGTATAGATACTAGTGGTACGGGTACAAGCAGTACGGGTAGGAGGTAGGAGTAGTAAGGGTATGTGACGACTTGTGTCGGTTTGAATGGGCTAAGGACGTATTAATTATTATACTTATTTGTACTTATTACAATAACATAAATCTTTATATAATCTTACGTCTACACGCTTAGAAAAATAGGAGTGAATTGACTACTTTACTGTTACTTTGTGACTGCTTTCATTGTTACTCCGACATCCACAGTAAAAACTGTTGACTGCGGTCAACAGGAATAGATTTAGTGATTTGCAGTGAATACTGTTTGACTGAGTATACTAGAATGGGGTTGGATCGTGCAACACTAATCCTGTTGAACGATTTTATTAATTAAAAAATAACACCAAAAACTGGATTCGAACCCCCACCCTTTTGGCATACCAAATTGGCTCCTTAACCACTGGACTGATACAACACATTGATCATGGATTTCTAATTTAGCATTTATATACAGTGATATAAATGCTTCAACAGGTTTACTGTAGATTTTAACACGTTTGCTGTTGGGTTTTTGTAACAACAGCATTGTTGCATGTGGTTAACAGTTTTCCCCACCCTCAAAAATTTCAAAATTTACTACTTAGCCTATTGCCACGGCCTAACCACATTCGTGTCAAGATCTTTTCTAAGCGTGTACCCAAGGACCAATGACTTGTAAATCTATATCTGTAAATATAAAAACAATGTTGCATGGGCTGCGGCCAAATCGACAATATGAATAAATTGATATTATTATCAACAATAAAAAATGAAAAGCTCCTGCAATTGTGAACAAATAAGTTAGTAATGTGAGTAAGTACGTTCGAGGTGTTTTTGCTGCCGTAGGCAACAAATTATACATAAATCAAATTTATTTGTTTGAAAAATGAAACTTTAATGTCAAGTTGGGGTCACCATGGAGACAAATGCTAGTCGCTATTGCGCTTTATTTGCTTGGTTTATTTATCTATATTAATCTTTATTGCCAAAGACTTGCAGAAAATGGGATAATGAATACCGCTAATCAATTTTATTGTAAAAATAAGGCTATGGGATGATTCAACCGTGTGGTCACGTGGACTTTTACCCTAACGATGGCAAGGAGCAGCCAGGTTGTGAACTAACTGAAATTCCACTTACCTTACTTCATTCCCATGGATATGAAGAAGCTCAGCGCGAGATATTCGCATGCAACCACCATAGGGCGATCTACTATTTTATTGAAGCCATTCAAAACAGTTGCCAGTATGTAGGACATGCATGTGAAGATTACCACACATATTTAAAGGTAATATTTTGAAAATATTTGAGAAGCGTAGCCTATAAGTGAAGAAGCTGTCTGTGTGAACATGGAAAATTTAACGGATTTTGTAGAATATTAGTAGCTAAAACCTCTACAGATTAGAAAGACAAGACCCTTTGGATTCTTATGTAAAGAAATTCTTACTGTTTATAAAACGTATATACGTACTCAATTAAAATATGGAATCCTAGCTAGATTTGAAAAACGATGCTAACCAACTATAACCAAAATCCAAGTTCATAGTTAAAACTATCATACAATTCTTAATCTGTATAAAACTAAACCACTACTTGACCGGATACAAATTAATCTTAGGACTTGAACTTGGTAAATCATTATACAAATCCAATAGATTCAGACATATTAGGGGGAAACCCGATGAATTGTAAATACCGTTGTAAAGTTGTAAAATAGCAAAATTGTGACGGTTGCCATGGAAATATTTACATTTCAAAAGTACTACAGTTTTATTTTGGGTACACCCGATGCTGAAGAAAAATGTGTGAAGTAATATTTACTTCTAATGGAAAGCTCAACGATTCAGGAGTTTTCGGAGTTTGCAAACCAATAATAATGATCGAGGAGGAGCCTGAGTGTGTGGACAATCAAAATTGAACTTGGAAGTAGTGTTAAAAGTAAGATTTGAATTAGCTAGAATTACAAACTTGCAAAGATTGTACTTCGGCGTATTAAAACTAACAATGTAAATATTTCTATGGTAACCGTCACAACTTTGCTATTTTACAACTTTACAACACATTTACAATTCATCGGGTTTCCCCCTATTATTAATATATGTATCAAAACTTAGGATCATTTCCTCCTTCTTTTGAAATGTTAAATCTAGTTATGTCCTGCTATCTCTGAATTCACTGCTTTGATATTTAACTCTTTGTATGGAATAATCAATAATCACTAAACGGACTGTCTTCATGTATGCTATTGCAATTTGTAGACAATAAATCATTGTTGTTATTATTAAAGTACAGTGTAATTTATGCTTAAATAGTGCCTCCACCACTACCCATGACATCATTGAATGCAACACTGGGGTGGTCCACAAATGATGTCAACAAAATGTTTACTTGTTTATTTAACAAATCTAGTGATCGAAATGGCCTGGTCCGGACCAGGAAAATCTGGTCTGGTCCGAACAAAGAAATTCTGGTCTGGTCGGGTCCGAGGGTTTTGAACCCCAAGCCAGATTGCTTTGGACCAGACCAGATCGGACCACATTTTCCTGGTCCAACCATATGCAGTGTTTTAAAGGAATTGAGTTTGATAATTTGTTTTCTACACTATTGTTTCAATTAATTACAAGCATGTGTTTATATGATTAAATAATACATATTATAATATAAAATCCGTGCCAAAAGAATGTCAAAAATGGCACATGTCTAAGGTAGTTTTTTGTTCGGAGATTTCCTGTTCCAAAATGGTCTGGTCTGGTCTGAAGGCCGAACCAGACCACATGATCTGTTCCAATGAGGTCAGACCAGACCAGACTATTTCGATCACTCCCAAATCCCATGCTATTACTTTAACTCCGGGGTGGTCTATAAAGGACGTGGACAAATGTTTACCTATTTATTACATCCCCACTCCCATGAGCTACCACGTTCACTCCGGGGTGATCTCTAAATTATTAAAACAAAATTATCACTAATTGATTATATATCTACTCCTTTGCCATTACTTTATTATTATTATTATTAATTATCAGGGGTCCAGTCTCTTGCGAGACTGACGCCGCCGAGGCCTTATTTATAATGGCCTATTGCAGACTCCCCCTATGGACGTGAAAGACTAGATCAGCTTATGAGCCTACCCGTGGCATGCGAGAACGCCACTAGCTGGCCCACAGATGCTTGACCCAACAGTTCCAACGAGATAACACAGCCACCTAAGTAGAGGTTCCTCACTAATAAGAAGGCTGGACATGACGTTAGGAAGTGAATCGGAGTGTCATCCTCCTCCCCACAGTGCTGGCACCGTGGGGAGTCTAAAACTCCTATCTTCCAACCATGATAGCCCCACGCCCCATGCCCAGTAACTAACCCAACCAACCACCTCAGCTGGTCCCTGGGGTATCGTACCATTGACGCATTACCGTACAACGGTGCCGATATCCAGAGCTTCGCCTGTATACACTTACGCAACCCAGTCCAATGTCTAGAGTGCTCACGTCTGGTCCACCCCGCAATAGCGCAGTGGACAGCGGAGATTGGGACCGGTAGAATTGGCCTAGGACCAAGCTGCCTAGCACAACTGTCATCATGCGAAGCCTTCGCAAGTCTATCCGCCTCCTCATTACCCCTAAACCCCGAATGAGCAGGGACCCAAACCAGCTCAACCTCACATCCTCTCTCAGCGAGACTGTTAAGGTACGAGTGGCAGTCACCCACAACACTCGAGGCAGTGTGAGGCCTGGATAGAGCACGCAAAGAGCTCTGACTGTCGCTGAATATCCTGACCGGGAGATCTCTGTGCTCGTTCTCAAGCAGCCAGTGTGCTGCCAAAGAGATGCCAGAGATCTCACACTGGAACACGGAAGCATCAGCTCCTAGGTACACGGACATAGCCATTGGAGTACGTGTACCCCTTGGACATCGGTCCTCAATAACGACTCCACATCCAGCGTTATCACCTTCCCGTGAGCCGTCTGTGTAGCATACAATTCCATAACCTTCAAGGGATAAATCCCTTACCCATTCAACCCGTGACCCAATTTCCACCCTGAACCTGCGGTCCTCTAGCGGCCGATATGCCCAGTCCACTGGCATGCATAGAATTGGGTCGCACAGGCCCCATTTTTCGCAGATCACAGTATGACTACTGGGACCCCCAAACATCGGATTGATCGTCCACAATCCTTTAGTTTTCAGCCTATGCATTGATCTGACAGCCACTCCTTTAAGACAAATGTCTAAAGGAATAAGTCCGATTAGACATTCCATAGCCGCACTTGGCGTTGATCGAGGCGCACCAGTAATCATGAGACATGCCTGGTGCTGCACCCTATTCAACAAAATCACATACGAGCATTTCTCCAGTGCCGCGGACCATACCACAATCCCATACTCAATCACAGGTCGAATAAGTGACGAGTAGGCCCACCTTGCTACCTTTGGTGATAGCCCCCATTTCCTTCCAATCATACGCTTACATCGGACCATAGTCACCCCCGCTCTGCTGACAACCGACTTGCATTGTGGCATCCACGTGAGGTGCTTGTCCAATGTAACACCCAAATACCTTACCAAACGCCGGATTTCAAGATTCACACCCCTATAACTTAGAGCAGGGGGGCTAAACCTGGTATTCCTCGTGAACAAAATCAACTCAGTCTTCTCGGCGTTAAGGCGAAGTCCAACCTCCACACACCATTCACCAATGATATTAAGACCACTAGTGACCCGGTGTGCGAGTGTATGAAACACCTTGCCACCTTGAAGCACTCCAGTATCATCCGCATATCCCTGTGACAGAGCGGATGACGCTTTCAGCCGAAGCCTTGATAAAAGGCCATCCATAACAAGGTTCCACAGAAGTGGTGAAATAACCCCACCCTGTGGGCAACCTCTCTCAACGTTGCGATGTCTCGAACTACCTTTGACCTCTGACATAACCCGTCTATGTCTAAGACCAAAGTCGATCCATCTCTTTAACAAATAACACACACCGAACCTGTCCAGCGCCGCAACAATTGCATCAAACAAAACGTTGTTAAATGCCCCCTCAATATCAGCAAAGGCACCCAAAACCATCTGTCCGGACTCAAGAGCTCTCTCCACAAACGCCACAACCCTATGAATGGCGGCGTCTGTTGAGAGGCCCCTCAAGTACGCAAACTGATTGTTAGCCCTAAGCCTACCCTCCAACTCAGGAGTTCTAATGTGCCCATCCACCAATCTTTCAAGGACCTTCAGCAACACAGGTGCTAGCTGTATTGGCCTCCATGCAGAAACCTTGCTGTAATCCCCCTTACCTGGCTTTGGTAGGAAAACTACCTTTGCCACTCTCCAACACAGCGGTACAGTACCCAGTTCCAAGCAAGCTTGATACAGAGCTACCAACCGCTCCACAATAACAGGTAGACTCCTTTGTACTAACACCGGTTGAATACCGTCCGAGCCCGCAGATTTATATGGCAGAAAACTCCATGCAGCAGTCTGCACTTTATCTACAGTCACAATTCCAGAACAGCCATGCGCACCAAGTGAGCACAGACTATGCTCTGGGGTATACAACTGCCCATTACCACAGCCAGGGAAGTGATGTCAGGACATCCAGTGTCTCGTCCATCGATACAGTAAGACCCTTGGTGACCGCATCAAAGACAGACACAGGCGTTCTACACACACTTCCCTCTATACTCCGCAGACACTTCACCGCGTCTCCAAACTTGCTTACCCCACTGCAAAACTCGGTCCATGACCTTCTTTTCGCACAGCGAACTGCCGACATGTAAGTATTACGGGCTGACTTATACTCAGCCCATATTACTGGGTCGCGTCTATGCCGACCAACTCTTTTATAAAGAGAGGCAGCACCATGACGCAAAGCTGTTAGCTCATTAGTCCACCACGACGCAACTCTTGCCCTTCGCCTGACAACCCTCATAGGGCACACCAACTCAAGAGATTCCATCATAGCATTCCCAATAGCCAAAGCCTCAGCATCCACCGCGTTGACGCTAGACAATTGACCAATAGGCGCTGCGTGCAATCTCTCACGAAGACACTCAGTATATTTGCCCCATTCTACTTTCCTAATGCTCCTACAGCGAACAACCTCTGGCAGACCGGCCAAGATCCGAAAGCGAATGTACCTGTGGTCAGACGCCGATTCCTCGTCTGACACAGCCCACTCATCCACCCAAGGCTCAGCTAGTCTATTAGCCAGAGTAATGTCAATTACCTCACTTCTATTGGAGACTACAAACGTTGGAGCAGATCCCTGGTTTACCACCGAAAGGTCAGTAGCCAAGATGTACTCAAACAATTCAACACCTCTGCGATTTGTGTCAGAGCTACCCCAAACCTGGTTATGTGCGTTGGCATCAGCACCAATAATAAGGGGCAGTTTGTTGACTTCACAATATTCAACCAGCTTGCGCATTAGTACACCTGGGGGATCTCCAACATCCCCCGGCATGTACACAGAGGCAAATACTATCGGACCCTTGGTCCACCATGTAATAACAGAGACAACATCTCTGTCAGTAAACTGCGACAGCAACTGAGCCTTAACATTTCTCGACATCAGAACACATGAGCGTGGAGTCTCATGCGATCCAGATGCAAAGAGTTGATTAGCTCTGCCCAACCCTCTTACTACTCCTTTATAACAATATGGTTCCTGAATGAGACAGATATGCGTGCAGATCGGATGAGTATTGGCGGCAGTGCAGTTTTGGTAATTTTTATGTCGCACCACTCTATTGCGTAGACCGGATAAGCTCAAGGCCGCCGCTTTTGAGTGGTGCATGTTAATTTGGGTCAGGTCAATCATGGAAAGGGCCATGGGAGAGACCCCTCCAGACTGTTGACCCAACCCGGTGTTAAAGGTTATTAGCCTCACGCACCGCCACCAACACCACCCGACCTACTCACAACCTCAAACAGAACCAAACCCAAACCATAGTGGAGCCTATAGCCAAGATCAGACAGAAACTTGTCACTGTCCTCATCTACAGTTAGATGCCAGACATGCCAAGGCTGTCTGAGCTTGGTTATATTTCGCTCCGAGTACGGCCTCCAAAGCCCAGTAGACAACCCTGCGTTGCGATCTCTCAGAAGGACCAGGAAATCCGAGAAAGCATCACGATAATCAATCCCAGATCCTGGTCCCTCCACTTCCACTCTCAACTTCTTGCCATTACTTTAACTCGGGAGGGGGAGCGTCCATAAATTATGTCTACAAAATTATCACTTATTTATTGAATCCTCACTCCCAAGCCATTACTTACCTCCGAAGAGGTCCATAAAAGTTGTCAAAAAAATTTATTAAATCCCCAATCCCGAGCTATCGCTTTATGTCCAGGGTATCTGTACAGTTGTAGTTGACTGTCCTGTTTAGGCAAGAATTTTTCGTAACGTCTGAGTACTCGAGTCGTTATGCAAAAATGACTCAAACCCAGAGCACTTAACAACTTTATCTAAAAGACTCATACCTAGAGTACTGAACGTCTTTGTTTCAGGGTCTTAATCCCATGGCTTTATAGTATGCAGGCATTAAGAATGAAAAGGCAGCCGAAGAGGAGTGATTGGCTCAACAAAAAAGAGAGTAATAGCAGTCAATCCTTTTCGCTGTTGCTCTGAGAGACAACCGAATAGTCCGAGCGTTAACATCTCGCTGCTCTGAGCACTGACTAACCTCCATTTTCTCTAAACTAGTTTCAAATTCAGATATTTTTGAATTCCAAATTGGTTTGTGAAATATTAAGTAATTTTATTTGTTATTAGGTGTAATTTTAAAAGTGTTAGTGATTAACGACTCAATTGGTAACTACTACCAAAATCACAAACTCAGAAGATCAAAAGCTAGCATTTTATTCTTATAACTATTGGTTCCACACCTTAATTATTCTCACTCTACCCGTTTACATCACATAGCAGTTAAGTGCATCAAGCTTCAGATCTTCAGTGCATCCATCATATACCGCAACCCGAGCTGCTAGTGCTGTTTTCATGCTCCCGCATGTAGTCAGACATTTGCATTCTTGGTAATCATTCTTTCCGGTTGCTGTCATCATTTCTGGAACTCTGTTACCTCTTTCAAGTGGAAGAAGCAGACCTAGTCCACCGAGACCAAGCCATAACCGAATCCTCAGTTCAAAATCGTTTGCCAAAGCGCTCTTACAGGGTAAAATCCGCTCATCAGCTCAGAATCTTCGTCATACCCGTCTCAAGACCGCTCTCCAACCCGCTTCATCAGGTCTGGACCCCTCTTAGACCCGTTTCCTCCGGTCTGAATCGCACTCCAACCCGCTTCATAAAGTCTGGATCTTTCTCAGACCCGCTTCCTTTGGTCTAAACCACTCTCCGACCCGCTTTCTCTGGTCAGAGCCGATTTGCGTGCCCAGATTCAGACTCTCTTACCAGAACCATATCGGGTCCGGTCGTCCCAGCCTACGCTTATACTAGAACCCCATTGGCTCCTATCTGCTCTCACCATACCATATCCATCTTGGGTCTGGTCTACCTCGACTAAGCATATACTGCTCCCTTATACCGCAACCATTTCGGTTTCGGTCTACCGAGAGCAAGTGCATCTGGCTTCTTCATACCATATACAATTCGGTTCAAGCCTATCAATACCAAGCTTATCGCGCTTCTGCAACTCTCGACCTGGTCTCAAGCCTATTGAATCCGGTCTCATCGCTCCATCCAGCCTAACCAATCATCTCTCAACCCGGCTAGGCTGCTTCAACCAACCGGCTGTCTCCACTTACCCCGGAACCGACCATAGCACTACCATCACCCACATCTTCAAATCGAATTAGGAATAGCCAACCCCTTCCTCTTATTTACACATAGGACACAAGTACGGGTTGACGTTAAGAAGGTGCACGAGATTTACAACCATAATTACCATTGTGCATACCCCCAATCAGGATCCATAAAAATAGTGTCAGCAAAATTATAACTGTCTATCTGTCAGTCTGTTTGTCTTTCAGTATGTCGGTCTGCCTGTCTCTCAGTCCGTAAGTTGCGTGATTCGAAAGAAAATGCTAAGAAATTTAGCTTTGCGAAAAGCCTTTAATTAATTTAGCATTAGGAATAGCCTTTCCTGTTTCGATGAAATACTGCTTCTCCATGGATCGTCTTTTATAAGCTAAAATAAGGTCCAACTCATTTGTTGAAGTCAAAATTCGCTAATGAGCTCAGCCTCTACTTCGGGCCCACGGTCGCCAAATCCGGATTTTTCTAAAAGTAGTGGACCGTTAAGGGGTATTTTTTTGTAGCTAAGCGCCAAACCACTGTGCAAGCTTTATTAATTTTTAGAAATCCATTAGTTCGAGCACACTTATATTTGAGGAAAATTTTTAGGTAACCGTGCAGGTTTGTTTCCTACCATTGCATTGACTGCTTTTTTCACCTTCAAGTTCGTAAAAGGAATATGTTGAAGCCAGGAACATCACTAACTTCGAGAGCCTAGAGTTACTACTCGTAATCTGCTAGATCCTTATTAATTTGTGTTTCGTATTCACCCGACTAGTTACTTCTTAAAACATTACTCCATGCGATTTACAGATGGCGGTTTCTTTTTGTAATACAAAAAAAGTAAAACCAAAGACCGTTGCAACAAATATTCTAATGGTGACAGTGCTGTACGATAGTGCCGTAATATTGTCAATTGTAATTGTTATTGTATTTTTATAATTATTACATTTACAATTGTAATTGTAAATACAATTACAATACAATACAAAAATTTTCTGGAGTGTGTTCTGAGCCTTTGTTTTACGCAAAAATCGTGTATGTACATGATATTTATCATGGTAAATATCAAGTCAGTAATTTAATCCTAATGAGGGGTCTAATTAAGGTTCCAAAAGTTAGAATTGTAATTTTGTATTGTAATTGTATTGTAATTTACAATTACAACACAATATTAATTTACAATACAATACAATATTTTTCTTACAATAGTTTTACAATATTACGGCACTACTGTACGATCTATAGATTTTGACCGGTGTATCAAGTTGACCGTTGTAAAAACGACCGTAGTAAGGCTATACTTTAACATTGCACAGCATAGCGTTATTGCCGGGACTGCTGAATTTGACCGGTGTATCAAGGTGACCGTTGTAGCCCCGGCCGGTGTAACCCGACTGCACTGTATAAAGATCACTAAAATTACATACACAACAACTTTTTAAGCACAGCTATCTCTCAAGTTCCTATCGCAGTTCTCTAGCTCCTTGCTTGACTCTAGTCCGGGATGAAGTAAAGACGGATTCCTCTGTACTTAAGCTTTGTCCCCTCTCCTCATTCTCACCGCCCAACTACAGACAATCCCACTGTCTACCTGGTTTCCCTTACACCCAGTCATACGCCCCTTCGTCCCCGTCCGCCGACACGTCTCGTTTCTGTCTTCCTGACGAACTGCCGCAACTGCACTAACTATTGTAGGCGCAAATAGCATTGAGCCTGACCGTTAATCTTTGTTCAAAAATTTGTATCATATGTAATGTTAAAAGTAACGTCAAGTTCTACTGCGCATGTACAAAAGGCTCAACCCTATATGCGACGATAATACGTCAGCCCCCTTGTTTACGCTCAAAGACGAGAGATCCTAAAAGACTGCGCATCCTAATGTTGAACATTTGGCCAAAATTTCTCTCTCTCCTTTTGAATCTGGCCAATCAACGGCTCTGACCATGTGTTTTGATACGCCAATTTGCGTTAATGAGTTACCACTTTTGCTAATAAATAGCTTAAAGAGATCACAAATAGAGAGAAAGACAACTTTATTAAAATAAACTTGACACTGTCGTCCAACGACGATAGCCCACAGGACTCAGTATACGATGCATAATTTTGCTGCATATAAATTATGTGTATTATTAAAAATATGAATGTAATTTAAAAATTAATTAGTTGGCACAGAAGAATATAAATGATGCACACAAATTTGAACTGATTTCTTCAGAACGGAAATCACTATGTCATCAATCAGCGTACTAGGTAGACAATTGGTTTTCATAAATAAATAAATGAGATCTAGGTTATGATTGATAGATACACCATGGGGGAGGCCAAGATTTCTTAAGAAACTGGCTACTGTATCATATAGTATCATATGTGAAGAAAATTACTTTACTCATGTTGCGTATTATTGAACTAGGGAGAATGTTGGCCGTGCAAGGAGGACGAATCCAACTGCGCCTTGATGGGATTAGAAGCTGATAAATATGCAATTGGAAACCGCTCTCATGTAAAGTTTTACTTATCCACTGGAAAAGCCTCTCCTTTCTGTGGTAATTGGAGTTTTGTTCTTGACTCGTTATGCTGCTGACTTAAAATGCTAATCCGACTTTTGTGGTTCACTGGAATACATAATCGACCGTCAGTAACACTATCGTATAGGATCTTTTTCCAGATTCGCATTCAATTGATACGTTATTTAATAGTTATACATAGGTATTTCTTTTTATCTGTGTCTCAAATGTGGTCTAGTTCAGTACTGCATGTTGCACACAATTTAACACTTCTGTATGCTTCTCTGGTCAAAATTGCGAGCAATTAACGCTGAACTGTTGTAGGTTTATTCCTACCCGAAATATTCCTACCCTTATCTTTTGCTGTTCTTTCGTCCTTTATCAATTCGTGTAGATTATATGTAATGCTTTTGAGTGTTGTCTTACACCATCCTTTTCCGTTTTAATGCTAGGGATAGTTTACATAATTAATTAAAGACAATCGTTGCTCTTTATAAAAACTTATTGACAATTAAGTATTTATTCTAATTAGTAATAATTTAATAAACTCGTTTGAAACTGCCGTGTTATTACAGTACACTCATGAATAGTAATACTTGTTTTTTTCATGGTCATGGGTAGGAAAAGTTCTATGTTAGGTCGTGGAAAGGAAATGTCCGGGTACGAAAAATCCGGGTAGGAAAAATCCGTTTACCCGCTGAGCGACCTAAAAGATGTTTCAGCATGAATATTGCTGTATGTTTTGCGCAACTGTAGTTTGCGTGCGCATTTAAAAATTTGAAGCAAATACGAGGAAACCTACAAACACTGCCCAATAATAATAATAAAAATTTCCCGGGAAAAATCTTTTCACAGACTTGAGACTTTGTCTCTTGTAGACCCGGTTGTCACGTTGATTCAAAAACTGCATTCACTGAGGGAAGAAGGCAAATAAGACTTGCCTAAAAGTTTCATCCTTGAACTTGTGAAGTTTATTTTTAAATTCAATCACTCCTGTCACTTCACATTTTCCATAATTACCGGTAGTACTAATGCGCGTAAAGCTGATCGGGTTTATTTTTTCAAAACTTCAAGTACCTGTATCTTTTTACTTAGCCAATGTACACGAAAGGAGGAGCTGTCATTATACTTCTCTTTTAATACTGTATGTGCAAAAAAATACTTAGTGTCGAAAATTAAAAGTCGCAAGAGATACAGGTCATTGTACGAAAAAATTGCGGAAAGTCTTACATCAGCCCGAATGCCCTTTATGTAATTAGTTACCTTAAATACTTTTAAAGTTAATGGAAAAGTAGGGTCTTAAATGTGATCGGCATAAAAAAACTCAAAGAAGCACTCAAAACTTTTATGATTTTACATAGCCAGAGTGTCTAAGGAAAGAAACTGAAATCGGCAGTGAAGATACTTAAGACCATAGGCTGTATTAGTTGCATAAATTTTTATAGCCCGTACTGTTTAAACGGCGGCCACTGATCACCTTTTGGGGGTGATCACCTTTACTCACCTTAGTAATATGTTTTTACCAGAAAATTAACCTGATTACGCTATGGTAACCAAAATGTTTTGGATCAGTTTTGATTTCAGGTCAGCCCGGAATTAATGCTTTACATTTATGCTGGTTAAATGTGTTGTATAAGAGTCATTTTTACTCGAGGGGTAGTTAAAACTTGATTGTGCGTCTTTTGTGCGATGTAAAATTCACCCTATTTTGTTCAATATAATCTTTTACTTCCGGCTGCTGCACGTACAATTTTATTGGATCGCAGGCTTGAAAGGGTTAAAACTATACGAAAACCTTGGCTTCCAGACCCGTCAAATGGCACCATGAAAAGTGCAAATAGTTGAAAACGGAAGCGCACACAACGTGCAGTGGCATTCAAGAATGGCCATCGCAAATCCATTTATTGTGCACTTTTAATGAAGAGATAAAAAAATAAAATATTGGTACGCGATACTGTTAGAGGGAAATATTATTACGAAGCTTAGCGTTGACTTGAGTGTAGGGTGTAGGTGCAGTAATGCAGAGTAGACATGGATACGATGCAGTTGTAAGTTATACAATAGAAAACTTTGATTAAACAAAAGTTATTGTTATTGCATAAATAGTGTTCTGGCCAGGTTCATTTTTTTTATCAGCTTCAACTTTTTTCCTCAAACTTTTATTGCGATCATAACTTTTATCCAGCTCTGTACCAATCAGGACCCAGGAATTTTAAATTGCAAACTGCAGTGCAGGAACTTAAATAAATTAGTTAAACCACTAACATGTAAGTTTGTTGATAAACTTATTCACATTTCGTTATTTCAAATGTAATAGTCAACTTTTGGAATCGTAAATCACACGTCAAAATCGAGATAGTACTTTAAAAGAGTTTCAGATTATTTAAATGGGTAGAATCGTTCTAGTATTTCTAAAGCGACATAAATTATCTAAATAGACACAAATCCATCCAAATAATGCCATACAACTATACTTATAGAAAATAGAAGAGCATAAAATGACACGATATACTGCATATATAAATAGATATTACCCATAATTATTGCTTTTTAGACTTACAAAATGCGAAGCCCCTGTTTTAAAAATAAATAATTCCCATATGCTTCAGTTAAGACACCGGTTTAATAGAAGACCGAGCTCTAGACATTGATAACCAACTATTTAATGCTACGCGGTATTACAAGATTTTTCATTTTGCAGGTCGGACTGGAACGAGAAAATATAATATAGAAAAACAAGGGCTTTAGCCCTTGTTTTATGGCAGCCTTAACAGCAAAATTAAGCATTTTGAATTTGCCGCCAAATTTTAGCTTCAATTTACATGGTTTGAATTTAAAAAAGCAATTAAGCCGCACAATAATTTTTTGGTTATTTTATCTATCGTATTTATAATCAACTTCTGTAATACAATCAAAAATTCAAAATTCCAATTTTTGAATTTCCCGCTAATAAATTTAATATTGCGTTAACTCAAGATTTCGACCGGTAAGTCAGTAAACTTATACAAACATGATACACCATTTGAACGGTAACGATAAGGCAAATCTAAATAACTTAGTGTGCACGCACGATAGTTATTAGGTTTTAAATGGTTTCGAAATTACCTAATTGCAAATTAAAAAATGTTAACGGATTGTGTCGAGTGATATATCATTGGAAAGCTCTTTAAAAATAAGCAGACACCATTTTTTTTGTTTTTTGATTGTGGCCCATACAACACATTTTAGGCGGCATTTCAAAATTAAAAGTCCGTTGTCTTAGAAACGCTTTGTTATAATGGACGCCCATTCCTTTATTTGAATTCTACTGGTGATTAGCTTTCCAATGATATATGGATCGATGAAATTGGTGCAGTATTGAAAGATTTTCAAAATTCCCGTAAATTATGTAGATTGTAGGTAATAAACAAGGGCTAAAGCCCTTGTTTAATGGCAGCCTTAACAGGAACGTTAGGCAGTTTACATCCTATTTTTTTACAGCATATTTCATTTTTGAAAAAAATTGTTTTTTAAATTTGCCGCGGAAACTAGGTATAGGTAGGATAGGTAGGAAAAAGAGCATGATTGCCTATACACGCCATGTTAAAATATTTGAGTAACAATTTATGTCTCTAGACATACTTGGGCAAATTAAAAACAACTTCATCACATCACTGTATCCTCTGCAGTACCTTTGTTCATATAAAAAATTGTTTAATGAGTTTTAAAATACTTTAAAAATTTTTGAAACCCCCTAATATGGTCGATATTTTATGAAAATACGCTTTTGTGCGGTATGTGTGGAGGAGTCCCTCTCTAGTGCAAAATGGAGGTAGTCAAAATTGATTTTAGTTGAAAGTGGATATAGCATTTTTAGTTTTTCCGAACTTAAAGATTCATAGTGGACGTATTAGGGTGTATTGTGTACAACGTTATTTTCAAAACCATTTAATTGTTTAAACATCAGTGCGACATTATAGAATAAATATTCAGCTAGCATGGCCTCAACAAGCTGCTGACTGGGTGCAAGGCAAACTAAAAATCAGTATTTTTGGGACCAGAAGGACTTTTCATGACATCAACTTAACCCCTACAAAGTGAGTTTAATCGCGTTTAAAGAATCTTAACAAAGATATAACTTTATTGCCTTAGCAATAAATAGATTATTTTTAATAACTATTAAAATTGTAAAAACGTGTGGATGTTTTAACAGTGCAAGATTTCATCATGGAACTAATTTGACGTTTATGGTTAATAATTCTGAAGAAATGGGATTACTCGACCAAGTAATAATTTTATAATTTTTACATTGCATTGCATTAAAAATTTATATTTTTTACTTAAAGGATAGAATAGAATAGAAAGCGTCGCAACAACACTTTTCAGTGTTTTTCTACAAATTATACTTATACAAACTGTTGAAAACGCTTTTCAAAAGCTGAGCTACACATTGCAAGACAGTTTATACTTATACATATAATGTCTTTCCAGTTATTACATTCTGATTCTACCTTGATTCAACTTTTCCGGTACAACTTATCACTATCACTTATAACCTAGCACATACAAGTCATGGTCAATTCACCTGCCTATTCTGTTTCAACTGATGACCGACACAACTTATGAGCTATTTAGCTTTAGACTACTGCGATTCTGCGATTCAACTTGTTACCTATTTAACCTATGCATTTTTGAATATGACTTGCGTTATGACAGACGACAGATATATTTCATGTATGTGTCATGTATATGTATGTATGTATGAGTTTAGAGATTTTCAACCTTTAAGGTTATATCTCACTCTACAATTTTACTGTGTGATTTGAAGATCCCGCGAAGTAGTATTATACTAAATCGCATTGGGCTTCGCATCGTTACTTAATTACCTACACTTGTAGTATTTGGTTTTATTCGCTCTCTTCCTGCGGACCATTTTGCATAGTAAGACAAAACAGAAGTGACCTGGCCATTTTCGTTCACGACCGGCATCCCGGTCGACAAAACCAAAAAATGTTGCGCTCTACCCAGGCTCACTCATTTTTCCTCTCGCCTCATTTAGGCTCAAGCCATGAGCCCATATTGAGGGCTCAAGGGTTTTTCGTTTCCGTAGTGGGGTATTGAGTCCGACTCATTTAAAAGTGACCGTCTGGCTCATTTTGGACTCAGTACTGTCTTCCAAAAAAATATCTGAAATACATAAAAAGGAAATTTAAACCGGGGGATCGGGGATATGCACGTCGTATGTATATGCATTATGCATTGCAGGTCGCACCATTAGTTAGTGCACTGGCACTGATTGTAATAATTCTAATATTTAATTCTAATTTCTGTGTGCCTGTGTTAATACAACAAAATAATTGTAATATTAATTAAAGTTACTTAAAAGTTACGTTACACATCTGACTTAAATTTATGTGATATTTATAAATTTCCCAAATTTTCTTATTAAAATATATGCACATAGTTATAGTCTCATAAATTAAGCACTATCAGCAGCAGATATTATTAATTATTTGAATTACTCGAAAATTATTTTAGAGCATTCCATTTGCTAATGCAATTAAAAAATACCGACAATTTAAAATTCAACGAACATAGAGTAATCTAGACCAATAAATAGTATTAAGCATATAAAATATCACTTAAATATTATAAACATTATTGATGGTTTTTTAATAGCAACATAATAATCAAATAATTGAAATTCTTTGAATCTTTTAGCCTAGCTAATACAAAAATATTAGAAAAGAATCGTAAAAGAATATACTAAAATTTGATAAATAAAAATATAAAATTTTAAAATTATAGAATTTTAATGAAATTTATTAAACATAAACTGGCATAAGTTTTAAAATTCTGCATCGCTGTCACTGTCATTAGTTTCATTTCAGTGCATTGTGCATTGCTATGTATATTTAATTAATGATTATCATTATTTTTATTTTTATTAGTGATTTAGTTTTGGTGTTGGTTCTGTTCATACTAGTAATAGTAATACTATTTTATTTTATCATTAGTATTGTATATGTTGACATGCTTTGCTAAAGACTACAACATTTTTTATAGGTAGGTACAAATTACTTTTAGTATCTGAGGGGTCGGCTCATTTGTGAGGGAAAGAGGTGGAAATTTTTCGTCGGACTCACTGTGAGGCCCATGGGTCCTGAATGACTCAAATGCACGAACGAATTCGAACGGCACTTTTTATATCGGGCTTACTCAAGGCTCGAAATTTTTAGTTTTTTAAAAAATAAGTGACTATCGTTCACAAGTATTTTGACAAGCAAAAGTGACCGACTGTCTTACTATGCCATTTTGCAATAAGCGTATTTTGATTACTATTCAAGAATATACCAAAATGTTTCCGCCAAGATTGCTCTTGGTCGAGGGAAAGCGATTGGGTATCGAACAAGTAGGCAGAGGTCATCACTCCCTGACTAAATGAAATAAGCCCGCTCGCCCACCCCGCCAGTTAGCCCTCCAATCCTCCACGAGCGAAAGTAGCAGCAGCTATACTTACAGAGTGGATCGGAAAAATATGTTGATTTGGCTTATGACGTTCATGCTTACGCTCGGCACTGAGCAGACTTTATTATGTCGTCTATTATTGCTATCGCCTCTGTCACCATCAGTACTTTAGACTGATACAGATATACGAAAGCAAACTCAACTACCTTGAAAATTCATTCAAATCTCAAATTCCCCTCCCCAAGGCAAGTATTACCACTGTACCACTCTCGTGCGAGAGGGTCTAAACTGGCTACCGGCTGCGGTTCCCTCAACAGATCCAAAAAATGAATCAGTTGAGGATTTATTTAGGACAGAGCAAGCTCCCCTAAGCCACGAAGCCGGTACTGTCATGTATATGTAGGTGTGAGAAATACAGTAGGTGTATTATGAAATACAGGGTACAATACTATCAATGAGTGGCAGGCGCACACAAATAGTTTAAGTTATTCATAATATTTAATAATTTCTTAAATTTCAAAATCTAAAGGTTTGACAATATTTTAAGTAAGATAATGAAGTAAAATATTCAAATAAACACAAGGTCGAAAGTCCTTGTTTAACGGCAACCTAATTAGTAAGGCTGGGCAGTTTAAATCTCGCAAAAACTAATATTTTATAATAATATTTTGAATTCGCTTTTAGTCATTTTATTTAGAAGGAGTGTGCAAAAAAAGGTCAAAGGAACTTTATTTGTAAGCTTTTTGTGCAAGCTTCTGTTAGCAGCACAAACTGCCATAAAGCTGAGTGGTAAATAATTTGTAATCAATTTCTGTAACATAACAAAAATATTATAATTTAAATTTCTCGCCAAGTTTTAAAATCGAAAAGTAAGTTTCAAAGTACAGTGAAATCCGGTTATAAGGGACCCGGTTTAAAGGGAAATCCGGCTTAAGGAGTCAGATTTCAAACGTTTGGTTGGCCATCCTATGATTCAATGTTAAAAATAACCGGATACAAGGGAACCGATATAAGGAATAATCCGGTTGTAAGGGACGAATTTTAGAGGATTTTTTGGTATTAAAAGCCACTTATAAGGGAATTTTTACAAAAAATGATAAAAGTACATACTTTTCATTTGAATAAATAAGAAAGATCCGAACAAGTGGAGCACTACTTGTACTTGCTAACTAAGTGGGATAGAGAACTCAAGGAGAATATAGTGTTACTAACAGACAACTGTTCCAGTCATCGAGCACGTAAAGCCACCAGATATCTTACAGTCTATTCTGTGGATGCACCAATCCTGGAATTTAGTTAAAGTTAACACAATCCGAAACTGTTTCCAACATTCAAAAATTTACTTCCACTTAGACGAGGTACAACCGGATTAAGAAGAAGATGACGATTCGATTTTGAAACAAGATGCTACAGCTTTAGGGATGGAAGCGTCAGCAGTAGAGACGCTTACATTTTCTGATTTTGCTGCTATAGATAATGACTTACTTACTGAGAAGGAAGTGACTGAGGACTGAGGAACAGATTGTCACCAATATTTTATTGGAAAGGGAGGAAGTAGAATCCGAAGAGGATTCAGAGGAAGAAAATACAGAGGACGAATCTCTGCCAATTGCAAGTGCTGCGGAAGTTTTAGAAATGATGCAGAAAGTTCAACAATATTTTTTAGCTCAGGCATATACTAAAGACGCAACCTTTACTTACCTACAAAATATAATCTTACGTGTTCGTGAGAACCAAACTATGAAAGACATGAAACAAACTACATTAACGGACTTTTTTAAATAATCCAAGCGATTTGTATCTATTTGACAATACATAATATGTAAATTATTCCTTGACCACGTTTTGAGTACAAATAAATATTTCAAATTTGTAAATTATGTACCATGTTCACTTACAAGGGAAATCCCTTTTACTGTTAAAAGGGAATCCGGCTATAAGGGACCGATTATTCCGGTCCGGCGGGTTCCCTTATAACCGGATTTCTTTGTAGTAGTTAATTAGAATTCGAAATAAATTTTTTAAAAATATCCGATTCTAACTAGTGCAGTGACATCATTTTGATGCTCGTTTCTAAAAATATTTTTGAGGCTTTCGAATAGGACTCCTGGGTATATACATGTACCATATTGTTTCAAATAACTCCCCCGGGAGTTAGCTCAAACTTTGCCTCAAACCCCGGGAGTTGATAGAGACCCGGGAGTTACAGAAAATTTTTATGAAAGCTTAACGAGAATTTATGATAGTTAGGTACTTTTTCACTGACACCTTGGTGATGGTTCGTAAGATCTTTTGTATTTTGAAATACTTCGTTTCTCAATCTCTTTCGTATTTAGGAAATCATTGTAAACTCAATAAGTTTATTGCGAGAGTATTCTGAAATTCCTTCGGGAAGTGAATCATTTGTCAAACTACTTATACCATCTGAATTTACTTTGATTAATCCATCATTGATTCATTTTCCTTTATTATCATTTAAGTTTTACGATTATTATTGAAATTCATGTTGAGAATTATTATTAGTTGTTCGTGAATTAAGTATTAACAGAATTACTCATTTTACACCGTTCTACGTAGTTAAAACTCTCATTTACACTATCAAAGCTATTTAGCTCTTTAATAAAGCCTTTTCTTCATCTTCCATGGTTCCTATACACGTTCCCACGACATTTCCCATAATTCCCGTCATTTTAAGATTTTATCTCACAGTGCCCCTGTCGATTCTCACAGCGCCCCAGACCACTCGCTTCCTATCCACTCACCATTTCCCATGTTCTCTTATGGCAATCGCCGTACATACCAAACTCGCCTTTTCTATGTTCTCCTACCTACCTTCCTTCGTAGTTTCCGTATTTCTCGCCCGTTTTCTTCGGGACTTGTTTTACAACTCTCTCAGTTACTGAATACAATCACATACAATCAGTCACTTGATCAGACACACACATCCAATAACATCAATTAGAGTTAGAAGTGAGTTAGAAGTAAATTACATTGGAGTCATCTTCGACCACATCCGAGTGAAGAGTAGCGGAGACGTTCTCGGAACCTTGCGTATCATTTTATCCTGCTTGCTATTTGTTACAAGTCAACTGACAACTTGTGAGAATCTATTATTGAACATTATTCTATTTCTTTCTCTCTTTTCGTTATAAACTAGTAGAAGATAGTTGTCAACTACATCGGACTGACCATTAAGTACAGATATACAGTGATATACTTATAACACGATAACTACAGTGATGCCCTTATGAAACAGATTACAACAGTTGACAATTGAATTCTTACGCCATAGTACAACTCTACCTATTATTTTGAACTAATAGGCAGGGACACATACAAAACATACTACATTAATATTACAGTAACTGTACCCTAAAAAACGGACTTACAGTGTGACTCCAATCTCAAGGCCTTACAGTGTGACTCAAATTTAACGGTCTTACAGTGTGACTCAAATTCAACGGTCTTACAGTGTGACTCAAATTTAACGGTCTTACAGTGTGACGAAAACTCAACGGTCTTACGGTGTGACTTAAATTTAACGGTCTTACAGTGTGACTCAAATTTAACGGTCTTACAGTGTGAATCACATTTAGCGGTCTCACCGTGTGACAGAAATATAACGGAATTACTGTGTTACACTAATATAACGAACCTACAGTGTGACACTAATACAACAGGCTTACAGTGCGCATCCACAGATAACTAATGCCAGATAACATTGTTCCTGATGGAAATCAACTTAGTAGATCTCCTGTAAAAATAGACAGAAAAAGCAACGAACGAAAATCGAAAAAGAAGAAACAACACTGAAGAACCCACACCTGCACTTAAACGACCGGAGCAGCCAATACTGACAGCAGCTGACCTGCTCGAGTTTGACGACGACACTGATGACGAGCAAAGCAATAACATGGACTCACAGTTAATATTAGCCGCCATCCAGAAAGGCAAGCAGGACGTCAAAGATGAAATCACAGCCCGGCTCTCTGAGAAAATCTCCGCTTCCGAAAACACCCTACACCAGCGCTTAAACACCATAGATCATAGTCTGTCCGGCAAAATTGAGGAACTATCTTCTCGAATAACCATCCTAGAAGAGAAAAATGATCAACTAAAGTCCAGAATGGTAGCACTAGAGCAACACCCGTCCAATCTATCTCTAGGCAAAACGTTAGAACGAAGGCTACTAAGAATGGAACTAGAAGCCAGGAAGCTTAACCTCATATTTACTGAAATAGACACTGACCCAGCGCTGAAACCTACTTTACTTTGCAAACTAAGGTGAAAAGCTTTATCCATGACTTGTTCAAGCTTAGTAACGTTTAAATTGACAATGCTAGGCAATTTAAGAGCAAAGACGGAATTTCATCTAACAAAGTATGCGTATTCTTTCGCTCTACATCTGACCGAAGTTCCGTCCTTGGAGCCAAAAAGAAGCTAAAGGAAGCTAATGACGAGACATATAATAATCCGGACCTTCCCGCAGAAATCTTTAAAGCAAACTACGAAGAGAGAAAGAAAAAGGCTAACAAAATTGCAAACAAAGATGGAACTACCAATATGAAGACAAGATAGGAAATCGACCAACCCATACAACATACATTTGTAAATAACTAGACAAGGGGAAACCCCTTGGGGAAACTGGAGACTCCTTATTTACAACTTGTACCCATGAAGAAAATAACTTCCTTTATGTTCCCTTGAAGGCCCAAAATAACCTCCCTCATGTTCCCTTGAAGGCCCAAAATAACCTCCCTCATGTTCCCTTGAAAGCCCAAAATAACCTCCCTCATGTTCCCTTGAAGGCCCAAAATAACCCACTCTTCTAACATCTCTTAGCCCCACCAGTAATTAATAATAACCTAATAATCGTTACACTATCGAAAAATTTGGTTAAACCACAATGTATTACTGAGTCGAACCAGGAGCCTTGAATTTATACGTAATTATCTATTCACCATATTTATAAATTCAAGACTCCTGGTTCGACTCAGTAATACATTGTGGTTTAACCAAATTTTTCGATAGTGTAACGATTATTATTAATTACTGGTGGGGCTAAGAGATGTTAGAAGAGTGGGTTATTTTGGGCCTTCAAGGGAACATGAGGGAGGTTATTTTGGGCTTTCAAGGGAACATGAGGGAGGTTATTTTGGGCCTTCAAGGGAACATGAGGGAGGTTATTTTGGGCCTTCAAGGGAACATAAAGGAAGTTATTTTCTTCATGGGTACAAGTTGTAAATAAGGAGTCTCCAGTTTCCCCAAGGGGTTTCCCCTTGTCTAGTTATTTTTGGGCTTCCCAGTTTATGCAGTGTAGGTATTGGATCCATCATAAATGCATTTAGATATGTTGATTTGACAACAACCCGTGGGTACAAGTTCATTTAAAAAATCAGTGCTTGGATTCTAGGTAATGACAAAAACAATTGCGAGGCCGATTTGCCTTCAGTAGACACTACCAATACTAATACTAACTCACTGCGTCGTATAACTGCTGTTATTTTGGTTGCTTAAAGAATTAATATATAATTATGTTCTGCGTTGGACGCAAGGTGAGGAATAATTAAGTAAGTACCGTATTTCCTGTTATAGTACACCCCGTGTACTATTCAAATTCAGACCTCCCAGACCCGTGTACTAGTACAGGCCCGTGTATTATTACAGACCCGTGTACTACCATATAAGACAGTGTTAAACAGACCCGTGTACTAATACAGGCCCGTGTACAATTACAGACCCGTGGTCTATAACAGGAAATACGGTAAGAGTAGGAACTCAAAGATACTTTTGAATTCTGACTTTCTCGAAAAACGAACTGCTTTTTGAAACATTATGTGCAACGTTTCAATCTACTTGATGGACTTGATTTTCTTCTTGGAACTTTTAAAATGGATGTGAGTAATCCGCGCTATTAAGTTGAACCGTGTGTGAGTTGAGAGGAACGGGTTATTATAGGTTCCGGGTAGGTATGGGAAGACTGTCGTGACGTCACGACGAGATCAAGTAAATCGAAACTTTGCACATAATATTTCAAAAAGCAGTTCGTTTCTCAAGAAAGTCAGTATTCAAAAGTAGGTACCTATAAAATTGGTGAGTTCCAACTCTTGCTTACCTATAAAATCGAAAATACAAATTTTTATTCTAGATATTGTACGTGTGAATGACTGGAAAATAGCAGTTAGGTAATACTCGTTATTAATTTCATAACTAGTGTTTTCTACAACCAGGAAAGTGTAACTGTCAAAAAAGAGGTTCAGGAAAGTCAAAATGTTATTGGAATTTATTCAGGAATCACACTAGACTTGCACAAAATGAAGCTCTGACAAAAGACAATACGAAAAATGGTTTCAAAAAATACGTTCGTTACGGCACCTATTTTCGCGCCTCCGATTGAAGCATCAGTGGCGCGTCTTTTAGCGAGTGCTAAATATCAATGCGAGTTGAGTTGTGGAGTGGAGTATGTAAGTAGTAGTAGTGTGCGTATGTGTGATCACCCCTTATGTGTGATCAGTGGCAGCCGTTCAAATATTACCGCCTTTAAAAATCTGTCCATCTAATATTCATACAACCTATAGTCTCAACTATCTTCACTACTGATTTCAGCTTCTTTCCTTGAAAACTCTGGCTATGTAAAATTATGAAATTTTTGAGTACTTTTTTGAATTGGTCACATTTAAGTCCCTACTTTACCATTAACTTCAAATGTATTGATCACATTAAGGGTACTTGGGCCGTTGTAAGACTTTCCGCAGTTTTTTCGTACAATGACCTGTATCTCTTGCAACTTTTAATTTTCGACACTGATCATTTTTTTGTACATACAGTATTAATAGAGAAGTACAATAATAGCTTCTCCGTTATTGTACATTGTCTGTGGAAAAAGATACAGATTTTCAAAGTTGATAAAAAATGAACCCGATCACACATACGCACTCCCCTACTACATAAGTACAACGTTCAAATCCTCGTTTTTTTTTGTTTTCAGCTGACAATCAGACACTGACGAGCTCAGCTCGTAGCTCGTAGCGAGTAGAGGCAAAGTATCAGCAATCAAAATTTTAAGCTTTGGTACAGGGGCGGGGTGTAGTACATACTAATAATATAGTAGTATAGCAGTACACAACAGAGCAGTCAGGCAGGCACGAGCACATATTAGTTTAATAATATTATTTCTCGAAGTGCAAGTAAACGCAACCTTAATGCTCACTGATGGTTCCTCTCTGCTAGTAGTTAATGTATAATAAGGTTAACAATACAATATTTTCATTTAACAATAACATTAACAGTTACAAAGACGGGCCAGAAATATTAACAATAACAAAACAATATTAACAATTTGTAGCACTGCACTGACTTAGTTGTAGTTAAAGCTGCCCAGCATTAATTACAGTTAATGACGTAATATGATATCCTTAATCTAATGCGTATTCGGACATTTGCACTAAATTATCAATGACTACTGGAACGAAATGGTGCTGACAGAATCAAAAGACGATTTGAACGTAATTTAACAGCACTCACTTTCGCGGTTTATTTAGGAGCTGTACACTCGCGTCTTATAGCGACTTCTGAATTCATGTGGGACTGGGAGTCTACTCGCGTCGTGTTACCAGCTTCATATGCATATACTAGAGCATATATAGCATAGGTTGAAGTAGTATAGCAGCTCTGCAAGCACTAGGTTTATAATTGCTATAGTAGTGTGTAGTACTGTATACTGTGGTAGTAGTACAGTAGTACAGCTAAGTACAGTTATGTACACACAGGGCCGTCCATAAATGATTTTAGCGGTACAGTCATTGGGTGTAGTATGATTTTGGTGACGGGATGTGTTAAATTGTTTCGTTACTAAAGTGATGATACTGAGGTGGGTGAGTTCTAAAGTTCTGTAAAATGCTGAAATTTTTGCCAACATCATGAATGGACCAACTGGTAAATAGCAGTGTAGCTGGCCTACCAAAAATAACCAAGCAAAAGCGAAACCAACAGAGACGAGTCGTCTCCGAATACTAAACGAAAACTGACTAAGGATACATTAACTAACGTAATTGCTGTAGATAAAGTTTTATATTGGAATGTGAATGGAATTAACAACTGTTAATATGACAAAGTGAATATTGTTTTACAAAATGACGTGGATATTTTATCTGAAGCATGGGTTACTGAAATACAAGACGATCTAAAGAAGAGTTTTTGCAATTATACGCTTACAAATAGCCCAGCTATAGGTGAGAGGGGAAGAAAAAGTGGCGGACTTATTTTAGGGATCAAAAAAAGCATCTCAAGCTACTGCTCAATTCTATACATCGACAGGTACAAGATCCTAGTTGACATCAAAATACATGGCAAATCTGTTATAATCTGCTTTTTTTACATACCACCAGCCACAGAGTATGACGACTAAATTGAGAACCTTCTTAAAACAAGCTAAAGAGTTGGACATAAGAAAATACATTCTAATGGGAGACCTCAACAGCCGAGTTGGAGATTTTGATAATCCTACTGACTACACGCTGCACTTTAATCGCTCAAGAAAATCCACTGACTGCGGATCCAACAAACGTGGAAAAAGACTGGCTGACTTGATTGTGACACATAACATGGCAATACTTAATGGAAGAAGCACATCTGACCCATATGGAAAATCAGATCCCAAAGGAATACAGATGTTCACACTAGAAATTCTGATCCTACTATATGCTGATGATATCATTCTTCTTGCATCAAATAAACTATACTTACAGAGGCAAATTAACACCCTTAGCACTTTTTTTAAAGACAACGACCTTAAAGTGAACCTATCAAAGACAAAAGTGATGATATTTCGAAAAGGCAATAAGCTAAGTAACTCAACAAAATTTAAGTAGGAGAGTTAGCCGCTGAAAATAGTCAACAAATATGTTTATCTGAGAGTCCCATTCACTCAAAGCGGTATTTTAATGAAGCCAAAAACCACTTCTTCAACAAAGCAATAGCCGCACAGAAAAAATTGTTTGAACTTTTCTACCGAGCTAAAATAAAGGACATTAACATACACCTCAGGCTTTTCCAGTCCCTGGTTACCTCGATACTGATGTATGCGGCCCCTATATGGGGGCTCCGTTACTGTGAAGAACTTGAAACTTTTCAAACCATGTTTCTCCGACGCCTAACAAGGAGCTCAAACTTGACACCAGAATTCTTTCTTCGCCTAGAAACGAGCTGATAACATCAAGCTGCAACTTTTTAAAGCCTTGATAGGATTTCTAGAAAAAGCCACTAATGCAGAAGACAGTAGCATTACAAAGAATTGCTATCTTGCAGCTCTGCAGACAAAAACAACAGACCCCCGTTACAACTGGAAGCTGCAAGCTCATAATTTGTTTGCTGAAGCATTACTTAAAATTGATCTCGAGAATGTTAGTACGGAGTACCTAACTAAGCACAAATCTGAAATGATTGAAAAATATAGACTTAGTTGTATTACCAATGATGTCTGCAGAACGCAAAACAGCAACAAACTGAAACACTTTGCCTGCATAAAGACAAAAGCTCTACGATCCAAATATTTTGACTTGAACTTGCTCTGGAATCTAACAAAGTTTGTGCTAAATCTAAGAACAGGCCTACCTAGGATAGTAATTAGAGGAAAAGTGAGCAACCTTAATGGCATGAATAAAGCATGGAAGCGTACAGCAGCAACTGACTGTGGTCTATGTGGACGGAAGGTGGAGGACGTCTTTCACATAATGCTCAAGTGCCCGCACTATATACCGCCAAGAACCAAATTCTTGAAGACTCAAATTCCAAACCGACGAGAGATAGCCTCGTACCTGATATATTCAAGCGATACCATGACACTGAAGGTTTTTGCCAAATTTTTAACTTCTGGGATGAAGCTACAAGAATTAGAAACTTCTTCTACAACTGTATCGATGAAGATTAAACCCTATAAGTTTCAACGCCAATTAATGGCTGTGCTTCAGTAATTATATAATAATTTCCTCTTTTTTAGTGCTTGTTCTTCGGTATTGCCCCGTATCTAGCTCTGATGTGTGTGTGCTTTAATATTTCTTGTAACCTAGTGCAATTAGCTATGTTTGGTATTTGTGTTTAATTATTGCCCCCGTAGCTCTCTCTGCTCAGTGCTTCAGTATTGCCCCCGTAGCTCTCTCTGCTCAGTGCTTCAGTATTGCCCCCGTAGCTCTCTCTGCTCAGTGCTTCAGTATTGCCCCCGTAGCTCTCTCTGCTCAGTGCTTCAGTATTGCCCCCGTAGCTCTCTCTGCTCAGTGCTTCAGTATTGCCCCCGTAGCTCTCTCTGCTCAGTGCTTCAGTATTGCCCCCGTAGCTCTCTCTCTGCTCAGTGTTCCAGTATTGCCCCCGTAACTCTCTCTACTTAGTGCCTCAGTATTGTCACCGTAGCTTTCGCTGCTCAGTGAATCAGTATTGCCCCCGTAACTCTCTCTCTCTGCTCAGTGTTTCAGTATTGCCCCGTAAGTCTAATTGCTCAATGCTTCAGTATTGCCCCCGTAACTCGCCCTACTCAGTGCTAGCGTTTTTAGAATTGCTCTCGTAATTCGCTCGGCTCCGTGCTTGTGCTCCAGAACTGCCCACTTGAACCTTTGGCTCATATCCGTAGCGCTCTCACTGGGTGCTCTACTAAAACTTCTACAGCACTGGTGGTTTGATATAACACATTGTTCGCTTCAATAATTGAAGACCAAAAAAGGCAAATGATCTTGACGGAAAGCGGTTTGTTCGAGCGTTCCGGCCAAGAGAAGCTAATTTGTCGTCCGAAGCTTAACACTTTCAACTATGCACACTTTATCATTGAATACATGCTGTAAATATTTTCAACAATATAAGCATGCATGTTTTGCCATTGTTGCAGCTAATATATCTTAAATCATGATATTTTTAGGCAATACATAAACCAAAATAACTGCTTATCATATTAGCACATTTTACCTTTAACAAAGTCCAACCAAGGACCAACAATAATTTTTGTAAATCTCAAATTGTAAATATCTAAACAATGTTGTATGGGCTGCGGCCAAATCGACATAATGAATAAATTATTAATATTATTTAAAGATGTGAGTAATATCAATCACTCTGGGATTTGGGAACATAGGACTTCCACTGCACACAAGCACCAACATCGCATGAATTCTCATATCTCAGTCGGCAATCCGTTAACTTATTTAAATTGCACCTCCGCCCCACTTTGGTCTTTCTCCGAGACTGCGAGTTGGAGGGTAGCATATAGGCCCGAAAATGCAATAAATCTATACATACATACTATAGAGTTTTGCGTAGCATCCTAAATATGGGGCCGGGGAAAAATATTCGGGATTGCTGCTTCGGGACAAAATGTCCAGAGGGAAGGGGGGGGGGGTAATGTCCAGCAACAATTCACACATATCTACGAATAGTTTGACAGCATGCGTATGCTTATACAAGCGTCAGATAGACTCAGATTTGAGACTTCTTACTTTGTGACTATTGTAGGGGCAACCAAGAGTTAGAACAAGCCGTGAAAGCCGCAGCATAAGGAGTCCATTAAAACAACGTATGGATCCTACCTTGAAAATCTAACTCTCTGTTGTCCCGACAATAGCTTTCATGAAAAGGCAATAAAGATCTAAAATATTAGTTTTAGCCTTATTTCATTTCCCCGTCGGTACACCTACGTATATTATTTATCAGTTGCTAATTAAAGCTTAAAATCAAAATCTCAACATTACCCAAAAAGGTTTACAACATAGCTGTCTTATAAGTTAATTGCTCAAAAATAAAAGCGATTACAATTTAAATTTTGACTGACCTTTCAGTCAGATGAAGACTAGCCTGCAGTGGTCTAGATATGATATTTAGCAGTCCACTAAAAGTAAGCCGATGTCTAATTGTTCAAGTTAATAAAGCTTACAAATGTTGTATTAACGTTCGCTGATGTACAAGTTGAATAATTAAAGCCAGCATAGTTTTAGGCATTGTACATTTATACAAATTATGTAAGCCATTTTATAATGAAAAGACCTCATCTTTTGAGGAATATAGCTCATGATCTCAACGTGGATTGCATTTTTTTTTAAGGTCAAAGTGGAGTGGAAATACGACCACGGATATCTCGATCTCATGTCTACCTGTTGGTCCTACTTATGTAACAACAAACTGTTTATCAAAAAAATTGAAGTTTCAGATATTGATGACATCAACCGAGGAAAGGATAGTGTAGCAAGTGCAGCTGTTACTACATTCTGCGGTGAAGAAGGAACTACATATACTGGCATTCGGAGCGGTTTATATGCATTTTTCAAACGACAGTGCTAATGTATTTAGTCGGTTGTAGGACATTTGCTACCCGGACATTTGCTACCCAAAACCCAATCTAGGACATTTGCTACCCATAACCTAGGACATTTGCTACCCACGGCCAAATCTAGGACATTTGCTACCCATGGCTAATGTAGAAATAAATTGCATAGAAAATATTTATGAGTACACCACATGGCATCGTTGAAATAGTTTATTAATGCTATTATTGTTAATGATAAAACATGATATAATTGTAGATAGTCGTTCAAAAATTATGCTTAAAACTTTCAGAAGTTATATCTTACAGTTTATCTTTACATTTAATTTTTCTAATTAATACACCCTATTGCATATTAAGAATGATTGCCATATACATGTTAGAACCAGGAACCAGACAACAAAAAGCTATTACATACATATTTATTTATTGTGCATTTAATCGGGCATTGCCCATGATACACAGATTACATAATTAATTAGATTTAATTTTTAACAGTTTAAGTAAAAATTTGAACACGTCATGAACAAAAGTAATTGATTGGTTTTGAAGAAGTATTGCAAAATCTTTCCTGTTGGTCACGTTAATTAGGTATGGGTGAAGTATGGTTTCCCTGTCTGAGTTAAATAAAGGACATATTACAAAAGAATGGTAAATATCATCTAAGCCGGAGCCACACAAAGTACACGTTTCCGAATCTATGAATTTATAGGTCATGCCATTAGCTGAGATTATATTAGAGTTTAATCTGACTTGAGCAAATAATCTTAGGTATTGAATAGGGACTTTTAACAAAAGATATTTAGCAATATTAGGGTCACTTTTTGTATGTTGGTAATACTCATGATAAGATGATTTTTGCACTCGTTGCATATCTTGCTGAATACATTGATCATTGACTCGATCAACAATAGCATCGATATTTTGCATCACCAGGTCGGGGTCTTGAGCCAGCCAAACAAAATTAAAGCCGGTTTCGGATAGAATAGTTTTTATTTTTAAAGTCCAGTTTAAGGAAGCATTAGAAGCACGTACTGATTGCAGAGTTAGAAGTCTATTGTAGCACTGATGTGTAATGCGAGTGTTAATTTGCGCAAGAATTCGGGCCCAGAAAAGAAGAGCAAGTCTTACAACTTGACACTTGATATGTTTCATACCAGTTTCAGTTCTAACCATGTATGACGGCGTGTGTCTTGGAAGCCACAGTAGTCGCTTAATAAATTGCGTTTGAACTTGTTCGATTACGTCAACATATTCAATAGCCCAGATTGCAGCAGCGTACAACAACGAAGAGATAACTATTGCTCTTAATAATTTTATCCTACAGAACCAGGAGTTAGTTTTGGACAACGAAAGAGTTTGCAGAACCGCACCAGTTGCTTGAATGGACTTAGTTTTCAGTTCAGCAGCTGCACATGTAAATAGGCCTGACGAGGAGAATTTGATTCCCAAATAGGTATAATTTTTCACTACTTCTAATCTTTTGCCGTTGAGATACCACTTATGGGATTTACAAAGTCTGCCCGCCTTTCTAAAAACTATCACATTAGTTTTCAGTATATTTATTCCAAGGTAATTTTTTACGCAGTATTTGTATAAAATGTCAATTTTGCGCTGCAGCCCTTGCTTTGTCTCGGCTAAGCTTGACGTATCGTCTGCAAGTAAGAGATGATTCACACTAACTACTCCTCCCATGGAAACTGGAACGGCCCCTTCATTTTTCATAAAGTCATCTAGATCACTCAGGAATATTGTAAACAGCAACGGGCTTAGGATTTCTCCTTGAAGGACTCCTACAGTCACATCTATTGGGTTTGTGTAACCGCCCTCAACGCAAATTTTTACAGTGGCTTGGTCGTAAAGACTCTTAATTATTCTTATAATTTTTCCACTTATACCCTTAGCATCCATTTTTGCCCATAGAATATTTTGATTGACACTGTCAAATGCTCTCTTGAAATCCACAAATAGTACAAAAAGTTTTCCTCCGCTTCCCAGCTTAGCCTCAATAATAGCCATTAAGGAGAAGATCTGGTCTAAGCAACCTCTGCCCTTGCGAAATCCAGCTTGAGTTTCCGGTATGATGTTGTTGTCTTCGCACCATTTCGACAGCCGATTAAAAATGACTTGTGTGAATAATTTTGAAATAGTATTTATTAATGCTATTCCACGGTAGTTAGCAGGATCTGCACAGTCGCCTTTTTTGAATAGCATAGTAATTTCGATTTCGGACCATACTTTAGGTATTGTTTCAGTAGCTATGATAGTATTGAATAGATGCAGAATTTCGTAAAATGTTCCTTCGCTAGCATATTTCCAGAATTCGTTTGGAATTTTGTCCGTACCAGGAGCTTTGTTAGTTTTTAAAAATGCAAGAGCGGAACGAAGTTCATCTTCAGTTATTTCACCATCCAGTTGCATGTCAGTGTGCGAATAGACAGTATTATTTAAATTATTCCTGAGAGGCATATTATTCTCGTAAAAATTTTTCCATGTAATGGCATGTATTTTATTTAATGTATGTGCTCTAGGGCGGAATGCTTTAATAGTTTTCCAAAACTCGGAATCAGAGCTCACATTATGTAAATTTGTCTTAATTTTACACCAGTAGGTATTTTTCTTAGACGTTAAAAGAATTTTGTGAGCGGACTTGCAGCTATTATAAATCCTATTGGAATCTTGATTATAATGACGTCACACTACTTTTAAACACTTAACTAAATTCCTTTTGCTTACATAGCACTCAGTGTCAAACCACGGCTTGTTAACGTGACGCTCCCCTGAATTTACATTAACGTTCATATTAGCATTAGTGGCAGCCAATTTCACTTTTTCAATTATTTTAGAATTAGCAGTAGCTACTGAGTCTCCAGCTTCGAGGGAAACTCGGTCCAGCTCACTGCAGTACACTTTGCGCTTGTTAGGATCCCATCGAAACCCTTTTACAGTGCGTACAGCTTTTTTATTTATAGCCAGGTGTGGTTTAATATAAAGTTTGCAAGGAAAATGGTCGGAGTCAGGGGATATGAGCACATCAAAATCAAGTACTGAAGGAATGCAGAAATAGTTACACCAAACATGATCCACTACACTTTTGCCATTGTGACCTAAGAATGTGAACTTGGCTGGAGTGTCTGATGCTGTTCTACCGTTAAGTACAATACATCTCCATTCTTCAAATATCTTAGTCAAGAGCTTTCCTCGTGAGTTAAGTACACCGTCCAGAGATTTTCGATTGTTAATTAAGTTTGATGAGTGAGTAATTTGCTGTTCTATTTGATTTGTTTCACCAATCCGAGCGTTAAAATCGCCACCAAAGATTATATTTGAATTAGGAAGCCGATGTGAGATTTTTTGAATAATATCTTCAAGCCGAAGAAGGAGATAATCATATTGCCTGCCTGGTGGGATGTAGGAGCATATAAGTAAAACACTTTCATTGATATAGTTGATTAATTCGAGTTCGGTCACTATGAAATACGGTTCATTAATATAGGTGTGTTTAATTGTATAAAAATTTTTATGTACAAGAATACAAACGCCTCCACTCGGTCTTCCAACATTTGATTGTCGTACTGCTGGGCTGTGAATCACTGAATAGTCTTTCAAAGTATTACCATATAACTTAATAGAATCATTTGTACACCACGTTTCAAAAAGGCAAATGACATAACTTAGAATTAAATTAAGTTCAGAAGTATTTAGATATAAAAAATTGTTTAAACCAGAAATGTTCCAAAATGTAATTTCAATTGAGTTGTGTATCCTGAGGTGCCCTGTATTTCAATCTTTCTTGGCTGCTTTGGCTTTGGTGGTATTCCCCTTAGCCACCTTATGCACAGTTGAAGATTTTTTATATCCTGGAATGCTGTCAATTTCGAAGTAATTTATTCCGTCAGAAGAGTAGAATTTTTCACCATCATTAGTAGTAGAAATAAGAAACCGTGAAGACCAGAGACGGGACACTGACTTTCCAGCTTTATCATTCAGCTCTTTACGCTCGAGAAGTAGATGAGATTTGATTTTGCGTTGGTCTGGAGATAGGTCGTCTTGAATGGAGTAATCACTACCCTTGAGCTTAGATAATCGAAATCGAACTTTATTGGCATCCGCTTCAGTCTTAAAAAATATTAGGATTCGGCATTCTTAGAAATTCTTAGAAAGCGATAAGATAAAATTCCTTCGGCCATACATACGTTACTAAACAGATGATAATTTGGCTGACATAATTTATGGACAATGACCTGAGTAAATGTGATGACAAGAGAGAGGGACGGTACCTAATAGTGATAATATATAAGCAGGCGTGCTTGGGTGAGCGGTTAGGACTGCAGACTGTAACGAAATTTACAGTCTCAGACCCGGCTTCGATCCTCGGCCACTGCTAATCGTTTACGGCTCGGTGTTGTACGGTAAACGTCACTGGATGGTTGATTGAAACCCAATCTCCTTCGGTGCTCCTTAGTGACCACTACTTACTGTAGGGGCCTAGGGGTTTCGTTCCCACGGTTGACCAATCAGACGCGAAGTGCCGGAATTTTAGTTCTGTTATAAGCGTAGTTTTAGCGTTATTGCGAAATAAATATCTAAAAATACAATCAAATTGGTTGCTATATGAAATCCCCCGGAACGGAAGTTTAGGAGTAAACGTAAAAGCGTTGCTAGGGATGGCAGTATCCCGAGCTGATTATATCGGACACATTCAAAGTTGCCAAAGCTGAAAATTCCAAACTTTGTTTCTAAAAATCTCATTTTCCTGGTTGATTAAAAGGAATTTTTGGAATATTGGAGATTAAAAAATAATATTTGGTTTTTGCATTAGTAATCAGGAAACTGATAATAAGTAGTTATTCAGTTCAATTCACCATTCATTCAACGAAATACTCAACGTAATCATTGTGATAGCTATTACGTACAGATGCGTACATAGCTAGTAAGGACCTATGTTCCCAATTGTGTGTGTAAGCTTCCACTTGTTTATATTGCGGGTTCTTGTTCCTACAATAAATGATGCCATGGGTAAGTAGGGGTGGTGTTATACAAGTTGGGTATTGATGACACTGCATGTTAAAAGTAGCTGTTTATGTAATGATAAAGTTTTGACTTTGGACTGGGGCAGTCGTAAAAGATTAATTTGGGGGAAATCATCTTCGAACCATCCCTGAGGACGCACATAGGTCGTGCTAAGTACCTATAGTCGTAACGTAAACTTCTGTGTAAATCTCCTTGTCATCAAATAAAAATCCGGGGATAATTTCAGTAACGCTTAAAGATTATCTATGACGTATAGTTATTTCATGGAAACAGCAAAGGTTATTAATAAAGTTAAATTCTCACATTTTTTCCATAAACTACTTATCGGTTTAATTATGCGACCTGTAGCGTGCTTACTAGACAGACTGGGTGAACAGACACAAAACCATTTCAATAGAAGCTCTGGACTACGGTGGTACTAGCACATACGTGAAAATTTAGTTGACATCATTTAGGCACCATCCTTGCCTCAGACGTCGAAATCAAGGAGGAAAGGGGGGGGGGCAAAAAAAACCTGTAAAACGAATGCACCATGTCAAACTATAGGCCTGTGGTCCTGGGTAAAAATGACCTTAATGTTTGCTCTCTTCGATGGGAGTAGGTGAGTAGGTCAGTAATAATTAAGTGATGATAATAAGGTTGACATTATTTATGGGCCATACCTGCATTGTTGCAATGAAATAGAGTGGGGCGGTACTACATATGTACGTAGTAATTTGGTTAGCATCATTTATGGATCATATCTGAGTTAAAAAGAATGACATAGGACTATAGGAGTGAGGTGGTACCAAATAATTGATAATTTAGCTGACACCATTTACGGACCATCCTGTGTTGATGTAATAACTTAAAAATTTCCCTTGAATAAAGTCACAGAATTATTGTTTTGTACTAAATGCAATGCATTTAAGGTGTTGTCTATCACAAAATAATATATTGAGAGATGATATTTAAAATGCAAAGGTAACTTTTTGAATAAACTAAACGGCTGTATTTAAATGAAAGTTGATTTATTAAAAGTTAGAATATTGAATTGAATAGTAGAATTAAGTAGAATCATACGACATACAGATTAAGAATGTCTTGCGAATAGAATTTTCAGTAATATTTATAACCTTTGTGGTGACAAGAAAATCATACTAAAGGAAAGTGGGAAAGTCGAATAAAATTAATTAGGTAGGCGGAAAGTATAACTTAAATATGAATGTGTTTTTCCTTTTGTGAGGAAAGAGAAACGAGGGATCAATTATTAGTAATAATCATAAATAAATTGAGGTGGGTAAATTAAATTAAATGATGTCATGTCACTATTTAATTGCTTGAAGGAAATTACGTTTAAATAATGAAGAAGATAAAAAGTAGAATTTGTGTTTACATTTGCATTGTCATATGGTGGTGATTTAAAAGGAGGAAAAGAGTACACAAAAAATGTTGAATATGTTAATACGTGAATGTTAGGCAGTTTTGGTTAAACCCCATTTATAGCTGCAAACTTTTTGGGGTGGTGGGCAGTATAGGCAGTTTAAGCAAGAAAATTCGTGACTATAATCTATTGTTTTGCATACTTCTCGTATTGTAATTGCATTCAAGTTTCTCATATTCATAGCAAGAATGGCGTTATCGTACTACATTATTTATGTCTGCTGACATTAAAACCCTTAGTCAAGTTAAGCAAGTGCCCACGGGACCATGGCTTCAAAAAGTAATTTATGTACGGGTATATACCGGAAAAGTTAAATAAAACGGAAATTAACGAGCAATTACACCGTCGCAATCGAACACTGGACACTTTCCTAAAGTTGTACTTCGCCCGTTCGCCGCTTATGTCGTAACTTTTAATTTTACTGACTGGAAGACATCAACGTGCACTTGCCCACTATTTCTGATAAAATATTCTTGTAAACACGTATTTGGGTTAGCTTGATTGAGTTTGCACTCGCTGCAAAGGTAGTTAAAATCAACGGACTATTGCCATAGTGTATTAATTTGAATAGTGATGGATTTCCCACCAAAAGTCTGAAATTAAAAAGGAAACTTCCGTCGTAAGACACCACTATCGAAGAAACTGTCGTCTAACACGCTCGTCATAGCCGATGTCCAAAAAAGTAGCAATTGGGGCAAGACGAGCTTTGCTTAAAAGTGTATGCTTAACCTTAGGAAACTACTTCATGGTGTGCATGGTCTTACACGTGTATTTAAGAGCAGCAACATATTATTCCTACCTACAACCTATCTAGTACTATCTACATAATTTACCGGAATTTAGAAACTTTTGCAATACTGGACCAATTTCATCGTGCCATATATCATTCGAAAGGTAATCACTATTAGAATTCAAATAACATAATGCGCCTCTATTTCTACTAACAGTTTTCATGGCAACGGTCTTTTAATTTTTCAATTTCACCTAAAACGGGTTGTATGGGTCACAAACTCAAAACAAAAAAAATGGTGTCTGCTTATTTTTTAAGAGCTTTTAAATGATATATCACATGACAAAATCCGTTAAATTTTTTAAAATTCCAATTAAGTTTTTTCGAAACCATTTGAAAATTAATAACTATCGTGCGTGCACACTAAGTTATTTAGATTTGCCTAATTGTTACCGTTCGAATGGTATATCATGTTTGGGTAAGTTTACTGAGTGACCGGTCGAAATCTTCATTTAACACAATATTTAAAGTTTTAGCGGGAAATTCAAAAATTTCAATATTAAATTTTTGGATTTATTGAGAATATCAAAATACCTGTGCGTAAATCGTCACAACTAACCCGTTTATGGCTTCTTACCTTTAATTCAGAACCTGTTAATTGCCAACTAAAATTTGGCGGCAAATTCAAAATGTTTAATTTCGCTGTTAAGGCTGCCATTAAACAAGGGCTTTAGCCCTTGTTTTTGTTGTAAAATAATACTCCTAAACTTAACTCACATGTACGTACCAAATAGGTTAGTAAAACATTCTAACTTAATAGCAGAAAAAAATAATTCATTTAGCTGCTTTTTGCATGCCAGTAAATGGGAAGAGGGAAGGGAGTAATTACCTTTGATCACAGCGCCACCGCAAAAAAGTTTCCATTTTTATTTCAAAAATATGGGCGCCAGAATAGCAAGTTCCACCACTATTCAAATAGATACGCTCTGCTATTACCTACACGTGGGAGACCAAAGCAAGCTATTCGACGCCCCTAATTAAGCAAGAAGGTTATTTTATATTTAATAGTAACTTCTTTCAAACCTTTCTACATAGCTACTAATTCTTCCCATTAATTTTACATCATTTTCATCCGGCTGCTTTCAAAATAGTGTAGAAAAAAAATATTAAATAGCAGTTAATGTTTTAGACTGCCACACCAACCAACTGCAACGTAATCCATTTTTTTTATTATACTACCATTTAACGGGACTGCCATATCTCTTGCAGTCAATACCTTAGGGGTAGGCTATAAATTATGTCACGAACATTATCCTTTAGGATTCACACACCCAAGTGTCATCAGATTAACATTAGGTAAACGGCTTAAGGGTTGCGTATAAATGATATCCCGTGAATAATCCTTCAGGACCAACCCAGCCACCAGACATCACATTAGCATGAAGTAAACAGCCTAGGGGTTGGGCAATGGGCATAAGACACTTCACGTAAATTTTCCTTTAGGACCCATCCACCTGTCATCACATTACTATTAAGTAAACGGCTTAGAGGAAGGGCAAAAATAATGTCACATAAATTATCCCATAGAACGCACCAACCCACTAGGAATGAGAGAGGGTGTCGGAATTTTTTGTATTTCATAATATAATATACAAATATTTATTTTGTATATATATGCATATATTTTATTGAAAAAATTTTTATTGGCATGACGTACTGTAAAATCCATATCCTAATCGTTTTTGTACCTGTACTTATCGTAACAGTCCCACTCTTATCCAACCACCTTGCGCCTGTGCCACTGTTACTAGGTCCACAAGAATCAGTACTATGTAGATCATGTACTACTGCAACAAGAATTAGCAATATTCGTACCAGCAGCACTCGTGCCGCCACTAATTTTAAAGAGCCCAATCGTACCGGAAAGCTCCGTCTGTTTCCACTCGATACGGAACCACTCTAACCGAGCCAACTTGTACCAACGCCACCCGTACCCTTCCAATACCTATTATCAACACTGGTACCTAGCTCACTCGTACTGGCGCTATTATAAACAACCCACTCGAAACCCCAGCACATGTACCTGGCCGACTCATTCCAGCAAAGCTCGTGCCTAGCCAGCTTTCACTGGCGCTAACTGCCAACTGCTTGGCTTTTATGCTAGCCTGGTTACAAAAACATTATTTTCCAGTGATGAAACTAACTCGCTGTAAGCTCAGCATCTACTTTGGGCCCACAGTGGACAACTCCAAATCACGGTGTTCGGTGTCCGCTGTCCTAGGTACCCGTATAATATTTTAATGAATAGTAACGCGCTGCTACCCTTGAATAACTTTAAAATTAAGTGATGTTTCAAAAAACTATTCAGGCAAATAACAGTAATCTTAATACTAGCTATTTTACCACCTTTCAACACTTAACAAGCATTTTCTTCAAATAAAAGAAAGCCACACCGAAGCGCAACATACCATTCTGTGAGGAACTAAATTTTATGTTACGAACACTAAAATGCTGTGCTAATTACTGCTAATGGTGTTCTATTATGACTTTAGATCTTAAAAATCCTGACTAAATAAATAAGATTTAAAGAATAATACTACTCCTAGGCCTAAACGTTAATGCATTCTTGCATTTAGGTTATATTTAAGTTATTTGGTCGATACCCGGGTCCAGGCATCTTTGAGCTACTGTCTCAACTTAGGGCCTACGTAATGTTAGATACCTTTTCATATTATAGTGATTGTTTCTCCCCTAAATGAACTGAACTTATTGATAGAATTTATAGTAGTACACATTTTCTGATAGGAATGTTGCTGTTTACGGCAATTTAATCATTTTTCATACTTAACTGATTACTTAATAACAATAACTGATTCTGATGTCTAATATTTCCAAAATGTTTCTTAAAAATTAAAAACTTAAATATTTGAGTTAACGCATATTTTGATTCTAAAAGCTGCAAATATAAATGAGGATAAAACTAATTTATTTTTGACTTCATATAAACTAAAGTAGGTTAGATATGGGCACGATAATTTATATTAGTTAATTAGTTCAATTAGTGCTACATCATTAGAAATACTAGATTAATATTACAATTTTTGACGGAAAACGTTTAAGCAAACCTGCCCCTCCTGGGGATGGAATTTATCATGATTACAAAGAAAACTAACATATGCAAAATATTACACAAAAAAACAAGGGCTAAAGCCCTTGTTTAATGGCAGCCTTAACAGCGAAATTAAACAGTTTGAATTTGCCGCCAAATTTTAGTTGTCAATTAGCAGGTTGTAAATTAAAGGGAAGAAGCCGTCAACGGGTTAGCTGTGACGATTTACTCACAGGTATTTTTATATTCTCAATAAATCCAAAAAATTATTATTGACATTTTTGAATTTCCCGCCAAAACTTTAAATATTGTGTTAAATGAAGATTTCGACCGGTAACTCAGTAAACTTACACCAACATGATACACCATTCGAACGGTAACGATTAGGCAAGTCTAAATAACTTAGTGTGCACGCACGATAGTTATTAGTTTTTAAATGGTTTCGAAATAACATAATTGAAATTAAAAAATGGTAACGGATTGTGTCGAGTGATATATCATTGGAAAGCTCTTCAAAAATAAGCAGAGACCTTTTTTTTCGTTTTTTGATTGTGACCCATACAACACATTTTTGGCGGCATTTAAAAATTAAAAGACCGTTATTTTGAAAACGTTTTGTTATAATGGAGGCCCGTTCTATTATTTGAATTCTACTGGCGATTAGCTTTCCAATGATATATGGCTCGATGAAATTGGTCCTGTATTGCAGAATTTTCAAAATTCCGGTAAATTATGTAGATAGGTAGGAATAATATTAAAAAACATTGCAAGTACAGTATGATAAAATTCAAATAATCTAAATAATATAAAAATTAAAATATTTCTGTCCGCCGACTTCGGCCGTCTTTAAGCTGCTATCCCTGCCCTCGCCAGCATCCAATTGCTTTGCAACATATTACACATGTACTGGCAATCCACTTAATGATAAAATTCGAATCATTCTGTTCGCCGACGTCGGCCGTCCATCCCTTGTTCACCCCTTCCTTATCATTCGATTTATTTTCCACATAATATATGCATCTACCTAATAATAAAATCTACATATAATAATAAGTTGCAAATAATTCTGTCCGCCGACATCAGCCGTCCATCCACTTCCCCCCCCCCCTTCCTTATAATCATGTCGCTTTGCCTTATATCCGCATCTAAATAATATATTCTAAATAATTCTGTCCGCCGAAGTCGGCCGACTATCAGATGCCACCCACCTTTGCAACATATTAACCTGCTCTGGCAATCTACATATTAATAAATTTTTAATAATTATACAACTGAAAAATTAAGAACAATTCCACGCACCGGCGGGACAGAATTATTTTAATAATACAGTTGTCTAAAATAAATCAAAAACTTGTCGTCACCCACTGCATGCTTCCGTCCGCTTACTATTATTTATAAGCCCCGCTGCCAATTCGTAGATATTTACAGAATTGCCGATTCTAATTTTGTCCCCATTTGAATCGAATAAAATAAACATGTCTAAATACATAATCAACCTCGTTTAAAGTTTTTTTGAGCTTTGGTTGCTGTAGCATCTAAACCGTTATAACACAACTATATTACATGATAGTAATGATTGTTTCCAGCAATATAATAAAGTAGGCAAAACGAGATTCATTTATTTGCAAATTAACAATACGTCTTTAAAATTCAGACGGGATCGTTGATGAAATCAGCATCTGAAACCCCATTGTCATTCTCCGCATCCGCTCCAGTAGAACCATCAACAACTATATTACCACTAAAATTTTCTCTCTTTAGTCCAATATCCTTCTTAATTTCTTCTTTCTCAGACTGCGATATGGTGTTGTAGAACGATTTTTTTACAAATATAAAGTCATTGGCTAACCAGTTAGGGTGAGTCACTTCACTCAGCACAAAATAACCTTGACTCTGCATGAATTCTTTAATGGCTACTTTCCCTTCAACGTCGTGAATAAATTCCACAGATAAAGTTTTTATATTAAATTTATCGAATCGAATCGTTCTTAAAATGTCCAGTTCAGCACCTTCTACGTCCAAACTGAAATAGTCAATTGTAGACACGTTTATAGCGAGCATCATGGTTTCAAATGGGAAACACTGAACATCCACGTATCCATTCTGGAGAAATCCTACTCCAAAGTCGGCGATTTTTCCTTGATTTTCCTTTTGCTGAAAGGAAACCTATGCAAAATCAGACTAGTATAATGAGGTGCATTATTTCAAACACTATAGCTTTATACAATACAGATCTTAACTACTAAACTAAATCTCACCATAGTTGGGTACGGTTTAGTACTAAGGCACGTTGGAGAAATCCAAGATTGGCGATGTTTCTTAACAAGAATTTCGTAGTTACTCGGATCCGCTTCAATCAAAAGTCCCTTCCAATGAAGAAACCTTTCGAGGTAAAGTGTGTTTGAACGAGTTTCACCATCCAAAGCCCCACATTCAATAAAAAACCCAGGAGTTTTCTGATGCTTAAAAATTCTGCGGATTACAGTAGATTGTCCCATTGATGGATCAAATAACAAATCGGAATTGGTTAGATTGTAGGGGGTATCCGTCTTCGGGGGATACAAATATTTAGATTGTAATTTTGAAATTACTCTGGAGTCCGAAGGTAAAATGTCTGGTCCGTTTAGGTGACCATACTCTGGAAATCAATAATTTTTGCAATACCCTTACAGCTCATTATACATTTACTTATATTATATTATTTATATTATTATTCTTATACTCATTACAATATTTTCCTAATTAGAGTTAAAACATGTTCATTAAAATTACTTCACGATTAAATAATTAAATCGCAAGTAAATAAATAATGATTATAAATAGTAATTGATCCTCTAAGAGCGAACAATAAAATATCATCCACAACTGTCGCCGGTAGGCTAAAACATTTACCCTGTCTTAAAAAAATTAGTATCCCCCCCGTGCTCCTATGTAAAGTCCTGTGACTGAAATTTTGATTATTTTATTGTACGTACATCCCATTCCTCATGGAGTGCTTAGCACATTGCGTTTTTCAGTTGTAGGACATTTGCTACCCGAACATCTGCTACCCAATCCCAACCTAGGACATTTGAATTTGAAACCCATAACCTAGGACATGAGCTACTACAAGTATAGAGTATAAATTACGTACATTCTATGTAAGTGCTATAGTGTTCCTCTCCCTTTACTCTTTTTCGTTCCATTGAATAGCACACACACATTGTATCCTATGCCAATCCCAAAGCCGTCACTGTACATATTTCCAATATGTTACTTTTCACTCCTGCTAGAAATTCTCCCTATCCCTGTAATTGTAAACTTTCTAAATTCTCACTTCTCCGATTTGCTATCGCATACCTTTTCGTGTAAGTTACATAAATTCCTGTCTCGTTCCCAAGCTATACATTGTAGCATCTCACCCAAAGCCGATACCGTTATCAGTATCGATCTTTTCTCCTGTATGTACTTTCTCTCCACTCCGAACTCCGAACCTTAACTCCTATCTTTGTAACATACCCAGAAACCTAAAAAATCCCACAGGGGGGGTCAGTTAACCCTTTCTATGTTAAATTTTTCAAGTTTTGGAGGGGGGTGGGTATCAGATTTTCCTATGCTTGTAAAGCTAAACAAAAATACCGGGGGGGTCAGCGAGTATTACAGGTGTCGAGATTTCAGGCTATGCTTTGTAACACAAACAAACCTTCACAGATCCACAAATCTGCCCAAACCTTTTCTCCGTGTCTAATATTGATATGACATGTACGTCCGTATCTCAATCCAAGCTTTACATTAGATCCCTATTCTGATTTCCAAATTTTCTATTCTCACTGTCCCTACCTCATGCAACGCTAATCACGTTTACAACATGTATCTTGCGAAACACAATTGATTGCATTACTCTCGTTCCTCCTATACTCTAAACTTTAGTGAAGTTATAAATGCAGCCAAATCCTCCCTAAAGAATAGACTTACTTAAAGTGACAACCGGGTCTACAAGAGACGAAGTCTCAAATCTGTAAAAGGATTCTTCCCGGGAAACATTTATTATTATTACTTGGGGCCTCTCAGAACTCTATTATTAGCGGCATATACCATTCAGAAGTGACTGCTGAATCAGTGCTATATATTGTTATTATTGTTTTATTATTGTTATACGTTTGTTAACATTGAAAATCTAGTTTTGTTATTGTTATTGTTATTGTAAAGTCAATGTTAAAAACGTATACCAAAATAACAATTTGCAGCACTGTGCTGTGCTGAATGAGTCGAGCACAATGGGCAACATCCAACAAAAATAACTATTATTAATTAATGACAGGAAATGTAATAATTTAGGTATAGTTAGTTATAGTTCCTTTCTTACTATGTTACCTCTGGACCAGCTAGTCTGTTTAAACAATAATAAATAATTATTATTTCTATTGACGTTGATCGTATAGCATACAAGCAAATTTTAACAGTTCATTTTTTTGAATATTATAGTCGTAATTTACAATGTCGTCGTTTGCGGCATGTCGGCAACCGTCGGCATTGCGTTCACTAGTGACTAGTGCGAGGTCTCCTCGGACACAGAAACCTACGACCAAGACTTTTTTTCTCAGAGCCGCATTGCTTGCACTGGATTCCATCCAAAACTCTTTTCATAAGGTAGTCATAATACGGCACCGGCACGAGGCTTCACATTCCCCCCCCCCCCTGGTTTTGATTTGTATGTCAGCCACAACATCTTATACAGTGGTTCTAAGTGTCGCTTCCATTACTTCCTTATTCATTTTTTTTCCATTTTCGTGAATGTACCATGTAACATGTGGCAATATGAATCAAATAAATTTTATATAAAAGGGGGAGAGTGGTAACTCTACACATAAACGAGTTTGAAATAGAAAATATACATAACTGTTTTGCGAAAAACTCGGAACTGATCGAAAACATCATTTGAAATTTCACTTTTGAAGCTCCTATCCTTGTCAAGGGCTTCAAAATGGTGTATTACATGCTAAATTTTAAACCCCTAAGTATTTTAATATTCTAAATTATGAATTGTTTCAAATACGTAAAACTTACAACTACAATTTTCAGTTTGAGTCTGGTGACCTTATTCCAGAACAATGGGTCTGAATTACAGAACAATTTGTTCGGGAATTCAGACCCAATGTTATGGAATAAGGGCACCTGGCTCCCACTGATATTTTAGTCACTGTTCACTGTTAACACATTCCACATTGTACAGTTACACCTACAAACGCCCACATAACGAATTCAATACACAATATTTCATATTTATTATTATTATGTTATCTTAAATCCTTTAGGACTCTTTCCGGGAAGCATTTATTATTATTAGTATTATATAATGCATTTTGTAAGCGGAAGATAAATCAAAGTGCTAACTTATAACAATGAGCATCAACTAACCTGGTTTCCACTGGTACTTAGGCCCAAAGTTTAACACAGTAACTCCGTGAACGAGGTGTAAGTAGTAAATTAATGCGAACAACACAAATATACCAATAAAAACAATTATGCTTTTCCTATATTTGGGCTTTGTTCTTGATCTCGTCTTCATTTCTTTTGTTTGTATAACAAAGTATCCGGACTGTATGTATCCATGAACTTACTGCATCCTACAACTTACTAGTTAGTCTGCACGTGTAACATTTTATATCCTATGCGTCCTTCCAGGTAGTGATAATGTTTTACATAATTTATTTCCCAATAATATATATGTATAGTAGTATAAAAATTTCTCTTCGTAAAAACACTACAAATAATATACATAAAATATACACGTTTAAGGGGATAGTTTGATAAGTCTTGCCGACGCCGGGAAGCCTTGCCCAACCTTTTTTCTTACAGTAACCACAAAGATGAAGAGTACATAATCAGTCCAACTAGTGTTGTAATTTTTCACAAAGATCAATTGTTTTTTAGTTTGTGATTGCTTTGTCACAATCAGCTGATTACAATCATAACCTACTAAAATTAGATTGTGCAGAACCACAATATGCGTCACAATCCAACAGGAACACACAAGAACTAGGCTGATGTTTCAGACGTCTCTAACTAACATTTTGTGAACAATCACAAACTTTCACAAGCACAAACTGAGGCATTGTGCACAACTCAGTTTGGGCACAGTTTGGGCACAACCTTGTACCTGAAAATCACAATATTCACAAATAATTGTGAGGAAATTACAGCACTAAGTCCAACGGATAATAAGACTTCTCGTTGGCAAGTCTTATCAAACAACACTCATGCTTAATGTTAGAAATATATTTTGGCTCAAATGCCGGAAGGCGCACTCGCACAACGCACCTTTTCACTTTTAAATGATGATAAAGACACCTGCCTACGATAACATCAATTTTCCGGGTAGAATCTTTTAGAATTTTATCATTCCGATTGTCACCACAGCAAAAAAATACTAACACTGATGAATTCGATCAGTCAAATATTTTCCAAAATACTGTCCATTAAATGATACAATTTGTACTTTAGTATCAAGGGCGATCATTGCTTCTTACATAATTCAATTCTGAAATAATAATATAAAGTGCACTTCTACATTCTACATTGCATGCAATCTTGGATGTAAAATCAAAGCACAAACATTTTTTTTTTACTTTTTAAAATTATATTTGATTTATTTTCACTCACTGACTAGCAAGTCGGAGACGACCTACTTATATGCACCATCATTTAACAAACTGCTCCTTCAAACCACCACCTCAATTTGAAAGATCGCATTAACCATCAGCACCATAACAGCTCCCTGTTATGGTTCGCCGAAAGCCGAAAATTGTCGCTACAAGTTAGCCGACAATTATGGCAAATTGTACAAGTTGGCCGGCAGCCGACAGGCCGACAATTGTGGCTACAAAATAGCCAGCCGACGAGTGTCAGCCAAACCTATAAGTTGGCAGACAAAATCTACCTTCAAGTTAGCCGACAGCAGACAAATTTCTTTTCAATTACGCTAATTATTCTTTTGAAACTACACGAAGGTCTAGACTGCAAATCTCATCACCTCACATTATTTTATGTAAAAATTAAATTGCAAATAGTAACTTTTGTCTGCTTTGAAAACATAACTACCCGAAATTGTCTCCCCGTACGTTTCGACGTCGGGTGTTAAATGTCTAAATATTAATAATAAATTAAGCAGTAATCTTAAGGAAATATGCGAAACCTTTGTCTCCAGCTTTACTATAGAAGGAGAAAATCAGGATAATATATTACAACTGTTCGCGGAAAACTTGTATTGCTCCAAATCAGATATGTGTATCGAACCAATAGAAATAGCAACAAGTTTAGGACAATTAAATTCTGTGTCATTTAAGGAAGATGAAATACCATTGTTATTTTTAAAGAGAGGCTTTTATACGTAATTTTAAAGTTCTGCGGGGCGCATACAAGTATATATTATAGTACAGACCCAACCAAATCTCAGCTACAGTGGTCAGTAGTCTGATGGTCTGCTACGTCATACACGCAGGGAATGTCGTTGGGGGGGGGGGGGGGCAGGACGGGGGACGTCTAAACATAGTGCAAATTGGCAATTCCCGAATCCACTTACAGGCCACAGTTTTTAACTGATTTTCTTCGAACAACATTTATACGATCACAAATGCGCCACGGCAGGCTTGTATTGGTTTGAGGTAGCGTATAAATAATGTCAAACAGTCTATCACTACATTAGTACTGCCCCACTCCTATGTAGTGTTGTAACTTGTTAAAAATTGTTTATTTACTCTTATGGGATTCACTTCCACTCTGACTGCCGAGCAGTGTGGTTCTAGCTAGGGCTACGGCCCAACAACGTAAATTGAGTGACTAAATATAACTCAATATTTATCCTTTCAACTATCAATACCTGACCCTAACTTACACCCTAAATTCCCTTTTTTTCCGTTGCTGCGGCGCTGGGATTGGCCGAATATCCCGTAAAATTATTTCGGTGAACTTTTGCTGTTGGTATCTCTGTGACCCCTCCATTTCCACAACAAATCAACTGGTGCTGTGTTGCAATAATAGTTTTTGGAGGCTGAACCTATCAAGTCAAGATCAAAACATCATCAAGCGAGAACACTGCGTGCTTGGGGAAGATTTTTTCGTTCGGGATTTGTTGAAGTTTAGTGAGTCGGTGATATCTATCTGCAGTCAACAAAAGTAACTACGAATATAAGAAAATGCTTTATTTATTTATTTAATAATTTTATTATAAATGGGGAAGTACTACAAAGCAGGATCAGGTGAATGGTGAAATATGTGGAATATGCAAGAAGGCAGATGGTAGGAAGCTTGGAATTCGTTGTGTAGTTTGTAACTCTTAATATCACAACACCGATTGTCTTAAATTATCTATCTCAAACATTGAATTCAAAGCATTAATATTATCTAAATCGTGGGTTTGCAATTTGTGTGGTAACATACTATGTAGTAGTAGTGTGCGTATGTGTGATCGGGTTCATTTTTTTTTAACTTTGAAAATCTGTAACTTTTTTTGTACTTCCTCCAAATTCACTGTTTATGTACTCAAATACTAGCCAGTTCATTCGCTATGTACCCTTGAAATATCAAACCGATAAACTGAAAATTCGAAGACTTATACCGAATTGTATGAAATATCTTCGATAATTTTCGATATTACAAAAATGCTGTAAATGTGATCACCGTGTCCCAAAATGTGATCATGTTAAAATTGCATTAATATTACAGTGAAAGTTAGTGCCTTTTATGTGATCACTCTAGAAAACTTTCAGATAAGATGAAAAATGAAAGTTAATGCGATATTAGGTTCCATTATGAGAATTTAAAAAACACTACATGCGTAAAATACAAAATTACATGTTTTGGGGTGGTCTGCAAATGGCGTCACAAAATTAATGACATTATATCCCACCACTATTTTATCATTTTAGGGGTTGCCTATAAATAATGTCATCGAAATATCTCCATTTCTACGACCCTATGATTACCCTGTCATCAACCGAACCATTGTGCAGAATAGATGGATATCTTTAACATACGTTGTCATCAAGAGCCTAGATGACCCACTAACCGTACCCCTGACATCATTTACGGATGATCTCTTACCATTGAGTAAGCGACTATTTTAAAATGGAATGTCATCAGTCATCAATATCTGGCTAGACCAGCTGACCCTAACGATGACATTCTTTAAGGACGATTTTTAAGGGGTTACCCATAAATAATGTCAAAATCTTGGTGGGTAAAAATAAAATAAACGATAATCCGGCATCTGTAACATGTGATAGCAGCAATTGCGTAAATGATCGAGGAATTCCTGAACTAGTGGATTTATCTTGAGCTACACACCACAATAATGCTAACGATACACTGAATTACCCATTTTTCTAATTTACAAAAAATCAAAATTTGCAGTAAGGGATGGTTCGGTAATATTGTCACCCAAATTAAAACTTTATTAGGACCCATTCGTCATGATTGTCATGACATCAACATTACTTAAACCGCTATATGTAATATGTCTTCAAAATCTGATTGGACCCACACCCATTCGGACGACATCATTTATGGACGATCCCTAATGATGTAAAACAGCATTGTCAACTTATTTTAATAAGCTGTTTAATAAACTGAGTTGATTCGATGCTTTTAGCCATCTGCAGCTCTGATCACATTTAGAGCTCATAGAATGATCACATTATAGCACAACTCCCGGATTTGACACTTTGACCTTTCATCTATTTTAGTGGGAGCTCTCCTTACGAAAATCTCAAACAATATCTTCAACAAGTTGGTAATGAATGTATCAATCACGTTGCACACGTTGTTTAATTCTAAAATGTACAACACTAGAAATTTTGAAATTTGAAAACTCGGAAAAAAATTCGGAATACGAGTTATTCTGATATTCGGACTTCGGCGATTTTACTCTGCCCAGGTTTTTAAAGTTTAACACCCTAAATTATACTGTCGTTAGTTAAGAGTACAAGCTATCATTACCGGCTAGTAAAGGATTTCTGATGCAGCTTGTGCTTTAGCACCAGCCACTGATCACACTTAAGGCATGATCACATATACGCACTCTACTGCTAGTTAAATATAGCGGAAATTTTTTATAAATTGCACCACTCCCAAATGACGTCATTTATGGAGGCTTCCTTACCATCAATAAGCCATATAGTAGTACGTGGCATGTAGTTAAAAAATCCGGCGCTTCGCGCCGGATTTGTCGACCGGGGGCGGGCCCGAAGTAGATGCTGAGCTTCAACAAAGTTGCGAGGCCATTTATGTTACGCTAAAAGATAATATAAGATTTATGAAAGCTCCTACACAATAATAAAGACATATACGAATGAGCGTAGCATGTAGTTAAATATAGCTGAAAAGTTTTTATGAATTGCACTACTCACAAATGATTTCATTTATGGAGGCTTCCCATCAATAGGCCATATATTAAAGAACGTGGCATGTAGTTAAACTTGTAAGATCCCATGTCAAAAATATCCGATTTCTTAATTCTTGAACTAATGACAAATGGGATTTCTGAAGTGGTAATTTTTAAATAAAGTCATATATAAACAATACATATTTGCACATTTTATGATTCTATGTTAAATAAATCCGATTGCTTAATTATTGAACAAATGAGAAAGAGGATCTGTAAAGTAGTGTTTTCTAAATAACGTTATTTACGAGCGATCCCCGTATGCATACTAGTAAAATCCTATGTCAAATATATCCGATTACTTAATTCTTAAACGGATGACAAAGGGGATTTCTCAAGTAGAAATTTTTAAATAACGTCATTTATGGACGATATCCGTATGCATACTAGTAATATCGCATGTTAAATACATCTAATTACTTAATTCTTGAACTAATGACAAAGGGGATTTCTAATGTAGTGATTTTTAAATAACGTCATTTATGGACGATCCCCGTATGCATACTAGTAAGATCCCATGTCAAATATATCCGATTACTTAATTCTTGAACTAATGACAAAGCAAATTTCTAAAGTGATAATTTTTAGATAACGTCATTTACGTACGATCCCCGTATGCATATTAGCATGATTCCATGTTAAATATATCTGATTTACTAATTTTTAAGATAATGACAAAGGGGATCTTTAAAGTAGTTAATTTTATATAACGTCATTTATGGACGATCCCCGTATGCAAATTAGTATGATCCTATGTTAACGTATGCATACTAGTAAGATCCCATGTTAAATAAACCCAATTACTTAATTCTTGAACTAATGACAAAGGGGATTTCTAATGTAGTGATTTTTAAATAACGTCATTTATGGACGATCCCCGTATGCATACTAGTAAGATCCCATGTCAAATATATCTGATTACTTCATTCTTAAACAAATGACAAAGGGGATCTCTAAAATGGTAATTTTTGAATAACGTCATTTATGAACGATCCTTGTATGCATACTAGTAAGATCCCATGTCAAATATATCCGATTACCTAATTCTTGAACTAATGACAAAGCAAATTTCTAAAGTGGTAATTTTTAGATAACGTCATTTACGTACGATCCCCGTATGCATATTAGTATGATCCCATGTTAAATATATCTGATTACCTAACTTTTAAGATAATGACAAAGGGGATCTTTAAAGTAGTTATTTTTATATAATGTCATTTATGGACGATCCCCGTATGCATACTAGTACGATCCCATGTCAAATATATCCGATTACTTAATTCTTAAACTAATGACAAAGCAAACTTCTAAAGTGGTAATTTTTAGATAACGTCATTTACGTACGATCCCCGAACCTTGCTGGAAATGGTGCTATGTATTTCGTTTCATAGCTGGGCATATGTCTTGCGCTCAGCTATGTTTATCGCTACTCCCGTTTTTATGGTGCTTACTTCTAAATTTCTTGACCTTTGTCAGTTCAACATTTAATTGCTAAGCAATGGTAAGTTCGATAACAGTGAAAAAACAATACAGACCTGCTGGCTCGCTTTTGTGATTGTTTTAAAAAAGTTCTAAGACAATAGTGTAAACGGTTTGACCTGTAGCGTGGGGCCAACAGACAGACAGACAGACGGACAGACGGACATGACCATTTCATTAGATGCTTGCTCAGCATCTAAAAACGCTAGAATATTTTTAGAATTGCATGATTTACAAATGACGTCATTTATGAAGCCTCCCCTACAATCAATAAGCTGTGTACGAATGTACGTGGCAAGCAGTTAAAAAAAAGTTGGAAAATATTTTGAAGTTAAAAATGAGGGTCTCAAAAACTATGATATTTAAATGACGTCATTATGGACGACCTCTGAATATCTATAACACATATAGGTAAGTCTGTGACATGTAGTTAAAATAGGATAAAAACAAGTTTATAGTTGGGTCTGGGGATACTATAGAAACTATGGTATTTGAAGGCCATTATGGACGATCCCTGAATATCTACAACACATATAGTTAAGTTCGTGACATGTTGTCAAAATAGGATGGCAAAACATTAAAACTGGGACTGGGGGTTTTCAAAACTATGAAATTTAAAAGGCGTCATTATGGACGATCCCTAAATATCTATAACACTAAAGGATGTGCTTAAACAGGTTAAATAATTAAAAGGTTCGGGGGGGGGGGTACCTAAAATTATGATATTTTTGAAATACGTCATTAAGAGACGATCTCTCACAATGTAAAACGAAAAATTTTGGAGTTGCTCCATTCAACTACACAGATCACATTTATACTAATTGTTCATAAAAAGTCAGGGGTTCCAACGTAATGGAATGTGAACTGTCAGACCACGACATAATTTATATTATTCATAAGAAGGCCAAGCATGTTGTTTCCCCAATACCCATTACTACAAGAAACTACAAACGTCTAAATACTGGCAAGTTAAAATGTGAGCTAGACAATACACTATAGGGAATTATTGATAGCTTTGATGAGGTGAATGACAGATTATGTGTATTTGAGTCCTTGACACAGTGCATTCTAGAAAAAATGCTGCCTTTAGTCAGGCGTTCAATCAAACCAAAGCCAGCAGAGTGGCTTACTGCTGATATCAAGAGACAAATACAAAGAAAGCATCACCTGCAAACGAAGGCTGGAATGAGCAATGCTGACATAGATTGGGTTGGCTATAGAAAATTCAAAAACCAATTAACACAAAGAATAAGATATGCTAAAGTAAAATATTTTAATTCGGAGTTTACAAAATGCAAGACTTCTGAGGCGTGGTGGGCTACATTTAAAAAGCTATTTGGAGATAATTTAAAGTCCACTCTTATTACTAAACTTAGCATAGGCGACTCTAAAACCAGCTCACCTTCAGATATTTGTGATGAACTTGCAAAAGCTTTTGTTGTTTGTCAAAATAGCAGTACTGCTAATGTGATGAGATTCAGAAATTACCTGCCTAATACTTGCTTACAGTTTCCGCCTGTTACAACCAGTGAAGTGCAGTCTCTAATTAAATCTACCGAAGGCAGTAACAGTGCAGGACTAAAGAATATTTCCCCTAAAATAATAAAGCTTTTTCCAGTTCAGTTTTCTCTTATAATATAAAAACTATTTAATCATGCACCTTAAACCTCTAAATTTCCTGCAGTGTAGAATGAAGCTATAGTTACACAAATTCTGAAACCAAAAATGAGCAAGTACAATCCATCATTATACAGACCTATTTCTGTTTTACCTTCCTTATCTAAAGTATTTGAGGCAGTAATAGCCAATAGAATAATCAGCTATGTTGAATCCAATAAGCTACTGTCTAGGTATCAATTTGGTTTCAGAAAAGGCAAATCCACAGTGCATGCCCTAATACACCTATCTCAGCAATTGTATACATATATTGAAAAAAAGCAATGTACTGCTGCTCTTTTCGTCGATTTAAAGAAAGCGTTTGACACAGTAAAATACACTACACTTTTATATAGGTTAAAGAATAAGTATAACTTACCAACATACCTAATTAAAATACTATGCAGCTATCTTTCAGGCAAGTACTTTTGTATTAAGTTAGGAAAATTCATTTCAAAAAAATATGAACTAAATGTTGGTGTACCACAGGAAAGCGTCCTTGGCTCCTGTATTATTTTTATTTTTTGACGATATTTGTGACATATTAGAATACCCTGCTATTTATGCTGACGATATTGGCCAAAGCTATGGTGCTTTTACTTCGGAACAGCTTAAAGCTAAGTTAGTAAAAGTGGCAAGTTTAATTGACCAATGGTGTATAGATAATGGTATGGAAATGAACTACCTTAAGACTGTATACATGAATTTCTACAATCCTAGAAGTAAGCTTGAATGTAAATTTGACAATTCTGAAGTTAGAAATAAGTTAATTCATAAGGTGACAACATTTAAATATCTTGGTGTTCATTTTGACAGTAGCTTTAATTTTGACATGCATTTTAATTATGTTATAAATAAATACGTAGAAATAAAATTACTTTTAAATGCTCCCGTCTTGTTAGATATAAGCGGTTTATCGACAGTAAACTTTTACCTATAGTTTTTAAGTCTCTTGTATTTTTTGATATTGACTACGGTCTTGTTATGTATGCTCGATTGTCTGATTCGCTTTTATGTAAAATTCAAAATGTTTAGACCATTATTTAAAATGTGTAAACTTTAAGGGCTACTATTTTAATACTATTTTGAAGCAGCAGTTGGGGCTACCAACAGGAAAGCCAAAGCATAATATTTACATGATAAGTTTGTATGAAACATTTAGCCTTTTAACGGTAAAAGAAAGAATCATTTATGTAACGGCATCAGTAACACGTATGCTTACGAAACAAACTGACAGGCTCGATTGTATTATAAAAATTATTGACCTAAGAAAATTAAACTTGCGTAATATACATAAACTAGTTGTTTTAAGAAAATCCTCATTTTTTTACAATTGTTTTCAATACAGAGCTGTTCAAATCTGAAACTCCCTTCCAGCGTGTGTTGTAGGTATTGAAAATGTAAAGTATTTTCAATTTGAATCAAGTAAATGGCTTATTCAGCAACGGCATAATATTTATGTATAATACACTATAATTTGAAAAATCTTATGTCATTGTAGAATAGTTAATGTAAACCTAGAAATGTCTGCTCTTGGAAATCAGTGTATAATGCGCTGAATGAACTTGAGAATAAAGCTATTACATTACATTACATTACATAGGAGAACAATCTGTGATTGTGCGCAATTGTTCAAGCTGTGCAAAACATTTTCCAATGTGAAAATGAAAAAAAAAAACTTATATTGTGCACAAGTTACAAAACCATGTCGTCACTTAAACTCAGGGATAGTCCAAAAATAATGTCAACCAAAGTATTACTCTTTAGATGCTGAACGTTATAGCTCATTAAGCATCTAATATAATGGTTTTGTTTTTCCTTCGTCTGTCTGCCTGTTGCAATTAGCAGTTGTATGGAGCAACTCTCAAAAGTTTTCTACATTTTTATTTCTTGGTAGTTAGGGTTGCCAGGTTTGGATTTTCAAATTCCCGGACATTTTTTGGAAAAATCTTAAAAGCATACAGTGCTAAGTTACGTTGCCCCACCAGTTTAAATCACGACCCATAACCCATTATAATACAAATTTAAAATGCAAAACTTACTAAACAGCGTTAAATCATTTTACAAGATACACAAAATTTGCGTTTATTTACAGTTGCACTAAAACAAAAATATCATCACAATCGCAATGCTTCAGTAATTTGCTGTCATGGACTAACAGTGTTTTAGATTAGGAATTTAATTATTTTGTAAGTCACTTTGATCCACTAGTGGTATATTTTTCTTGTCGTTTTGCTCTTTGAAGTAAAGATTTATTTTCCGGAAGAGAAATAAAATCGAAAAACTCTTTACAACTAAAGTTATAGTTTAATCGAACTTGAAGCTCTGCATTCACGAGATCGGGATCCACACGATTTCTCTCGTCACTCCACAATGATTTCATGAGGCTAAAGATACGCTCGGCGCACGCGTTGCTTACAAAAATTGACAGCACAAACGAAACTATTTTAAATAGCTGACTAGCTTCGTCTTTTGAAAAAAATATCCACCCACTTTTTATCCACCCCTGGAATGCTTTCAATCTTTGGGTAAGCTATTTGAAGAGAGGTGAAATCTTGATAAAGCTTGTCTTCATCCACTGTGATACCTAGTTTTTTGGCAAGCTTCAATAACGTCTTGAATTTTATACTTAAATTAACATCTTCTAGTTGCAAGACTGACATAGCTCTAAACACAGAATTATCGGAGAAGTCAAAGTAGCTTTCTAAGTATTCAATGCTGATTTTAAAAAACTGTTGTGCTTCTTCTTTAAACTTGATTTTCTCTGACCGTGGTAATTGTTTAAGTAACTCGTTAACTTTAGATCCGTAAAATCCATCATTTTTACGGTGAGTTAGCGTATCATGTAACTTTTTCATTAAAGGAAAGATTTCGGTGGAGGTGAAACTATTCGACTCTAAGGTTTTTACAGTCGTGTCAAACTCCTGAAGCACATTATGCAAAAAATATATGTAGCACTCAGGTAATCCTTCTTCAGTTGCATCACTATCACTGTTGTGAGAAACAAAGGCCCAGACCAATGGTGGGCAGTCCTGTTTGCCAACTCATAAAAAGTAGGATTTTAATGCAGGCCATGACTTTAAAACACGTTCGGTTGCTGGAAGCAAGGAAAGCCACCTTGTTAATACATGGCGTAAAATTTTATTGAATTCAATGTCCACAAAACAACAAAATTCTTTTAGGGATTCTACTCGTTGGGCTGAGGAGCTAAACTTGCTGTATGTTTTTAAAATTAATCCTTCGACGTCAAAAGACAACGCCAAATTAGCCTTTTTCACGGCGTTATGAAGAACGTGGCAGTTGCAATTAGCTGCAATAATAGAATTATTTTCATTGCACAGTTTTTGGTAAACGGACTTATGCTTACCGTAATTCACTGCTGCGTTGTCAGCACTGTAAGCACTTACTTGATTAAAACTAAGCCCATTTTTATGGGTTATTTGTTTTAATTGATTAAAAATGTCCAGGCTTGCTTCATTTGCATCTTTGTAAAAATCTAATAAACCTTGCCGTATCCCTGTCTCACGATCAAAAAATTGCACAGCGTAAGGATACATTTTCATGTTTAAGCTTACCACGATTAACGTTATGTGACACTGTTATTTGCCTAAACTAAAACATTGATGAAATTTTGACTATACTTACATTGTTACTAATTAAACCTACCTTTGTTCGAAACATCTGATGCTACACTAAAAAAAGGGACACTCTTTAAGCGCACTTAATAATCGAGACTCCGAATCAGGGCCCAGAATGCTTCGTACAGTCGCAGATGATTTTGTCCTTCCACAACTTATCTGACATGCAAGTTTGGAGTCCTTGAAAAAAATTGGCAGAAGCTTATGCTGACAGTCAATGTAATTATAGCTTACTGAATGCCTGACATTGTGATAAATGCTCGCAACTTCGGTCAGTATTACACGCTCCTCAGCAGCTGACAATGATGGTGGAAAGAAGTTGGAAACAGTTTTTGAAACCTTTTTAGATCGTACAGCAGTAATATGCTTCTGGCTGTTAGCATGTGATGTAATATCCCCTTTGCCTTTATGCTCTACAGAAAATGATTTATTGCACACAAGGCAACGAGCACTTCCTGTGTCAGATCCATTTCTGCAAAGCCAAGTTTTGAATTCTTGTTCCTGCTCCCATTTAGTGTTATAACTGCACCTTCGTTTCACTTTCTTAGGAGGTGTGGAACTCATATTTGGCAGATGTAATTAGCACAATCTTAATGATATGATTACAGAATAAATGTTAATTAAGCTGCGGAATAAGCTAATGCTAGCCTACTTTCGATAATTCGATATCACAACTTTGTGGTATAAATGCAGCATAGAGCTCAAACTAAAAGTGCAGATTGCTCATTATTTGAATAAATGCGCTTAAAAAATACGTTTTGCATAATCAAATAATTAAATGTTAGGATAAGTAAGTAGAAATTAGATCATAGAGGGCAACTGAGACACTATGAACAGCAAATTACATAGAAATAACATTTTGTTACACAAATAGGATTTTTTAATTTTACAATTTGCCCCATATTTCTAAACACCTTCAATTCCCTGACATTTTGCGTCCAGGAGAACCTTACGACCGGACGCCGGACATGACAGTCCATTCCCGGACTGTCCGGCGTTTTCCCGGACACCTGGCAACCCTATTGGTAGTTATAAGTACTTGACGGTAATGTCAATTAGGGGCAAAACAAATGGCGCCACCAAAGTCGAGGGTGCGTCACTTTGAAAAAACCAGACGCCCTCGTAATAGATTTACAAAATGCTTAAGAAGGTTACAACGCAGGTTCAGAACTATGATAAATATGGATGCGGCCATTTTTGTCCTGCCCTAACCTTCTCCTGTCATTCTTTGTGTCCTGTGATTTTACACAAAAGTTTACACGGAAAATTTTGCTAGCATGAATAGTTAGGTATGTCCGTCCTCAGGGATGGTCTGTAGATGATGTCCCACAAATTACCACAATTTTTCGATTGCTGCAGTCCAATGTCAAAACTATTCCACTAAGTAAACGGCTACTATTAACATACATTGTAATTAATGCTTAACTAGTGCCACCACCACTACACATTATATTATTTAATGCAACTCCTTGGTGGTCCACAAATGATGTCAAAAATTATTTTACCTATTTATTACATCCCTACTCCCAAGCTACCACTTTAACTCCTGGGTAGTCTCTAAATGATGTAAAGAAAATAATTACAAATTTCGTATATAACTACTCCTCTGCCATCACTTCAACTCTGGGGGGGGGTCCATAAATGATGTCAACAAAATTATCACTTATTTATTTTATCCTCACTCCTATGCCACTACTTAACTCCGAAGAAGTGCATAAAAGATGTCAACAAAGTTTTCAATTATTTATTAAATCCTTCATCCCAATCTATCACTTGAATGATGTCAGCATTATTATAACTTCGTCTGTCTTTCGGTATGTGTCTCGATCTGTCTGTCTTTCAGTCCGTAAGTTTTGTGCTCCGAGAGGGATTGCTAAGACATTTAACTTCACGAATAGCCTTTAATTTTACCTTAAGAATAGCTTTTCCTGTTTTGATGAAAATCTATTGTAATGGGCATGTGCGCCTGTCTGTCTGTCGATGTCGTTTCTGTCAGTTGTTGCTGCTCCACAGGTCACAATTCTTGACTGATTTTCATTATAAACAACTTTTAAACGACCAAAAATGCGAGGGGAAAGAACCATTTTGTTTTTGAGGTCGATCGGATCAACCAGTTTTCCACGATTATCGGTTATATGGACCAACTTTTTGAGCGATAGAAATACATTCTAACAAAAATCCAATACGAAGCGCCGGATTTGTCCACCGTGGGCTCGAAGTTGATGCTGAGCTTTCAGCAAACATTAGATTTAATGAATGTGTAAATCCTTATTAAAGTCACCATCGAGAATAATCTAGAAGATATTGGTATTTTATAATCAGTGGCAGCTATTCCTAAATTGACATTTTGCAACTTTTTATCGAAAAAATTATCAACAGCAATGATTTGGGCGACGCCATTTATGGATTATCCTAATAATATAGTGATTTGGGCGACGTCATTTATGGTCCATCGAAACAAAATAGTAACTTGGGTGACGTCATTTATGTACCATCCAAATAAAAGTATGACAATGTGGGCGACGTCATTTGAACACTATCCCAATGTAAGAATAGTAATTTAAGTAACGACATTTGTAGACTATCCCTAGGTAACAATAGTAATTTGAGTAACGTCAGGTATGGACTATCTCTATAAAAGAATAAAGCGTTGGGCGACGTCAGTTAGGGACTACAGTGAAATCCGGTTATAAGGGACCCGGTTTAAAGGGAAATCCGGCTTAAGGAGTCAGATTTCAAACGTTTGGTTGGCCAGCCTATGATTCAATGTTAAAAATAACCGGATATAAGGGAACCGATATAAGGGATAATCCGGTTGTAAGGGACGAATTTTAGAGGATTTTTTGGTATTAAAAGACACTTATAAGGGAATTTTTACAAAAAATGATAAAAGTAATGAATAAATAAGAAAGATCCGAACAAGTGGAGCACTACTTGTACTTGCTAACTAAGTGGGATAGAGAACTCAAGGAGAATATAGTGTTACTAACAGACAACTGTTCCAGTCATCGAGCACGTAAAGCCACCAGATATCTTACAGTCTATTCTGTGGATGCACCAATCCTGGAATTTAGTTAAAGTTAACACAATCCGATACTGTTTCCAACATTCAAAAATTTACTTCCACTTAGACGAGGTACAACCGAATTAAGAAGAAGATGACGATTCGATTTTGAAACAAGCTGCTACAGCTTTAGGGATGGAAGCGTCAGCAGTAGAGACGCTTACATTTTCTGATTTTGCTGCTATAGATAATGACTTACTTACTGAGGAGGAAGTGACTGAGGACTGAGGAACAGATTGTCACCAATATTTTATTGGAAAGGGAGGAAGTAGAATCCGAAGAGGATTCAGAGGAAGAAAATACAGAGGACGAATCTCTGCCAATTGCAAGTGCTGCGGAAGTTTTAGAAATTATGCAGAAAGTTCAACAATATTTTATAGCTCAGGCATATACTAACGACGCAACCTTTACTAACCTACAAAATATAATCTTACGTGTTCGTGAGAACCAAACTATGAAAGACATGAAACAAACTACATTAACGGACTTTTTTAAATAATCCAAGCGATTTGTATCTATTTGACAATACATATGTAAATTATTCCTTGACCACGTTTTGAGTACAAATAAATATTTAAAATTTGTAAATTATGTACCATGTTCACTTACAAGGGAAATCCCTTTTACTGTTAAAAGGGAATCCGGCTATAAGGGACCGATTATTCCGGTCCGGCGGGTTCCCTTATAACCGGATTTCACTGTATTGCAATAACTTGAGGGACGTAATTTATGGACTATTGCAATAATATCGAAACTTGACGGGCGTCATTTATGGACCATCCTAATAACGTAGTTACTTGAGCGACGTCCTTTATGGACCATCCAAATAAAATAATGATAATTTTGGCGTTATTTATGGACTATGCCAATGTAAGAATAGTAATTTTGGTAACGTCATTTAAGGACTATGCTTATAAGGCAATTAGAATTTGGGCGACGTCATTCATTAACTATCCCAATAAACGAATGAAAATTTGGGTGACGTTATTTATGGAGCATCCCAGGAATCTCCCCACCTTTCTTTATCGTATTAAAGGTTGGCTGCGTTAATACCAAGTGTTAGTTGTACTTGTATTTCAGTAGCGCGCAAAAAAGAAACGTTATTGCTTCCAGGTAGCTAATGTATATTTCATCCGGTTTTGTTCGTACCCCTTCATTGCGTTTTGGCATTGGACCATTTAAGAGTTATTTTTATGAAACTGGTTGGTTCAATTAACCTTAAAACAAAATGGCACTTTGCCCTTGCATACGTAGTCGTTTATTAAGTTGTAAATTCTCTATACGTTTTGACATGGGTCCACTCGACAGTCCTTTTTAGAAAACTGGTTAGTTGGATCAACCCCAAAATCCGTATGGCACCTTACCCTTACATTTTTGATCGGTTAAAAGTTGTTTGAAGAAAATCAGTTAAAAACTGTGACCTGTTGCGCATGACCAAGACATACATATCGACGGACAGACAGGCGGACGGAAATGACCGTGTCAATAGATATTTGATCTCAGCATCTATGAAATATTGTCACAATTGGTGATTGAGATAAAGTAAGTGTTTAACGATTGAGGTGTGATAATGAGTGAGAGACCAATTACAGAGTTGTTGGTAACAAACAACAAAGTATAGGTTTATTGTGTGGGAACGGAGCGAATCCGAAGGCACAATCTTCATAGAAGTAAATGCTTGTGTATGATTATGACTTAATAAAAATATGCAACTATAATAAAATGCTATAAAATATGTATATTATTTATACTGTGCCTGAGACGAAGGCCTCAGGAATAAATCTGATCAATAGAAAACAAAAGAGGGTTCTGAATTACGATATAACTTGGAAAGTATTTAATATCATATAAACAATTATTCAATCAACGGTATTTATACAAATACTTATTTTACAACGTTTGATTCGCGACGGAGACGAATGAGAAAAGATTCACAACTGTAGAAAAAGGTAGGTAAGTACTTATGTTTACGTGGAATTACCGGTGAATTTAAGTCTTTATAAAAAGGGTCCCTCGGTCAGTTCGATGGTATATTTCGAGACGAGTTGTCTTCGGTACGTAAGGGTGTCTGCCTACTTCCTTCCTCGAGCGTTATGACTTCTTTCGGTTAATCTCCACAAATCTAACTAGCTCCAGATCTAATAAAGAAGATCGGTTAACTTGTAAGGTTTCGAAAAGCTAAACTCAATCGTTTCAATCGAAGATCTAATGAATTAGAAAATATCGGTTGAATCACTTGTGTCTTGTTAGAAGTTTAAAAAAAAGTTGTATTATCTCAGCTGTGAAAAACTTAACTCACTAGCCAAAACCTGAATGTACTTGTTACTTGTGTATACTTTTCTGTATACGTATACAAGCTCAAGAGAATACTGACTATTGGTTATTGCTTTCAGCCCTGAGCTCAGCTCAGTTTTCTGTCTTTCTTTTGTCTAGCTATATATAGTTTTCCCATTGCCAAAGGCAATGATATGGAATATTCTACTGTCTGCTTCTATTGCTTACCTGTGTGCTACTTATTTCGCTCGCCTTTCTATTCTGAATACCATAGCCTTTGTGCTATGGAACTGGCAGAAAATTTTATTAAGGATGTAAATCTAATAGAATGGAAGAGAGGTGAAGTTTCGTCTCCATAATTGGTTCACTGATTAGAGTTTACAAAGTACAACTGCTAGCTTTGGAAGTAGTAGTAGTGATTTTCTAGAAGTAAGTTTAGCCCACATCACAACTTTTGTTTTTACTTAAAATACATTTTCGAATCCACATTCAAGGACCCCGTCCTTCGACACATCCGCTGATAGCATGGTCACGTCTCACGTCTCTCGTCTTCTGTCATGAGTATGGTCAATGGGTTAAGTAGGATATTGATGGCACAAAATGTTAAAGACATACTATTACCTGAAAGATAGTTTGGGTGACGTCATTTACAAACCACCCCAATAAGCGAGTAATATTTTTTGTGACGTCATTTATAGACCATCCCGATTACTCACCCTCCCCTTCCTCCTAAATTTGTTTATTAAAGCTGGTACTGATACTGTAAGAGTAAGTACTTGTTCTTGTAATTTAGTGGCGCTCGAATTTATTGAAACGAAGTTTCACCACCCATGTCTGTAAATACGTACGCATGCTCATGCTTGTTTTATTGGTTTTTGTTTGTATCCGTTTAATGCGTTTTGACATAGGTCCATTCAATCGATAACTGAAAAATTTGTCAGCCCGATTAACTCCAAAAACACTAAGCACTTATCCCTTGTATTTGTGGTTTTTTAAAAGTGGTTTGAAAAAAAATAGATAAAAACTGTGACCTGTATCATAAGGAACAGACAGACTGACAGACATGACAATTTCAATACATACTTAAGGTCAGCACCTAAAAACAACTAGAATGTTTTCAACCCGAAGGATTGCTGCACTTAAAATACGATAGTCCTCCTCATCACTCTTACCCTCATATTCCAAATTTTCAGCACACAACAAAGAAACATGTGTAGAAACCCATGCTACTTGTTAGAGGTAGTTGACCTGTAATAAATAAATTACTTTCTTCTAGCAAACCCTTTATGCTTTTCCTATTTTTAGTGTATAAGTGTCAAAAAAGTCATTATTCAACATAGGGGTAGATCTCTTGAAATTTATACTGATTATATTGCGTTATTATATTTCTTACGCACGCCTCAGGTAACGGGTCGATTGGTGAGATGGAGTCTTAAACTGGGAGCTTATGATATTTAAATCATGTATGTTCCGGGTAAGAAAAATAAAATGAGAGACTGTTCCAGTCGTCTTCCAGAGTCTGACGAATTACCACCGCACATTATGCGTTAGATTACGGTAGAATCAGAACATCCGAGAACATCTGAAGATTGGGAATTTTTCATGGCTTGTGGGGAAACGGAGAAAGCTGTGACTGAGTTGAAGTCAGCACAGTGGAATGACTACAATACTAGAATAAATATAGACAGCCTGAGTGAGGATTGAGCAAATAACTTCAGATGAGATATTAAATGAAGGAAGTATTTTTTAATAAATGCAGAGGGCATTCTTGAGCATATCTGTTATAAAGTGTGTGTTTTAGGTTACGTTCTTGTAAAACATGCCAAAGGTTTTATGTAGAGAAGAAGGAGTGGTGGTTCAATGCAAGTCATTATAGCTCCGCAAGTCCCATATCTAACAATATCTATCGATTATTTAGGGCGTTTGAATAAAACATTTAGGAAAAATAAATGTACTAGCTGTAGAAGATCAATGCACAGGTTTCTACGTTTAATTCAAACTCGTGGATGTACTGTGAAGAATACAATAAAAGTTTTAAGAACTTTATTTATAAAACATAAAATCTGAACCATTGTATCTGACAACGGCCCAGCGTTTACGGGTAGTGACTATGAAAACTTTCGTGTTGATTTCAAGGTGATGCAAATTCACTTCTTGCCTTGCAGACCGCAGTCGAACTCTTATATTGAGAGGGTAAAATATAATTTAGGTTCCATATTTAAAAAGTTAAAATAGGAGTATAAACGGCCGTGGGACAAAACCTTAGAAGACCTTGCAACTCAATACAATTCTTTAAATCATTCGAGTACTAGGTACTTTTTATGCACGGAAGATCGCTCCACTACGATTATGTTAATCAAAGGCCAACAAACGATAAGTATGATCCAAATGATAATAAAATGATTATGTTAGGAATCAGTGAACGTTATAATTATCGTATGTTAGCACATACAAGTTTTGTTACAACCAACTAAAAAGAAAAATAACATTCGATAAAAAACACCCACTCATCAGCTTTGGAGAAGATTTGGTTTAAAAACGCAATTAAATGAGGTAACCAGGAAAGCCAGCAAAATTTTCTGTGAAGTATACGGGTCCCTTTAAAGTTTATAGCGCAGTATCAAATAAACATGTGTATTTCCGGTGTCATCAAAGTGTGGACTTAGCCGTTCATGTGAATGAGGAGGAATTGGAGATGAGCTATTGTCATAATTTAAAGCAGTATATAGAAGTGAGTGAGAAACCAGGAGATTAGGATGGTAAGTCAGTAACGGTGAGTAAAGCATAGATAGATGATTTTAAAGACACTCCAGATTAAGTAAGTTAGTTTTTATTCAAGAGTTTGGGCTGATACAGATGTAAAAAAATATAGTCAGGAATCATCATAATTCATTAATATTGTTCTTAGAGGCTTATACGATAAGAAATATTTAACACCGGATAATCAAGAAATTGAACTTGGAAAAAGATCTATCACTTCGTTACCATTACCGGCACCATTACGTTATCCCAGTTTGTTAGATATTTATGAAGAACAAACTATTATTATCTCAAACTACACAATAATCGCGGGAAGTTATTAACAGCTGTTGTTCCTCAACTTCAAGTTTACGAGGCAGACCAAGCTTTTGTACTAAGATGGTTAGCTGAACATGCTGGTCATAGCATACCGGATTTTATAGATCCCAAAATTGTTAATGACAAATAGTATGTTAAATTGCGTAGCAAGTTTCAATCGAAAAAGGGGCTCGAATGATTATTACCTTGATGCCGGTGATTAGGGTCATATTCAACGCATAAATCCATTTCCACCATTAGCGATAACTAAAAAAGTGAGATAGGTATGCCTCTAATTAAGAAGGGAGCTAAATCGAAGCAGTCCAGTAGTCTAGGTACGTCGATAAAAGAGTGTAGAGTTCGGAATATTCCGAAAGTATAAACTGGTTTAGGTAGAAATATTCCAAAATGTTTTGACGTTAAGACAACGAGGAGGGATAACGATTAATAATTAGGACCATTATAACCCTATTTATGGAGCAGTGCACGTTGTCCTTTTGCCTTTAAAAAGACGCAGATGTTTCATGGCCCATTGCAGAATACAGACGGGAAGGTAAAAGGCGATTTCATAACCGTGAACAAGGATTTACAAATATCAATGCATGTAATTAGGGATTTGGAAAAAGTGCTAATCATATAAATAAAAATTACGAGATCTTAGTTGGGCATAAAGAGCATAGCTAATTACCAATATGAGGTCATTAAAGGAGAAGAATCTGCGAGTAGATCCTCAACGTCCACAAGCGAAGTACCTACAACATCAACAGCAAAAAGACCAATACAGCAGAAGGTACAGGAACTACCCAAATCACCAGTGCAAAAGTTATCTAGAAAGATAAAGAAACCAAATAGGTTACCTCTATCTCCGATTATTAAAAAGCCAAAAGTTTTAAAATCAGTAAATTTTAGGGGCAACACCAAACTGAAAGCAGTTAAAACTTTGGCACGGATAATTGTTTGGATAATTTGTAGACCTAGTTAAAACTTTAGGCAAAAAGATAGAAAGCATTTCTTGAAATGACGAGCCCGAGCAATGCTCCAGCGAAGAACATGCAGCTTAACATTAATTATTATATGCATAAGTTAAGAAAAATTGAGGCTAAAAAATAAAATTAATAAAATTAGAAAGTATAATTAGTATAATGAGGAATAAATTTTTATTAGTGGAGGTCTGTATAATTGTTTTGTTGAACAGATAGTTTATTCAGAAGGTCTTAATTTTGAACATGTTCACGCGGAGGTGATCAATGAAACTGAGTTTAATGGTGATGTTGAGATGCTCCTTGATACGGACGACAAAGATAATGCAGATACCAGAAAAAAAGAGGCCAGAACAAAATAGAGAAGTAATGGCTCAGCCTTATGAAAAAAAGCAAGATGAAATGCCAGGCGGAATGAAGCAAGAGCAACAAAATCTGCAGGTTGAGGTCTACGCAGGAGAAGCTTTGTAAGCTATTGCTGCAAAGTAAAATAGAGAGGAGGGATCAACACAAAAATCCTAAAACGATAGAGAACGTGTAAGGCCAAAGAAGGGGTGGCTGATGGTGTTGAGTCATGCCAGATTAGCGCTTGAGGATGCGGCGATGAAGGCTTTAAAATTGAAAAAGTTGTTGCAAGCGTCTTTGTTGTATTGGGAAAAGCAAGATGATAGTACTGAAACGGTTGAAGTGGTGGCCGTCGCAGCGTGATTTAGGTTCAAAAATATTTGCATTTAAGCATGCCCTGATTGTCTTGAAAGAGGTAAAAAATAAATCTACATCATTTTAGTCATGAATGTGTTTTTAACGGGGTCAAAGAATAACTTAAGCTATCGAAGAAAGCTTCAAAACGTTCCTAGAACTGCGGTGGCGACCACTATGTTCGTTTCTGCAGCATTGGAAAACGGTAGAGTAAGAAATTCATTGAACATTCTTAATATACTAATTATTCAAACTTTTAGATTTAAAAATTAAAATTAAAAATTATTAAAAAACAAACCTAGTCATATGAACTGATTTTGAACAACGGAAATAGTTTTAAGGTGGAGGTGAGACCAGATATAAGCACCATATAACAGCGTGGCAACTATTATTGAGTTAAAACGTTTTATCCGGCAAAACCAAGAGTCATTATTACTTAACGCTAGGGTACTTCGGACCGCATCAAGAGCTTGTAATTCTTTGCTTTTTATGTCCATAGCAGCTTCTGAGAACAATTCTGAGAACGAAAACGTGATACCTAGGTAGGTGTAGCATTTTACTACTTTAATTTTCTGATTATTTAAGAACCACTTGTGAATTTGCACAACTTTCCTTGTTTCTAAAAAACAATGACATTTGTTTTTAGAAGATTAATTAAGAGGCCTTTTATTTTACAGTATTTTGTTAAAATGTCAATTTTGTTCTGTAGAATAAGCTTAATTTCTGCAAGTATGGAAATGTCGTCGGCTCTAAAAAACAGACACCCATAGTAACAGGGTCTGCTTCTTGTTGCACCATGTATGCGTCCAAGTCACTCAGAAAAATCGAAAATAATATTGAGCTAAGGATTTCCCACTGAAGTACACCTAACGTTATGTCAATAGGCGCACTGTGACCTTTTTTGGTTCGAACTTGTGAGCTCAAAAAGTGAGCGTTGTCATAAAGGCTTTTATTACTTGAATTATTTTTCGACTGATTCCACATTTGTGCAATTTTTTCACAGTAACTCGTGATTAACGGAATCAAAGGCTCTCTTGAAATCTATGAAAAGCGTAAACAATTTTCTAGATTCAGAAGAATTGTAGATAAGCTGGGTGAAAAGTTTAGACATAGTGTTAATCAACGCAATGCCTCTGTAATTGCTAGGGTCCGATGCTTCTCCCTATTTACAAAGAATTGTTAACTTCAATTCGCTTCACTATTCAGGTGTTTTTTATTTTTCATGATTTGATTAAACAGTTCTAATATTTCATCATGCAGAGAGCTGGGAGAATATACCCAGAATTTGTTAGGAATTCCGTCTGTTCCATAAATCAAGGTTATAATATAATACAAAAGTTGTGGGTATATCCTTGCGCGATGTGTACTTTCTTTTTTGTACATGTGAAGGAAAAGTCCAGTTCGGAAAAGCCCGGGTAGGAATAATCCAACAACACCTAAGGAAGAGAGGAGGAAAACCCTCTTACATTCCACGTAATTTGGATTTTGACTTTTTATAACGATAAAAGGATAAAATTCAACAAAATAAACAACAATGTTCTCTAATGAGGGTAGCCTAGCAGACACAGTATCCGGTACAAAGTTTTGTCAATAGTATTATGAGCTTTATTTTTATTGTGAGACTTGGCTATTTAGTGAAATTAAGCACGACGGTAACTATACTTCATCGCTGATTTTCGGGATTTCGTAGGGGTTTGAAAACGTTAGCAATTAACAAATCATGCTGTAATAATAAATAAATTATACTTCATTTGGTTGCTTGTGTTAGATCATCATAAATATACAAATACGAGATTATATTTTATTTGGCTGTTTAATAAATAATCACCAATACAATCATACAGGAAAATGAAACCATGAAAATAAGGATTGTAATAACGTAAGGCTAATCCGAAACTCGAATAGGAGTTAGTGCACTATGCAGCCGAGCGATTGCAGAATGAATTACATGTTGAAATGTGTCGTCTTCTTCACAGGTTACTTCCTAAAATACAAAAATGCATGTAAAGTCGTGCCAGACACCCGTTTTTCTCGCATTCATTATAATGCTAAAAAGTTAGCCCATTAAATCGTTAATTGTGCAAAACTGGTGAATCCGTTTAATCCAAAAAAGAATAGGGTTCTATTCCATCGCATTCTGGATCTTTCAAAACTTATTTGAAAAAATAAAGTTGAAAACTGTGACCTGTAGAGCACGACAAAAAAAGACACATCGACAGACAGACAGAGGGACGGACATAGCCATTCCTATAGATGCTCAGCATCTAAAAACGGTATATATACAACCTAGATATGAGCAAGTACTTCTATGAAACCATAACTGGAAGGTAGTTTAATCCAAAGTATTTATAATTTGGATATAACAAAGACGTCAAAATTGTGAATTTTAATAATGTACAATTCTTCGCTTGTGTAACCAGACCACAGATCCTTAATATTTTGAAAAAACTAACCCTGAACACCATACCCTGAAACCTAAAAAATCCCAGGAGGGTCAGGTGTAACCCTTTCTATGTTAAATTTTTAAAATTTTGGAGGGGGGGTCTCAGATTTTCCTATGCTTGTAATGCTAAAAAAAAATTCCAGGGGGGGGGGGTCCGCGAGTATTACAGGTGTCAAGGTTTCAGGCTATGCTGAACACAATTTTTAGGGTAATTACCATTAGGCCCACTATATTGATTTCCTACACATTTGTTACCACCTTTCGACACCTTTTACCGAAATTTTCACGATTTTGAAATACTTAACCAATTTCAACGTGTGATGTACCATTCAAAAGATAAAATAGATTCTAGTAACAATAATTTTAGTATCGACAAACGCTTCGCAATTGTTTTTAAAAACCGTTACTTTTTTGAAAATGTCACCTAAAAGGTGTTGTAAGAGCAGAAAGCTTCAAACAAAAATTTCTTTTTAGTTTTTTAAGGGCTTTAAAATGATATCGTCGATGAAGAATGAAGTTTGACCATATCCTTTTGGAACTAAAATGAATTATGACCATCTCCATTTTTCATAAAATACGGCTAATAAGGTATGTTAATGATTAGGTAATGATTTAGTAATTCGAAACTAATACATTAAGGGTCACCCATAAATGACGTCATCAAAATGTCCCCATTTTAAGTCCCTATGACCCTCCTGTCTTCAGATTCCCCGTTGGGTAAATGGCTTTCTTTAGAATATAATACCTTAAATATCCAAGTAGGCTGCTTGGCTATACATAGGACTGCATTTATGGGTGACCCCATAATTTGTTTAAAGTTGTAATAGTGGTTTATTGATGAACTATGGTCTCATGAATGATGCACTAATTTATTAATTTGATTAAATTAATTCATCCATCAATCATTATTAAAAGTTTAAAAAAATTAAGGGATCGCCCATAAATGACGTCATGGGTATGGCCAAGGAGCCTACTTGGATATTCATGGTATTGCATGCTAAAGATAGCAATTTAGAGTCTTCGTTCTAAACTCGACGAGGGTAGTCGTGTACTTCTCTCTGTCCTGAGTACTATCAGAAGGCCTTTTATTTCCATTTTAGATTTTTTGGGCTTGAATTCCTCTGTTTACGAAGCACCTAGTGGTTGCGGACTTAGCGTTTCGGAATTTAGTTGTCGATTTTCTCCTATCTTCACCTTGGACAACTTTCGATATTTGAGATAGCGTATATCTACATATCAAAGCTGTTTTGCATATTGTAGAACTAACAAGTAGGAAGATATGTAGCTTCGGTGGAGAGGCAGTGCTTGCCACATTGCTGCTCTACTGAAGCTATTTAGGAGTTGTTGTATTTTCATTCCACCAACGACTTCTGCCGTTGATAAATACCAGTACTATGGTCTGATTTAATTGTCAATTTTGAGCAACTCATAGGCATAGTCATAGTCACTAAATAGGTATACGCTTAGAGATGAAATTGAAAGTTTAGTGCGAAAGTTTCTCGTTCTTGCTCACGCATACTTTATAACGAGTAAACAAAGCAACTTTCATAAATAAAGACATGTTCATAGTAAAAAGGATCGTTCTGCAATGGGCCTATCAGTGGCCTGAGCGGCATTCCAGTAGCTTCATGTTACTGGATCTCCTTCAAATACAATACAAAAAAATAGCAATTTACATAACGGGTAATCGGATAACGGGAGGGTCATAGGGACTTAAAATAAGGATATTTTGATGACGTCATTTATGAGTTGCCCCTAATGTACTTAGTTTCGAATTACTAAACCCTTAACTAATCATTAACATAACTCATGAGCCGTATTTCATGAAAAATGGAGATGGTCAAAACCTATTTTAAATCAGAATGGAGATGGTCATAATTTATTCTTCATCGACGATATATTATTTCTTAAAAGTTGAAAAAAAACATATATTATTTTTTTCTAACTGCAATTAAAAACTAATCACGATCGAACTAGTAACAACGAGTTAATTAGATTCGCCTATTTACTTCGGTTTGAATGGTGTATCGTTTATGCGTACCCTTATTTAGTAAGCGGTCAAAATTTTGGTTTAATTCAAATTGGAAATTCAAAAAATTATTTTCTAGGGATGGTCTGTACATGATTTCCCCAACATTGTAACTCTTTTACGACCGCCCCACCCCCATGTCGTCTCTGAAACATTACGTAACCGTCTATTTTTAACATGACATTTTATCGATACCCGTCTACATCCACTTACCTTACCACCGACATCATTTATGGGCAATCCCATGAAATAGTTCCTGATGGTAACAGATCTTTGCAGTGCAGATTGCTTATCAATAATATAAAAAAAATACATAATAAATTTGTTTTCAGCTGCAATCTCTTGACGGCTGCACAGCGATATAAAAAAACCTCTTGTTTTTTACACAATAAATATCAGGACAAATGTGTGAGTCAACAACTTAAAATACAAAATTATGTTGCATTTGCAAATAATATTACAATTCTCTAAATCCTTCTAGTCGTCATTCGATTAAAAATAATTGTTTATATTTATAGAGCCAGTGTCCACGGTTCGACGGGAACAGTTGGAAACATCATAATCATGATATAACTTATGTATCTACTATTTCATTCTGTTATAACGAGTACAAACACTCTTGAAATAGTGTGCAATGTGCATAAGGTTCTCAACTGGTTGCGAGAAATGAGAAAGAATAAAATTTAAAATCAGGAGTTTGTCGCCGATTTGCTCACTCCAGACTTTGGAACGGTAACTGTATTTGGTTAAAGCTCACTATTCAATACTCCACAGAGGCCCCTAATTGACAAATCCAGATTATGTTTTGACAACTCCTGAGGTTAATCGTTTATACAGTTTTACTTAACCCCGTTACAACAAGTACGAAATATCACTTAATACTTACATGGGACATTTCCCAAGTGTAAAATCTGAAATGAAGCAAACGATATCAGATCATGTACTACGTGGTGGGGTCATTACAACGCATATAATCATATCGGTGCAAATTGCGTTCTGGCGCCAAAAACATGAATGACCTCACGGGTAGGGTCAATGGGACTCTTCGGATATTAATGGGATTCCATGTTAAAGACATCCATTTACACAATGGTAAGAGCAGATGACAGCGGCATAGGGTCTAAAAATGAAAATATTTAGATGACGTCATTTATGGACGACCCCTTGTTAATTTTAGGCTTGTTCGTATTCAAATAGCACAATGCCTATAGTTTTTGAAAAATATCAGAAAACTGAAAAAGTGGTAAGGGGGGACCATTGGGTAAGGTAAAATTCCTATTGAATTTCCCATATGATTTTTCAGTTTTTTTATTTCGACCAATTTCGAAAATTTCAAATTTAGTTTTTGGCGCCAGAACGCAATTTGCACCGATATGATTATATACGTTGTAATGACCCCACCACGTAGTACATGATCTGATATCGTTTGCTTCATTTCAGATTTTACACTTGGGAAATGTCCCATGTTAGTAAATTATTTAATTTAATTTAATGCTGAATTAATTTTACGTACACTAATTAAAATCTTACCAAAGTTTTAAGATTAATTGACGCTGTTTTTCCTGACACAACAACACACACATGGTCTCCTTTAAATGTTTTTGGAACGCAATCTCGTCCAAACATGTCCTGAAGTGTGTCGATCACGCATTCCTGTTTGCAAAACACAAAAATGACAACTTAAGATGTTAAATACATGCAAATTAATTAGCACGGAATAATACAGTATAGCAGATTGGCAACCCCAAACGGGTTGCTAGCAATATCTAACGAACACAGTGGCAGATCCAGAATATTCTTTTGAGCGGGGATCACGATATACGGTCATTATCCAACCGAAAATTCCCCTCCCCGAACATTTTCCTCCCACCCAGTAACCCCGGACATTTTTCCCCCAACCCCAAAATGAAACTAATAGTATAGACGAGTACACTTAAGCGTTAAGGTAATTGTTTTAGGAAAAACAACAAGGGCCTTTGTTTAATGGCAGCCTTAACAGCAAAATTAGGCATTTTGAATTTGCCGCCAAATTTTAGCTGACAATTTACAGGTTGTAAATTAAGTGGAGGAAGCTGTAAAATGGTTAGCTGTGCTGATTTACGTATAGGCATTTTTATATTGTCAATAAAACCAAAAATTCAGAATTCGAAATTTTGAATTTCCCGCCAAAACTTTAAATAATGTGTTAAATCAAGATTTCAACCGGTAACTTCATCAACTTACAGTACTTACACTAACATGATATATCATTGGGACGGTAACAATTAGGCGGAGCTAAATAACTTGCGGATAATAGCAAAATACTTAATATTTTTTAAATATGTTTAAAAACATAATGGAAATTTTTGAAGGTTAACGGATTTTAACGAATGATAAATCATTTTGAAGCTCTTTAAAATTAAAGAGACACCATTTTGGTTTTGTTTTTAGATTAAGGCCCATACAACACGTTTTAAGCGAAATTTAAAAATTTAAACACCGTTATCTTGAAAACGTTTAGTGATAATGACGGAGCGTTCAGTTATTTAAATTATACTAGTGATTACCTTTCGAATGATATACGACGTGATGAAGATACAGCAGTATTGAAAAAATTTCCAAATTCCGCTAAGTTATGAAGATAGGTAGTAATTATTATTAGCAATAATTATAGTATTTTAAGGTAAGGAAGTCTAAGCGTTGATGAATTTTCTCAGGGTTAGCAAGATTCACTTATTAATTTTTACTTTTTAATCCATTGTTAAAATTTACATAATGATAAAATCCAAATACATAACTGTGTCTGTGTCAGGGCTCCGGTCTCCGATAAAACTTGTGTGCACTCATTCCTGTTAAGGCGAGTGTAGTAGGAGCCGCAACCCATTCACGAGTGTGATCCTGAGTAGATGCAAGTTGCACTCATATCTCATCTTATCTTAGAGTGTAGCAGATGGGACTCTCATTTATTTGTTTTTTTATTCAATCAAACAATACTGCGTGCCGATGATTTATTGTACCCAGTGGTACTGCTACGTAGAACTGTTTGGCTTAATAAAATATGGTTGCATATTAATGCATATACGTTTCTTGAAAATTGCAACAAAACATTTGTCTCTAGACATTCTTGACTGAATCAAATAAAAGCAAGATGCGAGATGTCTCTCATGCACTCATCCTCACGTCATCTAAAACTTGCCTCTCTCACACACCCCAACCCCAACGAGGCTAATTTCGAATAGAAGGATTCACGCTCTCACTCATGAGACATGTCGCGTCTTGCTTTTATTTGATTTAGCCAAGAATGTCTAAAGGTAAATTTTTTGTTGCAATTTTAAAAAATTGTATATGCATTAATATGCAACCATATTTTATTCAGCCAAACAGTTCTACGTGGATTTTAGCAGTACCATTGGGTTAATTGGGTACAATAAATCATCGGCACGCAGTATTGTTTGAATTATTAAAAAATCCGGCGCTTCGCGCCGGATTTGTCGAACGCGGGTCCGAAGCAGATGCCAGTGCAAGCCAATCGGTACCTAACGAGCTCTTAAAAAAAATTGACCGAGGGTCCCTTTTTCTTGAAAAAACTACCTCAATTTGAGCCAGCCTGAGCCCGGAGGAGGGAAATCGTTCAATACCGTTCTTTTTATCTGTTTTACCTCCTCCGGTGCCGGTTCCTTTTTTGAGGGAAAATTTTTTCCACCTCATTGAGCTTTTACCACAATCTTCCCCAATCTGAGCAAACCCCCTAGGTACTGAAAGTAAATTCTACCTACCTACAAAAAATGTTCAAGACTAATACTAATATGACTAATACTAATACTACTTGGCGTAACACCATGAAAATGAAAATAAATCAATAAATGCACAAATAATATATAATGCACACAAACACCAAAGGACACTTTATTTTTTATTTTTTATTATTATTATGGTTTTGTGTTTCTAGTTACAATTATTAATTAAAACTGTTGCTTCAAAAAATTTGATAATTTTTAATGAAAAAAAAGATTAAATGAATAATAAGTTACAATTAAAATTATTAATTACAAATTAAACTTAACTTAATTCTGCAGAATCTCACTCAATATTTAACAACAGGATTAAAATTAAATTAAAATTTTAAATAAAATCTTAAATTGGACAATAGATAATATAGAAAATATTCTTTAATATACAACAATATAAATTTAAGTATAACACAGTATTGAATCTGGCTCATCCTCGTCAAGAAGTAGGTTTTTTGTGTGACAATAATTTTTGTTTGTTGAATTTGACGCCTAAATTTTTACTTCTTGGCTGACATTTGTAGGCACTGAACTTGGCCAGGTGGTGTGTTGCTTCAAAAAATAATTTCAGGCAGTCACCACATTTTATTATTAAAAAATTAACAGTTACATACTTTTATCAGCGCACTGCACCACTTAAATAATCACCCTCTTTAATTATTGAAACACGATATGACACCCACTTTAGTCACAGTAGCACCAACCACCACTGTTGCCGTTGCAACACCACCAATTATATTAAAGATTAACTGTACAATTACATTTTAATCATGACGAAGTATTATCAAATGCACGGCGACAGCAAAACAGAAAGTATCAGCCTCTGCCTTTGCACTCCGCTGTGCCGTAGTGTCTATATTATTTAAATTATTATTGAAATGGGTCCCTGTGAAATCTGGTTGTTGCATGTACCGTCATTTCTTTGTAAGTTTGTTATTCCTAATTAAAATATTATAAATATCAAGTAAATACAACAGTTACTTATGTATGATGCATATATTTATAAGTGGTAATTTGAATTAATAATTTTGCATCTTGCGCTTGCTAACGGCTAAATTTATTTTATTATGCTTTGGTTAATCTATCCTGCCGGTCGTTCTGTGCACTTTCATATAAAAACGGTGTTTTGGCCAAACGGTCATTTTGACGCGGTCAAATTTCCTAGCAGTGTTTTAGGCAAACAGTCATTTTGGCGCGGTAAAATTACCTCGCGGTGTAATAGCCAAGCGGTCATTACGTTTGCGGTCTTTTGGGTAGACGGTCTTTCTACCTCGCGGTGTTTTAGTGGCGGTGTTTTGTACCGCGGTCATATTAGGGCGGTGTTTTGTCCCATTACCAGTAATTTATCGAATTGCATTTTGTGGTATGTTCAGTAATTAATAAAATTCAATTCAACAGTTCAGTTCAAACAAAGACTATGCGACGATGTTCGTGACTCAGTCAGTTCAGTCACTTTTTCCAGTTGCCAGTTCACGTTTGGTTCGAGCACCATCAAAATCTACTTTTGTGGTTAAGCCATAGACACAGTTGGTGGGCACAAAATACGCCGAATTCGGATTGAATAATAACTTTTTCTTTATTTCAGTTAATTGTTTGTTGAGGCGTTTTTTATTTCAGTGTAATTTTGTAAATGTGATTACAATTAGTGGAATTTAATACTATCACATAAATGTGAGATGTGCTCTATTTTAAGTAATTTTAGTCTTATGTATTTGCTGTTTCTACAACGTGACATACTATTTATATAAATAGCGTTATTTTTATCCGGCCCTATTAGATAACACTGATAGGAGACAATTTGAAGGTAATAGTAATGTTAACACTTAGTAGTTAGCGTGAACACCAACTTGTAAACCTACGGAATTGCAACGCCGTAATTAACTGTGCACTACAATAGGTTGTGCACTAGATTAATTGCATTACTTAATAGCTTAAGCTTCAACACTGTTGCTGTGTATACGTAATCGGTTAAATAAAGTTATTCATGCACTAAATTAGGTGTATAAGTGCGTGTCTAGTGTCTGGCCCATCTACCTGATTGTTGCACAATAGTCATTTGTGTAATAAAACCGTTAATACACCAAATAGGTTGCTGCACCAATTAGATTCTGCGTGTTAACCGCGGATAAGCCTATTTAATTTGTGCATAAATCTAATGAAAATAACTAGTTTGTGCACCCACCGTATTTGTGGACAAAAGTTGTTTATGCGGCAAATTAGGTGGCACTAAGTAGGTGGTGCATTAAATTAGGGGAAGCACGAAATAGCTCGTGCACTAAATAAGGTTTGACACCACGGAGCTAACGTATGACAATAGCGGTTCTTGCACTGAAAAAATTGCAGCACTAAGTAGCTTGTGCACCAATTTAACTAATGTTCCTTATTAATGTGTTCACTAATGAAGTAAGTGCACAAAACAAGTTACTGTGACAGTTATCTGATGCATTTAACTAGTGGTGCTACTTTGTCAGTTTAGTGTTTATATCCAGAAGGAGTCTACCCTTCATTTGGTGCTCCGTCTTCGAGGAGGTATGCAAATATTTGTAAAGACCCTCACTGGGAAAACTATAATCTTAGAAGTAGAGCCCTCCGATCTTATCGACAACGTGAAGGCCAAGATCTAGGATAAAGAAGGGATCCCACCAGATCAGCAGCGATTGATCTTCGCCGGGAAGCAACTCGCAGACGGCCGAACTCTTTCGGATTACAACATACTGAAAGAGTCGACTCTTTATCTGGTGCTCCGTCTTCGTGGTGGGGTGTAGAGTTTAGCAAAGACTCACATTTATTGACATTTAATTATTGCAATTTTTATCCCGCTCGGGCTCAGTTTTACTAAAAACAGTAATTTCAATTTTCTTGTGATTAAATTTAGAAAAGTTTTATCGTTCACATTACAAATTTTATTCTCAAGCCCATAATAAATCTACCTAACTTTATGTATATATAAAGATAGAGTACATACATACATTACTACTGTACTGCCGCACAGTAGCCATCAGCCAAAACAATTATACTTAATTCACTGTGACACCACTGACACCGACACCTGACACCGTCCCCGCCACTGCCGCCACAGTCCGCCACACCACAACACAGGGTATAGGTATCAGTATATTAATTAATTAATTAACTAATATTAAACTAATATTACTATTACTATTATTACTAGTAATCATCACTCACTCGTACCGCTGACTATTACTTTTATCTTATATCCCGTGTCAGAATAGTGCCAGCTACGGTGTCGGTGTCGGTGTGTGATCAGTGTGATTCATATATTATTACTATCGTATACAATAATACAATATATTTCATAATACTTTTACATTACACAGTACCTCTGATATTTTTTTTATGACAGTATGAGTCCAAAACAACATTTACGACATATCGATCACTCTTACACTTTTGGGCTCAAATACCCCACTACGGATATCAAATTTCAGGACTCTAAAGGCGTTTTGAGCTTTTTCTGATTTTTGAGCATCGATGAGCTTCGAGAAAAAAAAATGAGCCCGCGCGTGCCTGTTATGTTTTCGATTTTACTGACCGGAGCTTCGGTCAGTGCGATCGGTCCTACCGGTCACCGGCTCCGTGTCTTACAGTGGAGATGCTGAGCTTGCAGCGCAATTTGGCTTCAATAAATAAGTAGACTCCTGTTGTGGCAACGCTCAAATTACGGCAGCGCCTACCTCACTTTCCACCTCATCCACTTGAATTTCTGATTTAATTAAATGTGTGGTCGCACGCGTAGTTTTACAATTTCCGTGTGACGAAGGAACGAATTGATATGGTTTGAATGGAATGAAGGCTATACAGTGAAATCCGGTTATAAGGGACCCGGTTTAAAGGGAAATCCGGCTTCAGGGGTCAGATTTCAAACATTTGGTTGGCCAGCCTATAATTCAATGTTAAAAATAACCGGATATAAGGGAACCGATATAAGGGATAATCCGGTTGTAAGGGACGAATTTTAGAGGATTTTTTGGTATTAAAAGACACTTATAAGGGAATTTTTACAAAAAATGATAAAAGTAATGAATAAATAAGAAAGATCCGAACAAGTGGAGCACTACTTGTACTTGCTAACTAAGTGGGATAGAGAACTCAAGGAGAATATAGTGTTACTAACAGACAACTGTTCCAGTCATCGAGCACGTAAAGCCACCAGATATCTTACAGTCTATTCTGTGGATGCACCAATCCTGGAATTTAGTTAAAGTTAACACAATCCGATACTGTTTCCAACATTCAAAAATTTACTTCCACTTAGACGAGGTACAACCGAATTAAGAAGAAGATGACGATTCGATTTTGAAACAAGCTGCTACAGCTTTAGGGATGGAAGCGTCAGCAGTAGAGACGCTTACATTTTCTGATTTTGCTGCTATAGATAATGACTTACTTACTGAGGAGGAAGTGACTGAGGACTGAGGAACAGATTGTCACCAATATTTTATTAGAAAGGGAGGAAGTAGAATCCGAAGAGGATTCAGAGGAAGAAAATACAGAGGACGAATCTCTGCCAATTGCAAGTGCTGCGGAAGTTTTAGAAATTATGCAGAAAGTTCAACAATATTTTTTAGCTCAGGCATATACTAACGACGCAACCTTTACTAACCTACAAAATATAATCTTACGTGTTCGTGAGAACCAAACTATGAAAGACATGAAACAAACTACATTAACGGACTTTTTTAAATAATCCAAGCGATTTGTATCTATTTGACAATACATATGTAAATTATTCCTTGACCACGTTTTGAGTACAAATAAATATTTAAAATTTGTAAATTATGTACCATGTTCACTTACAAGGCAAATCCCTTTTACTGTTAAAAGGGAATCCGGCTATAAGGGACCGATTATTCCGGTCCGGCGGGTTCCCTTATAACCGGATTTCACTGTACGTCCAAAAACGAGTGGTCCCGGTAAATACAGGACTAGGTTCAAGCATATTTGGCAAGAGTGTTGCTGCTGCAAAACGTACTTGCCGCAGTAGTGCCATTAGGAATTGCACGTTGAAAAAAAAATTAAAGTAGTAAATGGGATAATTAAAACTATATTATTCAAAGGACACCAATTAGGAGAGAGAATCCTATCCATACCAGTTAAAATATATTGATAAAATTTCGAAATTAGGTACTTAAAACTATGATATTTGAAGGACGATCCCTGAATATCTATAATCAATATAGGTACGTTCATTACATGTATGTTAGAATAGGCTGGAAAAAATGTTTTTTGGAAATGGGGTACTTAAAACTATGATATTTGGAGGACGTCCTAATGGACGATCCCTGAATATCTATAACCAATATAGGTACGTTCATTACATGCATGGTAAAATAGGCTGCAAAAAATTTTAATGTTGAAAAATGGGGTACTTAAAATTATGATATTTGAGGGACGTCATTATGGACTATCCCTGAATATCTATATCCTATGGAGGTACGTTCTTGACATGTAGGTTAAATAGGTTGAAATAATATTTGAGGGACGTCATTATGGACGATTCCTAAGTCTATAAACTATATAGGTTTGTTCTTGACATGTAGGATAAATAGGTTAGAAAAAAATTTAAAGTTGGAAATCGGGGTACTAAAAACTATGAAATTTGAAGAACGTCGTTTATGGACGATCCGTCACTATCTATAACCTATTTACGTACGTATGTCGGTGACATGTAGTAATGAATAGGAATCTGGCGAGGAAAGGGAATTCCGAGTAGCTAAACTGGTGCTCGAAGTGTGGACCCCCTTGATGAGCATGGATGTTTTCCAACTCCGACACTGCAGTCCCAAACCCACGACCACTAAACCAGGCTCCCCTGTGAACGTACATATTGGATAAGTACCTTTACTACAAACGTAAAGTCGTGAAAACTTTCCATAGGTATTTTAATTAGGGAAACTTGACAAGCTCTTAGGTAGGTATGTATATGACATGTAAAGTCGCCCCTTTTTTTATCCCGACACAAAGATTTTAATTTTTGGTCAATTCAACTGCTAATTGCGGAAAAACTATAATTTGGATCATTTCCAAAAGCGATTAAAAATGGTTCGAATTAAATTACTTGAGAATTGCGACCTGTAAAGGAGTTGCTACAGACACGAAGACAGGCGTACAGACAGACAGACGGACACAAAACCATTTCAATAGATGCAGCTAAAGCTCAGCATCTAAAAACCAAATAAATTAGAGTCCCATCTGCTACTCTAAGATAAGATGAGATATGAGTGCAACCTGCATCCACTCAGGATCACACTCGTGAATGGGTTGCGGATCCTACTACACTCGCCTTAACGGGAATGAGTGCACACAATTTATATCAGCACTTGCCCTCATCCACGGCAATGAGTGTAAGCGTGAGTGCGAGGGATGCGATCATGCCTCATGAGGTCTATCCTCATAGATCTATGTTTTAAATACTTTCAAAGCTGCCAGAGCATTATAGCCTTTCCGCATATCAGACCTACGTACTCTGTATTTCCGAAAAGTACGGATTTAAAAGGGAATCGCAAGGCGATACTCCGCCTATGTACCTATGCTATTTTTAAGCCATTTCAAGTATTTCACATGCAAAAGCAGCGACTTCTATGCGTGGGAAAATTTTAAATGAAAATCAGCGGGAAACGATGACTTTTGGCTGTCACCATGTGTCATGTACCAATGTATTGTAGTTAGTAGTTGGGTCCGGAATTGCATGTGGTTTTTTCTTAATGAATTAGTGATCCAATTCAAACCAACATAATGATTTGCCCCTGATTATATTAAATATATAATTAATTGATTTGTCTGTAGACTTGAGCCCGTAAATGCAATAAATCTATACATACATACCTACCTACATTATTTGCAGTGTAATCCGCGTAATATGTAAATTATTATTTTTTGTGCCACTGTGATTACTGTACTCATTGATGTTTGTGTTATTTTGTTAATACACCTGGTCTTGGAGATTAATAGTGTTTAATGCTATGGCTTTAACAGGGAAATATGAGACAAAAGATAAAATATTATTATTTTAATATTTTATGTAATAATTCTAAATTCTGTGAATATTGGTGAAAATAGTAGCTAAAATTATCTAACAATAATTATGATTACAGTAATTACCGATTAGTACCGTTTTGACTGCCATTTCAGACTGACGTACTGAAATGTGCAGAGACCGATTGATCCATAAATACGAATATTTACAAAGATCCGATGAACCCTGATTACTAATTAAATAAATAAATAATACTAAGCGTGTGCTCATATGATTGTGATTTTATTTGGCTTTTGCCATTGATTTGAACTGAATACTGAATACCAAAACTGTCTAATTTGAGACGCCAATTTAGTCAATATCTCAAATACCTGGTTTATATTAAGCACTGAAAAGTTTTTGTGCAAAATTATTCAAATAAAGTATGAATACATTTAATTGAAAAGGAGTAAAAGGTGGGTGGGAGACACGGGTTGATACCAGTTTGGTATGAAGATGTTTTATAAAAGTCGGATGAAGGGTTTTTGATGGGTGGGTAGAGGTCGGATATATTGCAAATAAATAATGTCTACAAAGAGTACAAGTAGTAGTTTAATATTTGGCAGCAATGTCCAGGAGAAAAGTCCTGGGAGGAAAATGTTCTACAACCCAAACAACAAGGTAACTGTTTCCTAATATGTGTTCTTCTGTTGAATCCCACGCAAATTCTGTGCCTTTATACCTATATATAAAAGAGCGAAATTAAGATCTAATTAATATACCTTGAAATGGTCCTCGTCAACATCCGGTGGTGGAGGAAATTCGTTCGGATGGACATCGATAGAATCTGCTTGTAAAATTGCTGTCAAAGCTGCATCAGCGTACATATCATTAACTGGTGACGCAACCCACTCAATAATAACCAGTCTAGGTTCGTATATCACATCGATTACTCCAAACACGCGAATAACCCTCTTACTGTCCTTTGTTTTATTATTCAAAACAGCCGCTTCCTTGGACAACTGAACCAGCATGTGAAATAACAGATCAAATGATCCGGAATACGAAATACTTTGTCTCTGGGTTACCGTACTGGTTGTTAAATCAGTATACTCTGAAAAGGATGACAAAATGCAAAAGTTGCTAAAATCCTTGTAATGTAATATTATGTAATACAGAAAACAAAAGCACAACTAAATAAAAAAGCGAAATCGCACTTGCTAAATCTGATGGTGTTACAATGTGATAGCTGAAATTTCGTTTAACTAAAATTCCAGAAATACAATTTCCTTTCGATGGTTTGTCCGTGGCTAATACTCCCATAACCTAAAAAAAATGTCGCAAAATTAATTTAATTGCTTTGGGAGCTGAAATAATTACCGTCTTTATCCGATTAATAGCCCCGGAAGCTAATAACTTAATGGTACGAGACCCCCGGTAACTAACTGAGACCCGGTGACTATTTGAGCCCCGGTGCTTATTCTCACATTTGATGATTCCAATTCACAATATTTATTTATGCTTTAGGATCAAGTTACGAATAGCATAACATAATCGGGATAAAATCACTACAATCAGTCATATCTGTATTCAAAATCTTCGTACAATATAATTTCTCTTCTGGTGCCATTCTCCTCTAAAGATTTTCCTTTCCAGATTCGAATAACATTTTCGACACATCCAATTTGTGACGTGAACACACACTGGCTCGAAATGATTCCCAACCGCTCGAAATTATTTGCCAGGTTGTTTCGACAAAATCATGTACACATGGAATTTACGCAATGGGTCGGAGACAAGTGGCGCCATCCAAAAGGGTAGGTTACTTAAAAAAAATATGACACCCCCTGTTAATGATTGTCATTTACGCAATGCTTAAAAGGATGACAGGGCGGGTGGTTCCCAAATTTTGATAAATCTTTACGACGCTATTTGTGTGCGGCGCCTGGGAGTGATCAAAACTAAGCTTTAAAAATAGATTCAACTACTTTTTCTTTATATAAAAATATAGCTAATTTATAGTATTATTTTTCATGAAAATATCAGACATTCGATTTTCGAGATTGTGAGTCCTTTGCATTATTCTTTCTTGTTCTGCTGGGCCACCGAAGGCTAAGCAAGGCAGGTGTAGGTAGAGTAGTCAGCATTTTCTTATAAATTCGATACATTAGAAAAAAAAGAACAATGCCAGAAATTAGAGTTGACAGCCATATCCAGGTAGTGAACCACGAGGAAGTTGGAACATCCGACCAGTGTACATAGTCTGGTGGTTCAATCCGAAATGTGTCGTTGAGTGTATCAAAATCCAATGTAGGAATAAGATGCCAATTTACACTGTCTTGAATCCTGGGATCTTCCCTTTGAATAAAGATCAAATCAAAAATGTTGCCACAGTAAGTCGTATTAAGAGTTGTAAATGTGGTACTGATCGGTAGTGTAAATACTCCGATGGGGCATGGTGTCAATCGATTATCATTTATTTTGATTTGTATGTGAAGACAGTAAATGTGATACTTCCCATCGTAAGCCTTGACTTGTATCGCATCTTCTTCATCCGTGGACTTGTAAGGATGGCAGTTTTTAAGTGTATAAAGTTGCTTGGTATTTTTTAATAAATCCCGAGGACGGAAATTTTGGCGTGTGGTAGCCAATATACGATCTTTGAATTGAAAATCGAGTCCAGTGTGGTACACACAATCATTCTGCACAGAGATGAGAGCATTGCAAGGGCCAGTGTATTCCAGAGTACAAGTAATGTTGTTTTGGATGGTAAGTTCAAAGGATCAGCTTCGACGATTGTTAGATTTGGATTAACCAGTGGTACAATAAAATTCATATTAATATTGTCCATGGTTACGTCAGTTTGACAGCCTCGAAAATCAGCAAGGTCCAATGGGAACGGATCCACATGGGAGGATAAAGTTCAGGAAATCAAAGAAAACGTCGTCCTTTTTCTCATAATTTCTTTGTGTGATGGATTATGTCTTTGCTGGCTGCAAGCCGACTGACCAGATATGCAACGTCGAATTCATACTGTTCCAGTTTGGTAGGTAACTTGTTTATTTTTGCTGTGATTTTATTTATATCACTTGTAATGAATTTCATTTGCTGCTCTAGTTTCTGGACTTTGTGAGAGAAAGAGCCCAGACTGTCTTTTAACGTTTGTTGAAGTTAGCTGCCAAGTTCAGCGCTAGTCATGACATAGAGAAACGTCTTGGCAATGGCAGTGAAGATAAATTGCTTTGGACGAATTGAAAATTTAAGCAGGGGAGGGGCAGATTTTGGCTAATTCCGTTGTGAACGTGCGATGGTACTCAAGTTGACATTTATATTTCAAATCTTTTGTATCCACAGTTGTGATCTGGTCCGGGTCTGATGAAGTAATGTACATAGTAATTGCAAATTGACTTTTAGGTGGGTAGTGTTGTATCCCGTGATGGCTGGATGTGCGTATCCACAGTATTGGTGGTCCTTTGGTCATTTTTGATCCCATGCACGCACAGATAAAATAGAATATGACGAGCAACAAACAATCTATTGGGATTAATATCCAATTTTGATCTGGATTTTTGGAGGTGACTTTTCGCCTTGTCTCTGAGCAAGCGATTAGGGCCAAGTAGTTTTTTCGGATTATTTCCCGACGATACTCCCAGGTTGGTCGCTGTAGAACTGAGGAAAGCGGTTTCTGGGAGTGTGTGTGTGATTAAGAGTCAGATTTTAAAGGTCAGTCCATGGTGATTCTCTTAATTGTAGATGAGTCTCTATCCTGATTCAGAATCCGTAACTTGGTATATGGGATCATACCAGTCTTGTAGTCCTATGTAACACAGATTCAGATTGTGCGACCATACAGCAGTCTTGGTCATGTCATTTATTCTATAGTGTTCCGCTGTACAGGTGGATTGAGGTATGATGGCTTCCAATTTAGAATTCTAGAGCCAGGCTAAATCATTGATGAGTATACAGCCACCCATAATTGATTTGGCTTTAGGTGCTCCATGACAGAAGCTTGCATCTGATTGAACTTTCATCGTGAGTGTGTGCTTTTCATTGTAATAATACCGGATGGACTGATGCATCGTATTGATCAAGTAGTGGAGAACTCTGAGAGCAGCCAGGTAGTGATCTATATCCCACTTCACTGTGTATGAAAACATATGCGGTCGTATTAAATGTGTGTCTAGCAGACCAGCAGTTGCCTCTCCGTACTTAGGTATAGTTGCAATATAGTCGAGCAGACCTTACTTTCCAACCCACTACAAGCCTCCACTCATTTTCATGCTGTGTCTGTATACTCGACGTAACTACGTGGGGTGCAGTGGTCAGGATGGACTTCTGTGTCTGAGAGATGATGACTCACAGGCGCAGTCGCGGGGTTGGCCAATATTACTCAGCCTGGGGTTTCCCAAATACTTTCAAACCACTTTAAGTACATCGCAAGCTTTAACAGCCGCACTTTCTAATTTGGTGGATTTTTATTCTCTACTATCTTCTTTCCTTCGTTCAAAGCTGTGCATTCACCGAGTCTCCATTAATATGGTTCACTCTAGAATACATTCAGCGTACAGCAATACAGTGCCGTGATGGGTGTTATGCCTTCAGGCGGCTATACTGTTACATACATTACATACATACATCCCCCTTCACAAATTGTTGAGTGAGTCTGTTCAACGCGTGAGATATACCGGGACGGCTTATACGGCTAACAAATAGGAGAGAACCAACAAATTACTGATATGGGATGGACTCGTCACATTTCCATTTTCCTTCCCTTTCAGCAATATAATTCTTTACCATGGGTGTTTAAATTTTGCTGTAATTTCCGAATTGACCAAATTTCTCTTGAAGTTCTCGGATCTTAGTGACTTGATTGATTTGTACGTACGTGTCGCATATACGTAAATCCATTCCCAAAAACAATGTAATGTCATCAGATTCTTTGATGTTAAATATTGAGCTTCGTTGAGACGACAAGGCTTGTAAGTCTTTAGAGTAAGATGATGTTGCCAAACTGTTATCCACAAACTATCCGATGAATATAGAGTGAATCTCTCCAGCTTCATCAGCAAAGTGCTTTATGAAAAGACATGTGTCATAATGGCTTGCTCGATATCCTATGGAGAGCATGAATTTCTTCACTTTCTTTTGAAAATTCTTGGAACTCTGACACAATCCGTATATAGACTTCTTGAGTTTCCACACGAGTCCTGTTTCATCCGCATAGTACCCTTGGGGTTGGTGCATGTATACTGTCTTCTCTAGGTCTGCACTGAGGAAGGCAGTAGTCACATCAAATTGTTTGATGCACTTGTGTTTAGCTCCGACGTCCGCAAGTAGTAGTCGGAACACATCGTATTTGGCAGTGGGGGCAAATGTTTCTATATAGTCCACACCTTTCACTTGTAGGTTTTCTTTGGCGACTACACGGGCCTTGAATGTATCCGTCTCTGGTTTATAACCATAGATCCACATACAGGGTATAATTTTCCGATTTGGAGGGCGAGGTACTATTTCCCAAATGTCTGCACTTATTAGTGCATTGAATTCCTTGCCCATAGCTTCCTTCCATTCATTTCTCTCAATGAACGACTGCTTGTGTATAATTGGTAGGAATTTTCACTGGTCTTTCGTGAGTCCTACGGCGCATCTCCGTAATGTGCTGCCTTGCTGGTCCAAGAGAGATATCCTCAATCAATGGTGCTTGATAACTGTCAATTTCAGGTTCCATATGAATGATTTGAGGGTTCTGGTACTTTTTGTGCAGCAAAAATCATTGCCAGGGGGGCCACATGTTTTTCTTTAGCAGGCACTGCACTCATTTCAGCAATCAGGCGTTGAGTTGGTTTTGTCTGTCGATTTCAACAGCGTACTGTTGTTTATTCTCTCATTTCTTGCACTAGTAAAAGGTTAGGAGGGTCTACCCCTATGGTGACAGTATAGTCCTGATTCCCTTCAGCTTCAGCCTTTTCCATGTGCTGAGCCCAAATATACGTGGAAGGATCCCCTGGGGGTGTATCGATCGGTGGAGTGTCGTCTTCCTGCAGTATTGCTTGATACTTTTTTGTCTCTTCCTCATCAATGTCCATAACCAGTGTTCCTGTATCACTACCACAATCGGGTAATTCATGGAGGGGTGATTGAGGCGCAAATATATCCAACTCAGTGTCAGTACATCTTCCGTTCGTTCTTTATAAAAACTGAGTGTTGCTTCCTCGCCAGGAAGTTGTTTTAGTTCAGGAAGGATGTCTCCTTTTGCATCTCTTTTATGCGTAAGGTGCATGCGAAGGTCCTAACAACGATCTCCGCCTTCTTCATGAGCTTTGTAGAAGATACAGTCGTCAAAAATATGTTGTGGTGAAGGTGCTACTGGTACTCGGGCATCAAAGAAGTCAGCGTTTCTGCAGGTGAAGTAGCTGCTGGTGGAGGGTTCGTAGATAACATATTCTATGTTGTGTTCCCTATACCCGACAAGAGTCCCATATCTGGATTTGCCTACCCACAATTGTTTTTCCATAAATTTCGCACCCACGGAGCATCCATAGATGTGCATGTGAGACAGATCCGCTGGTTTCTTGGTAATCATAGTGAACGGCGTCTTCTTCTCACCAGTGTGTAACACTCTGTTGTGTATGTAGGCTGCTGTGTCTACGGCATCCTACATACATTTATTTACATACGTTTATTCTTTTTCTGGAGTAATTGCTTCTTTTTTCTTTTTAACACCAATTGTTGTTCCTGAGATGACAGTATAGGTTCTCTGCGGAAGAATTTAATATCGTTATCATCTCCCTCATAGCACAGGTTTTCATCCTTACATGCACTGGAGACGGAAAATAAGTTCACCAAATATATTCACCAGACTCAGGCACAGTAATACTGTGCCTGAGTCTGGTGAATATACAAGAGAATTATCAGCCAATTTGATTCCTTTCTCCTCAAATGAAGTGTATTCCGTGAACCATTCTCTGCGTCCACAGAGATTCATGGAGACTTCTGAGTCACAGGGCAATATGAAATGACTTTTCTGAGGGATATATGCCTCAAGAATTTCCTTGGTAGCTTGTAACATAGCTGCCTTGTCAGTAAAAGATGTATCAGCCACAGTGATGCCAAGCGCATGCAGATCCACATTGACACAAATTGCGGAAGGATCTGTATTGTGGTGATAGCCTTTTTTCTCCTTTTCAATGGCGCGGCGTATCATCATAGCTGTGCGTTTAAATTGACTGACAGTTAGTATGTAGGCCGTCTGGAATGTTAAAAATGTTTTCCACAGTGGGAGTCGGAGCTGGAACGGAGTTTGACTCAAATCCAACTTTTCTCTGTTTAGCTGGTTTTATCATGAATGCCCTTGATCCTCCTCTGTCAGAGCGAGCAGACTGGTCTCTGGGTAAATTGTTATCCCTTCTATTCTGTGTGAATGGTCGCCCTGAGTTCCTTTGAGCTGGGCGAGCAGTCGTTGGCTGTGGAGTATGTGGTCGTAGCTGACGTGAGCGACGATTTATCTGACGACGAGGTGGTGAATGTACTATCGGATTTTGGCGATTCCGAAAAATGGGAGGAAAAGGATTTTGAATTCTAGATTGCTCTATTCTGTTGCGAATCTGAATTTCTGGTCTGGTTAGTGGCCAGATGGGCATAATGGGAGAACGCTTTCGTCTCAAATGATATGAGGTGGATCGATCTTTCCTTCGAGGTGTGATTCTCTTATTATTTCTGGTTGAGTTGGAGCTATTATGACCTGGTGGAGATGGAATTCCCATCATAGCATTAGGATTCGAGGTGGCAATGCGCAAATGTTCTGTTCGATTCTATTTGACTCCGTGCTGCTGCCTCTTCTCTCTCAAAGCAAGCTATATTGGCTTCAAAATTTCTCCTCTCCATGTCCTGACTTCCTCTTGGTGGTGGTGACAATAACTATTCACTTCTGTATTCTATCAGAGATGTGAAATTGTAAATGAAATGGAATGAGATTCCGTTCCTTTGGAGAATGCCGATGTCGGCAATAATAAGTAATAAAATGTACAGAGCCTGTGAAGGTTCTGTTTACAAATTCTAACACGGCAGCATTCTTACACTGTTTGATGCTGACCGTTGGTTAATTTAACTATAACTATAAATTTATCTTAATATTAAGCTCGCAAATTAATTGAGGAATTACAGAGTAGAAGTAAAACTTACGTTTACGCAATACGGTTTGAAAACGGATGTGTGATCTAGCATTAATATTAGTACTTAATTTAAAGCTGGGATTAACTAATTTTAAATCAAGGATTCTTATATAATGATTTACTTAACTTTAGACCTGGCTGAGATATTCTAGCAAACAATGATTTCGTTTTCAGATTGTTAAGAATGACTTGATAATTATTATTACTGACTTCAAATTTACAGATTATTAAAAGGCATTGCATTTGAAGTTCCGTTATTTTAGAAGAATCAGATTTGGCGAGGCTATAACCCCACGCTGGCATAGCATACTCAATGTGGGACCGGATATACGTTTTATGTTTAATAGCTCAAGGTTACTGAACCCAAAATGTCTTAGTAATGATTACTAGTTCATGATTTTATTGAATAAGGATTTTTCAAAGAAATACGATTAAACTTAAATGCATATTTATTACAACGTTTACGAATAAGTATATTAATTTTGTAGATCGATGCATTCATTATGTTCAGTGAAGCGATTTTGATACTCATAGAAAAATGTCCTCGGTTACGAGTTAGGAGGAAAATTTCCAGGAGAAAATTGTCAAGGGGGGGGGATTACACAAGTAACCGGGTACATGGGTACGGGTACCAAACTTTAGGTACGGGCTCGGGTACGGGTCCACCAACTTACAATACCCAATGGGTACGGGTCCCAGTGTGTGCTGTACCCGTACCCAAAGTACCCGGGCACTATAAAAGCACATACTTTCTTATGGAAAGAGGTGCAAGGCACTCATAATTTTCCATTTCGACATTCAGTTGCCAATGTTGGGTATCGGCAGTCTGTCGTGAAGTATCATTGACCTGTGGGCGCATGTGACAGCACACTTTTTAGCTTTTCAAGCGGTAGTTTCAAAAAAGTAACTTAAAGCAATTTTAAGTAATTCTATGCAAATTCTGGATTTCATACCCGGAAGCTATTTTAGACCCGGTAACTATTTCTACTTTTAGGTTGCAGACCCATTGACTTATCGAGATCTGGTAACTAATTGAGCAGCGGGAATTAACCGGATGAAGACAGTACCTGTGTTGATATTGTTACTGTATACAAATACCACTAACTGCATGCTAGTGGTGAAGGTGAATTATCTTTCTCAAATACTGGGTTACCTTCGCCATTTTCTCGCCTCGAAAATGGAGCTCAACTGCCTGTGTGTTTTTAGGGTTGTAGATTTGAATTTTCTGTGGATCATTTTCGTATTCTCTTATAAGAGCTGCTTTGAGACGACTCATTTCATTTTGCTCTCCGTGAACCAACACAATGTGCGGAGGCTTAAGAGCTCTGATAAATTCTGAAGTTTGCTCGTAGTCAGTGTGAGCTGAAAAAGAAATATAATTGACTGACATCTTTAATGGAACCTTGATTCCACTTAAAAGTGTAACTTCTTCTGGTTCAGATAAAACAGTTTTAGCAAGTGTTCCTTCAACACAGTATCCAGCAATGATAACTCCATTTTTCGGATCAGTGCACCACATTTCAAATAATTCTCTTGATAAGCCACTTTGCATCATGCCCGGAGAAGCCATCACCACACAAGGACCAACGTCATCGAAATGCTCAATACTCTGCAAAAATTGAAATTAATTGTTGTTCAAAACACAAGGAATAATTACTCACAATAGTCATACTTAATCTTCTGAAGAAATTACCTTTAAATTAGAAATATGTTTAAAAACAAATGGATTTGAAATGGCAATCTGCCGCCGAATTTTTTCATTCATTGCGTTAACATAGGTTTGATACACCGCCATACACTTCTTAGCCAAAGAAGATGCATAGTAAATGGGAATGTCATGAAGCTCTGGGTGCATACTCCAATATTCATCTACAATCAAATTCATAAAAATTAAATAAAATCTTTTTAGCTTAAACAAAACCATACTGCAACACTGCCATATTATTCAAACGATCTGTGTACAATAGTATAAAAATAATAATTACATGCACACTCGATATTATTTACGGATTCTTTACCTAAAATAAGGAGCAATTCCTGTGCTCGACCTAAAGCAAAAACAGGTATAAGACATCGGCCTCCTCTTAGTACAGTCTCATGAATTATTCCCGTGAATCTAGCTTCTCGCTCTTCTCTTTTTTCGTGAATGTGGGTTCCATAAGTTGATTCCTTGAATTTTGTGCACAAGAAAGTACAAGTATTGGAGAAATTATTTCTCCATAACGTAGAATATATGGAAATAAGGAATACCAAGAAATAAAGAAATACCACAATCATAACGTCGGGTCGCATCGTAGGGATTTCAGCAGCCATTAGGTGGCGGTCTTCTTGGCGGGAAAAATCCCCAGTATAAAGTACCTTAACGCCCGCTATCTCTATCATAAACATCGCTGCCCCGAGTACGTGACCAGCATGATAAGCCCAAAATTTAATACCCTTTACTTCTTTCTCTTCATGGAAGTTAATGACTTCAATTTTGTCCATTGATGCTTCTAAATCAGCTTCCGTGTACAACATGTGGTCTGTAGAAATGTTGCTAAAACATATTTATATTATGTTAATCCAAAACTGTTGTACATACGCAAGTAGGTAAGTTGTTTAAAGGAAAAATGAATTGCGCCATCTTAAGAGCATAACCCGCCAAACCATTAGCGAGATTTTCCATGAGATATTTGTTTTCAAAAAGAGCGTCCAAAAAATCTTAGAATGGCTTAACAGAATGGTGCGCGTGATGAGATTCGGTCGATGAAATATTTTTTCGAAAAAACGAAAAAGACCTGAAAATGGTTTTTTAATCCTATTTTTTATTTTTTTAGAAAACACCTCAAGCACAATTTTTGAAAAGTATGAAAAACCATTTAAAATATTCTGAATTCAAAAGCAATTAACATTTATTGAATTTTTTGTTATATTGTTTTGACATTTTGAGTGAACAAGGGTAGGCGTCTATAATAGCCATTTCAAGTTTTTTTGGACGCTGTTTTTAAAAAAAATATCCTTTGGAAAATCTTGCCAATGGTTTGGCGGGTTATGGGTTAGAGAATATGCAATGTCTAACGCGTTAATAAATAAAACAAGAAATCCAGATGAACATTGAGCGATTACAGCAGTAATGGGCGTTCGTATAAGGCGTAATAGTACAGGCATATCATGATTTTGAAATCAACATCGTAGTGAGTAATTAGGGCGATTCACCAACCTCCCACACGATGGTGAATGTATATATAAGTGTACAATATATTGATTGCTTATAAATGTTAACAAATGTAATTAGAATAAAGTGCAGGATAAAGGATAAAGTGCAGAAAAAGGCAAGTAGAATAAATAAATAAATAATAAATGTTTCCCGGGAAGAATCTTTTCACAGATTTGAGACTTCGTCTCGTTTAGGCGCGGTTGTCATTTTAGTTCGAAACTATATTTACTGAAAGACCAAGGAAAATGAAACTTTGTTAAAAATTACAGCCCTTAAACTTGTCAAGTTTGTTTTTAAATTTGTTTACTTCAGTCACTGTATTTTTTGCGTCACTAGGTAGTTTGTTCAATTCCGGGACAGTTCAGTGAGTGAAGAAATGTCGCCGAAAATTAGTCATAGGTCATAGGGTTAGAATATAAGGTATAGACAATCACAATGGTAAAGTTTTAGTGGGAGTTTTTGGTACCGAGGTGGAAGGAAAAGTTGGCGCAAAGTTTGTTTACTCCGCAAGCTCAACATATTGTTTTTTTCCAATAAAATCTATGTAGCTTAAAACTTCCTGAAACAATCAGAATACAGTCTTCTCAGTAATAAACTACGTTATATGCTCTCATTTAAAACCTATTTCCATAAAACCGGTCCAAGTTTGCCAAACCTTTGTCCGGCTAATGTCAATACCATTTTTGTGGATATACATTGCGGCAGTGGCTGCCAAAAGACATCAAAAACGAGGACAGCCGATCCCCGATCGATTGTCTCTACCTTATAAACTACTTGCCTTGATACGAGTACAATATATTTATTTTAAAATTCATAATTAACGTTGGGATTAATCATAATTTTATTATAGTTTTATAGTGGACATGAGGGCACAGTGCCAACAGAGGAAAAAACGCCCACCAGGAAGAGACACCTGCTCCATTTGTATTTGAAAATTGGGCGATTTGAGCTTATGTTATTTCATAAGTTCATACGCTACCATCATTTTTTCAGCAACAATTACGTACCGAGTTAGTTAAGAGTACCCGTGTCAATTGTTTATACACTTATTAGCGTTATTTTGTCACACACTATAAAACTATGTGGGTGGTATTTTAAGGTTTCAGTGGAAAATTATTTTTTTTGTCAGTGGACGCGTTATTTTGTTCTGCAGAGGAGATTATTTGGATATGCAGAGCCAAATGAGTGTATTGAATCGATTTTTTGTGAGAGAACTATATATAACTGTAGCATTATATTTTCAGCGGAACAAAAATATTAAGCTAATGTAGCCTACAAGTTAATTTTGTCTAAAGTAAAACAATAATAATCACAAATCACGGGTGACACGACGTTACAACGCATTAGGCAGTATTGTACCTATTTTTTGTTGGCTTTTAGATGATGAGCTTTAGTTCATTGAACATCTAATAAAATGTTTGTCCGTCCGTCCTCCTTTCTGACTGCCTATCCTCCTTTTCTTTGTTGTACGTCACAGGTCACATTTTTAAACTAATTTAATTCAAATAATTCACAAATGCGATGTAGATACGCTGTATAGTTTTTGGTTATGATCTATTTGGTAATTGGTTTGGAATTATCAGTTGAATGTACCAACTCTAAAAATTGTTTACACTTTATTTCGGGCGTCTACAAAAATGTCTCCAGTTCTCACACTGCTCCTACTCATACCAACACTTTTTGCACCCGTATGTACCATTTGTATCGATGCCACGCGTGCCAGCACTACTTCGACTGGCACCTCTTGTGGCGGCACCACTGATGTCAAATATGTTCGTATATAGTCAAATATTTATCGAGACTACTAGTGCTTCCAAGACTAGTCCTAAGGTCATTTGAACCAGCACATGTTGGTCCTGTACGACTCGTATTCGTACCATACGTGCTTCTACTAAAAAAAGTTACCCGACCGTAAATTTACCCGAACGATAAATTACCCGACCGTTGAGTTACCTGAGCACAACACCCGCACGCATTATAAGATCCTCATAATAAGGTTGAAAAAAAGATTTTCAAAATTTCGAAAATTTTACAAGTACACGTTCCCAATAATATTTCTAAATCCATACATTTTCAAACTCCGATTGCAGATTCGTAATCTCCAGTTTCACTTCTACGGGGGAAAAGATATTTTGTTTCTTTCAAATTTTTTTAAAATTTCGAAAATTTTACAAGTACACGTTCCTAAAATTATTTTCAAATCCATACAAGATTTTGAAATTCTGATTGCAGATTCGTAATTTCAAGACTCACTTCTCTTAGAAAAAGACATTTTGTTTCAAATTTCGATTTTTTTCAAATTTTTGAACGTGACGTTAAGCAGTCAGTACATGGTTTTAATTCAGATTATTCTAATAGTTTGGATAGAGTTGCAATTTCAGCATAAAAGGCATTTTCTGCTTCAAAACTATTGCTCCAATTAGTTCTATTAGGGAGATGTGGATATTTGTTTCAGACAGTTTTCCTTTTTACTATGACTATGCCTTTATTTATAAGAGTTGCTATGTTTACTCGTTAAAAAAGTATGCGTAAGCAAGAACGAGAAAATTTTTGCACAAAACTTTCAATTCCACCTCTAAGCCTATATCTATTTAGTGACTACGACTATGTCTATGAGTTGCTCAGAATTAACAAATCAATCCGACCATAGTACTGGTATTTATCAAGGGTCGAAGCCATTGGTAGAATTTATACAAATTCTTAATATACCAGCACGAAGTCCAACTTGCATGTAATCAAGCGAGACAAATCAAACCAGGGGTAGAAAAGATAAACAGAAATAAAGAATTTGCGATATCTGAAAGTAAATAAGTTGGCTGAAGAAGACACCCTAGACCTGCTAGCATATAATCTTTGGATTCCACGCTACTAAGTACGATGTTGAGGATGCTCGGAGAGCCAGCGCAACCACACCAGGAAAACCTCCCTATATATTTGTGAGGATGTCTAGCCTCAAAACTTATAAAGAAAAAATCAGTGTTAAAAAATAAATGGGAAGGTGTTCACATCTAGCCGTATCTCATCAAATCGAATGAAGCAATGTACAGACATACTACTGAAATGTTCTGGCAGTTCAAATATCGGCAACCAACGGCAGTGGTTCGAATCTGAACTAGATAGGAAGCAGTACAGATGCAACGGAACTCAACTAATAGTGGGGAGGTAATCCTGGCTGAATTAACTTTAAACATATTTCCTGAAAACATTTGTACTCATCTATTTTAGTGTACACCGGTGTAAGTTTGTTCAACTGTGTAACTTTATGTACCTACTAGTGTAGTGTACTCCTCAACGTTAGTCATAGGTTCTTTTGGTTATATTTATTATGTCTGAGTACTTATATCTGTGCTAATTTCATGTTAATGATAGATGTAGAGAAAAAAATGTAGTTACTATAACTGATAAATATATCGTAAGTGAAGATGCAAAGTGGCCCAAGTCCAGTCTTCGCTTAAACTTAATCTGGCACGAGTCCATACGTTTCTTAGATGCAGTGTGGCACAAGTCCATGAAAACAAATGTGATGGCATTAGGCCACCTATGAAACGTTGTACGTTTTGCTTACATTCTCAAACTTACTGCTAGCTCAAACAGGCTCGGATCGAAAGTACGCTCCTATGTTGCTAGTTGGTAGTCTTCAGTTTAAAGCTTTTCCTCTGCTCATTTGTCTTATTCTGCCAAACTGGCAACATGGAGTTAATTCGAAAAAACTACTGGTCATTGGTCATCTGACTCGAAATCACAGGAATTTAAAAATAATTTTTAATCATTTCTAGTTCGAAACAAATACTTTGCGATACAATTCTATGCGCCCAGGAAAAAAAAACAGGTGATCTAGTTTTTGTTAATTTAAATGCTTTAAAATACGAACCCCATGGAATAATTTCATTCAAGACTAATTTTAAATATGACTGAAAACCACTACCATCATAAATAACGTCTTGTTTCATCATTAATATTAACCCTTGTCTTCATTAACTACCTCTACCAATTCCTTATTGATAATACCACGGTTTGCAAGATCTGAACCGGAAAATTCTACGAAAGTGTCACTCATTTTATGACTCCACTATTAAACATATGTGTGAATTTAGTTTACTTAATTCAATTGTGATATTTCGTTGCTTTGCAGTGTCAATTTTAGATACATAAATATTACATTCATATTTGCTATTCAAAATGTTTAAAACCCATAAAAAAGCATATTATTAACCATAAAATTGAAAATTTAGCGTTAATATTAATTTTAATTTCTCGATTAGCGATTGAAGTATTACCATTTTTCTGTTCAACATGAAAAAACGCATGCTTAAACGCATTCATAACGTTCAAACTAAACCCTTGCATAGCTGCCATTTGTTTCGATGGACTTGGGCCAGATTGCATTTAAGAAACGTTTGGACTTGTGCCAGATTACTTTTAAGCGAGGAATGGACTTGTGCCAGATTGCACCTTCACTTACGATATGTTACACAATTGAATAAGTGATGTCAATTCGGCAAAATAAGTGAAGAAAAAAAACGAAATATACATTTCGAAAGATGCCTGACACGGTTTCTTCGATTTGACATTATTAATTAATAATATAAATTATTTTGTAAATTCAATTTGTGTTAACTAAAAACGCAATGAATCATTACTACTGCTACTTAAAAGAAATATTAAGCGTCTACATAACCGTCGACTTCAGGCTTATGTGCCAATCAACGGTTTGGATAGTTTTCCCTGTAGAACCGAGTCTCGAGATTACCAATCTGCATTAGGAAATAATTGTAGGAACGTGTACTGAAAATTCGAAATTTGAAACAAAATGTTATTTTCCCCGTAAAAGTGAGTCTGGAGATGACGAATCTGCAATCGGAATTTCAAAATCTTGTATGGATTTGGGAACAATTTTGGGAAGGTGTACTTGTAAAATTTCAAAAATTTGAAAAAATTCGAAATTTGAAACAAAATGTCTTTTCCCTCGTAGAAGTGTGACTGGAGATTACGAATCTGCAATCGAAAATTCAAAATGTTGTATGGATTTGGAGATAATATTGGAAACGTGTACTTGTAAAATTTTCGAAATTTTGAAAAAATTTGAAATTTGAAAAAAAATGTCTTTTCTTTTGTAGAACTATGTCTAGGGATGACGTATCTGCAATCAGATTTTAAAATATCTTTAATAGTTGTGAAAATAATTGCGGGATTGTGTACATGAAAAAATTCGAAATTTTGATAAATTGCCTTCTTTATTTGGTTTCCGCAAAGAATTCGCTAAAAAAATAAAACATTTATACAAATAGCGGTTAGTCGGAAATTTTTGTTGGTGTCGGGTGGATTGTGGTCGGATAACTTCATTCCCATGAGAAGGGCAAAGGTGTTGTGTTTGTAAAACAATGGAACAACACTGAAATAGAGGATAATGTGGAAGAGCCACCAAATAAAACACAAAAAGGTGGTTACGAGCCCGGAATTAACTAGGTGCAAAAAGGATTGTTTTTGGATTAAATTTTAATATTGCTTTTTAATTTTGTTTAATAATCGTTAACACTAATTCATGATGCACTACCAAACGTCTCTGCAAAATAAATCATTTTTTAGATGCAGCTCAAAAAAATTTACCCTAAAACTATCGGGGCATAAATTATTGTATTATTTCTAAAGTTATTTTCAAAACAAATTACACAATATTATAACACGAGCAAATAGGTACAAGTCCACCCGTTTGTTTGAGATGCTCTAAGCAGGTGTACTATTACATAAATAGAAGCTTTTAACTATCCCACTGCCGGTGTAGGATAAAGGTAGAGACGATGCGGGACTGAGCTAAAAGCTCCCAAGTGCTCTCTAGGTACAAGTGAGGTACCTCGAGTCCACTCACTTGGACTTTGGTCTTTTCTCACTCTCTCTCTCTCTTAAATACCTGAGTTTCTCTGAAAATGGCCGCGTGGACGAAAACTGCTCCTCTCTCTCTCTCTCGTCCTTCTAACATACACAGTGTAGATACGCACCTCTTGTCTTCGTCTCCACACACTCACCTCAGCCCTACAACTTGCACGTCTTATTTAACAATTATGTGCAATCCTAGTGCATGTGATCCATATATAAAAGTTCACGTACTATATTTACGTAATCATGAAAAGTGAATATGATATATTTGACGAAGACAAGAGGTGCGTATCTACACTGTGTATGTAGAGGAGGACGAGAGAGAGAGAGGAGCAGTTTTCGTCCACGCGGCCCATTTCAGAGAAACTTAGGTATTTGAGAGAGAGAGAGAGAGAAGACCAAAGTCCAAGTGAGTGGACTCGCAGTACCTCACCTGTATTTAAAGAGCACTTGGGAGCTTTTAGCTCAGTCCCGCATCGTCTCTATTTATTATCTCTTCTTTGCCAATATTGTTCATCAAATTACATAGTTCTTTTATTACTACGTTGTACCTGTACCCTCCAGTGGTTCCAGGATTTACTCGTAACTATGAGGAAAAGTCCTCGAATAATTCTTAAAGTCAACTTAGTGAATTACGTAGTATTATTCTGTGATCCGGTCACCTTCACTTTTTATCTTTCTAGAAGTGCACGTCTTATTTAACAATTATGTGCAATCCTAGTGCATGTGATCCATATATAAAAGTGTACGTACTATATTTACGTAATCATGAAAAGTGCATGTGATATAACATGTAGATGCAGTAGTAATCGTGACCTACAGAATAAAGTACACATCACTGGAATTCCAATCCTAATCATGTCTAGTAGGTAAAAACCGTAAAAATTGGGGGAGATGTGAGTAAAGTATTTAGCATATGGCGACGACGAACATAGAAGCTCGAGTTTGCATAGTGGAACAACTGAATAGCAAGACCCGCAGCCCATTTCCTGGTGGCTGCATGCCTTTCGACAAAGGTCTGGCAAACTTGGACCGGTTTTATTGAAATATGTTTTAAATGAGAGCGTATAACGTAGTTTATTACTGAGAAGACCGTATACGATAGTGCCACATATAGATAGACACGAAAACTGGAATAACCGCATTTTTTCTAATAGTACGCCCCGCGTACTATTCAAACTCGAGGTTCTTACTCCCGCGCATTAATAGAGTGCGGGAAAGCTATGGTTAAGACCTTAAGACCTGCGTACTATTCAATCGAAGACATCTACCCCCCGTGTACTATAAGAGACCCGCGTAGTATTAGAGAAAGTGCTTTACATTACTTATTATCCTAGCATAAATAACTATAGAGCCTAGTGGTCTAACCACGCACCAATAATTTTGAAAATCCAAATATGTAATTATCTAAACAATGCCGTATGAGCTGCGGCCAAATCGACAATATGAAGAAAATATTATTATATTAGTAGTGTTTTAGTACTCCACATCAGGACTCTAGAATATTTTGCAAAATGTCAACGAATATGAATCTTCTGTAAGAGATACTTGTTCATTTTGTAATGTAATTTTGAAATAGGGAGGGAAAGGTCCTCTGTGCGATATGGGAGGAAAATGTCCTACAGCCCATACAAAAAAATTGGAACTCGCGACCCGACAATGCCAATTTGAAATTTAGCAGTTTTAATTGACATCAAGTAACTTACCTCACTTTAATGTAATCAGATACTAGCCAGCGATAAATGGCTTTAGTAGCGTGAGTCATATAGCACTTTCCTTTGAATGCCGTTTTAAGCAAGAACCAGGGAAGAGCTCCGGAATGATCTAAATGAAAGCTGGTAAAACATTTTTTTTAAATTAGTGTATTGAAATCGAATTAAGAAAGCTTATAGATATCATTGTGTATAGCGATGGAGTACCACAGTTAGCAAATTAGATTATAAATATGAATTTTGTTATGTATTCTATAATACTGAGAAATTGTGCAGCAAGTAATTCAATGAAGGAATAACTAGGTCATTTTGTAAGTTACATAAAATGTCTGTATTGCGAAGCGTAAACATGAATTTGTTAAAATTAGGAAATGTTAAGTAAGTCATGGAATAATAGTAGTGCGGCCCGTCCTACGGACGGAATTCATCAGGGTTTAAATGGAAGGTGTAAATTAAAACTCGTTTCTATTTTCTTTCAACAATATAAAAACAAAACGACGACATGCAGTTATGCATATGTGAAATAAAAATTCAACAACTACTAATATTAGCTTAAATAAATAGTCATTAAAATTCAGGTACACAAAAAGGTTCCATAAACTGTGATGTGAATGCACGGTTGATGTTTCTTTCATTTTTTATAAAACTAAATAAAGATTATTTCATACTGAATCTGAGGTAAAATAATGAGCAAATTGCAGTTACAAATCCTTAACGCATTTCTACTTTTAATTGCTTTTGCTAGCTGCGTAAGTTAACCTTTTCTGCTGGCCGAAAAAAATAGTGATGGACAACAAATTTTTGATTTATTTATTTCCTTCGATATTTAGGTACAGATTTTCAGATAATTTTAATAATTCTTTCCGCCGACGTTTGACGTCCATCCGCGGCCCCCCATCCTTCCCCCTCCCCTCCCAAAATTGATTTGATCGACGATAGGAGGCTTACAGTCTAAATATGTGTTGCTTTAAACCTTTGCAGTTACAATAATTAAATTTCCTGCATATACTTTTGTGGAAGATTCTTTTTGAATTGATAAAAAATTATCATTCAACTTTTGTAAAATTTTAAATTGTTTTTAATTCGTAGTCGTTTAAAGGTTAATTAAAGCTTGGTTGGTTGCGTTATCCACAGCTAAGTTCCAAGACATACATATTTTTGGTAATCAAGTAAATTACGCTGCGTGAATGTGCCAGTGAAGAAATCGGCTTAGTTTACTTCACTGAAATAATTGACATTAATTGAGATTTAAATTTTATTATTATCAAGATTATGTAGAGGTTTGAATTTTGTAGAATGCAGATTTATGTAGAACTGGTTTGAAATTGTCAGTACAGGAGAGGGAGGTTCTCTAAACTGTAATGTGAGTGCACATGTAAGACTTTAACTTTTATAAAATAAATAGGTTTTTTATTTTATGTTTTTTTAACATACAAATTCAGTGGATAGCAGTTACAGAGCGGATCCCCACTATATGTTAGTATTTCTATCCACGTTTGCGCACTTTTGGTTAAGACTGGGGAGGCAAACGAAATTAAGCGGCTGTTTTGAAAATAAATATTAAGAAGAGTATGAAATTGTGAGTTGTGTGCCTGGAAATCCCCCAAAATTTATAATTGTCCCCTGAAATTTGATCCCCTATAAACAGTAGTTGCGGCTGCAGGTCCATGTTTTATGTGCCTATAGTCTAGTTAATTAGCCCCATTCAATAGAAATGGATAAGCGTGGCGTGGGCGCGGACGCCCCTGCATAATTCAGCAGTCAGAAGCAATCTGCTGGGCACCTGCAGCAGCTACACAGTGACACGGTTAACAGACCGAATCTATTGTAACAAACAACGAAAACCCAATGATGTAGAAAAATGTCAAAACTGTTTCAACCGAAATTGTTATCCACTTATTTCATCATATTACAAAAAATTAGCAATTCATTCGAATTACATCGAAACTTTTATCAACAAATAAAACCTAAGTATATGAAGACATTTCACCTTTCATTTACATGTTGCAGTGAAAACGTGCTACTTATACGGACGTACTAAATGTCATAGAACTATTGAAAGAGACCAAATGGATAGGGACCATTAGAAACGGGGTATCATATGTTGGGGGACCATTATATACGCCGTCCCACTTGTCAGGGGTCCATTGTCCCCTGTATATTATACAGGGGACAATTAAATATAGGGTACTATTTGTCACGGGTCCTTTAAATACAGGGGACCATTACATACGGGGGATCATATGTCAGGGCACAATTACATGCGAACGATCATACGCCATGGGACTATTACACACGGGGTATCATTTATCAGGGGTCTATCACATACAGGGGACCATATGTCAGGGCACCATTACATACGGACGACCGTTTGTCAGACGACAATATGTCAGAGGACCATATGGCAGGGGACCACATTTGAGCGCAACCATTATTTACGGGGGACTGTATGTCAGGGGACCATTAAATACAGGGCGACATAGCAGGGAACCATTACTCACGGGGGACAATTACATACGGGCGACCATATGTCAGAAGACAATATGTCAGGGGACAATATGGCAGGGGACCACGTGTCAGGGAATTATTTACGGGGGACAATTATATACAACGGGTGGTTATGTGTCAGGGTATCTTTAAATTCAGGTGACGTTGGGCCAGGGGGCTAACTTTAGAATTTTCTTATTTAAAATATACCGTGTGCGTTGCATAATTATTGAATGCATATTTATGAGTATCAGTAACTTTAGAATTTTTTTAGCCATCGCACCGTACTAAGTTTTGTGAACTGTCAAAAATGAGATGATTTACACACACTATTTTTAAACCAAGTTCTGCGATATATCTATGGAATGCACTGTTGACTGTAGTGTCGTAATATAGGGTATTTATTGTCTTTAAATAATATTTAGCTGACTAACTGGAGCTCATTATAGGTGGCCAAAGCGTCATGTTTTATCAGCATTTGATGATTTAACAGCGCAAGCAGCATAAAGGTTAAGACTTTAGGAGTTCAATGGCAATGAGATTAGCCAGCATCATTCTGGACAACTAATATTATTATTCCAATTTTATTATTATGACGATCGTAATATGAACAATACCATAGTTTCAATATCACTTAAGCATTCTCTTTAGTCATAAATTTATTTGCCAATCCAAGAAACTATAAACCAATTGCACGGACAAAGAAAATTTGAGCAGCGAAAACCATGAACGAACAATATTCATAGCTAAAAACTAACAAATATTTCATTTTGGGTTATTTCTTTAAATACACAGTCAATGTAAAACACTAATGGCACTCATTTATAAATGCACCGAATACAGAATTCAATTCTCTATCGAACAGTATATTGCAAGTTTGTATAGCTTGATCATCTTTTAAGAAATTGACAATTAAATCTGGCAAGGTGTTGAAATTGCTATTCATTGGTTTCTTATTCATTTATTGTTTAGATTTCCAAAACCTTACTCATATAGAGTGATTTTAACATATCTGGGAGATACTAAGCATTAAATCGTTATTACGCTCACATGCGTTATGCTGCATTTAAAATATATAAGGTAATAGAGGGGGACAGCGGACAGCGGACAGCGGACAGAAAGGGCGGACAGAATTATTTGAATTTTATTATTATCCTGTAGTTAGATGCTGAGGGTAAGCATCTATTGAAATGGGACATGTCTGTCTGTCTGTCCGTCCCCTTGTCGCACGCTATAGGTCGCATTTTTGAACAGATTAAATTCAAACAACTTTTAATCCCCCACAAATGCGAGGGAGAAGTGCTGTTCAGTTTTTGAGCCAGATCTGAATTATAGTTTGTCCGCAATTACCAGTCGAATTGGCCAAGAATCAAAATCTCTGTGTCGGCACAAAAAAATCCAGCGCGAAGAAGACAAAGGAGGAAGATAATTTCAGTAACGCTAAAAGATGATCTATGAAGTACAGACATTTCATTGAAACAGCAAAGGTTATTCCTAAAGATATATCTAGCAACATTTTTTCAATACAACTATTATTTTGAATAAAACTAGTTTAATACCGCGACCTGTAGCTAGCTTTCTCGATAGATTGGGTGGACAGACAGGCCCAAAACCATTTTTAAAAAGGCTTAAAATCTGGGCTAGGGTGGTACTCAATTGGTGATAATTTACTTGATATAATTTATGGACCATCCCTGACACCGATGTCGGAACCGAGGGGGCACGGTTGGGGGAAAAAAACTTCCTTAAAAAACGAATGCACCATGTCAAGCTATAGGTTTGCTACCCTGTGTAAAAATTACCTTTATTTTTCCTCTCTTCGGTGGGAGTGGGTCGGTAATAAACAGAGGATAATTTGGTTGACATCAATTATAATAATAATAATAATTTATTCATTGAGTCGATTTAACCGAAGTTCATACAACCAGACTCAACCAGTCACTGTGGGTGAGGAAATAGGAGGCTACCGCGTTAGATCGTCTAGGTCTTTGTACCTTTTCACCTATCCCCGTCCCCTCCTCCACAGTAAAGGAGTCTCATTCCCTAGGCCCCTACAGTAAGTAGTGGTCACTAAGGAGCACCGAAGGAGATTGGGTTTCAATCAACCATCCAGTGACGTTTACCGTACAACACCGAGCCGTAAACGATTAGCAGTGGCCGAGGATTGAAGCCGGGTCTGAGACTGTAAATTTCGTTACAGTCTGCAGTCCTAACCGCTCACCCAAGCACGCCTGCTTGTTGACATCAATTATGAGCCATACCTTAGTTATTACAACGAAATGGAGTGGGGCATTACTAAACACATAATAATTTAGTGGGCATTGCTTATGCACCATTCCTGAGTTAAAATAACAACATAGTAATGGGTCGGTAATATATTAGTGATAATTCGGTTGACATCGTTTATATACCATAACTGAGTTAAAGTGATGAAACGGGATTGAAGTGGTACAAAATAATTGATAATTTGGCTGAAGCCATTTACAGGCCATGCCTGAGTTATTGTGATGACATAAAGTTAAGGGGTCGGAAATCGGCTCAAACCTTGTTAAGAAACACAACCGAATTGATCACTGTCCTACAAAAAAAGTGAGAGAAGATTAGCCCTGAATTCACAATAAAGCTAGTCGACTCTGTTCCAAATAGGATTCGGGAGCTTTTGGTCGCAAATGGAGGTCATACCAGATATCAAATAGATTTAGTTTTAAAAAAATCCAAAATCACAGACTTTTTTCATTCATTTTTTTTAATTCAATTCTCGCATTTATTAAATTTCTAGAAATCCAGCTGTGCTACAGCTTTTGCAGGCGCGTCGGAACCACGGGGCAGCGTGCCTTCTATAGAAAATTAGTTGAGAGCTAAAAGCTGCGCCAGAAAGTGTAGTACTGAAAATGTGCTAGTAAAAATTTATACTATTTTGTAAAATTTCATAGTTGAATTTTGTTCTTTATAAAATTAATGGGTGGTACTCTAGTGCTTCAGTGAAAAATATTCAAATTTCGAATGGCGGTCTTATTTTCTTTTGCAATGACGTCATTAATTTGGTTGCAGTGAAAAGTACTTGCATGTAAATATTTTTTTATGCAATCATTCATTTAGGCATAATTTATTCCTTCATATTTGTTTTATCAATGGAACCAAAAAATTACAATAATGCAGTCATGAGTTCAAGGTAAGTGTCGAGGAAAGAAAAACTATTTATATTTGTGATTGACGTCACGCACTGATAAGGTAAGCTCTACGTTCCAGTTCATCTTCCCCACAATTTTCAGTTGACTTGTGGGTCTTGACAGTTATCGTTGTTTTTAAAAGTGTTGTAACCTAAAGGAAGAAGTATGAGTAGCGGAGTTGTTGTTGTGAGTAAACGGGTCTTGCCTGATAATGAAGAGGAAGACCAGCCACCGTGTAATCCTGGAACTTGGTTGCAAGCTGTGGAGAAATAAATGGAAGACTAACAAGGACCCTTCAGTTAAATCATTCGTCGGTTATTTTGTTTCTCAGTGGATGGATGATAACATTGGATGGTTCCAAGGAATGGCGCCTGGGTTCCCAACCACTAACAACGGGATGCAGTCATTTAATGCCCTAATAAAGAAGTATCATACTATGCGCTTGAGACTCCAGTTCAGAATATTCTTGGAAAGAATGTCATCTTTACTTCAAACTCACTCTTCTGATCGGAGCGGATACATGGCAAGAAAATGTTTTTCAACTACATCAACTTATCCTCTTGCTATTCAGAAAAGAGCATACCACTGGATTGATGATATTGGCACATGCTATCATAAGGCACTAGACAACAACATCACAGTGTTTTATGTTGCGTCGTCTGGTCACCCACCCGTTTCCTCCGCAGCTATTATCACCACTGAAACCAAGGCGTATCGTTCGTTCAAAACCTTCAAAGAAAATTTCTTTTCTTTTCATAAGATATGTCTCAATTTCAATGACTGGCTTATGTCTTCTTGTTCATGCATTTCATACAACGAAAAACTAACGTGCAAGCATATATACGGTTTGGCTGTCCACAACAAACTTCATTCGTTCCCGAATAAGGCAATTGACATTCCTCTAACAGGTAAACGCAAACGAGGGAGACCCGGAAAAGTCAGTGTCGGAAGGTCAAAGGCTGATGGCACCCTGCCTTCTACTTCTCAAATTACCAAACTATGATTGCATAGTATGCAATACATACATTGTAAAAATATGTAAATATTTTACTTGATTTAATTTTCATTGCTTTCAAAATTTCATTGCTAATTCAAATGTATCTACGACGTATAAAATCATTGCCATTTAAAATATTATTCTGGGAAGTAAATGTCATTGCAAATAAAAATAATTTTTTTTTGGGTCACTGAAAGCCGTCATTGCAAAATAAAATAAATGATTTTACCGCTAATACAAGTACCGCTTAAAAAAACAATTCACTGAAGGCTTAGAGTAGTATCATATCCGGTTTAGAGTAGTCTCATAGTGCCAAAAAGATTTACCCATTTTTGGCCTAAAAATCTTGCCATCTCAGACATTTCGTACCGACGCGCCTGACTGAGAGGGCTGAGGTTGCGGTAGCAACGTCAGCGTTGTAGTTAGTGATATTTGTAATATCAGTATCAAACACTGTTATGCCCGTGTCATCACAGTCAGTCCATTCCCAGTCCAGTAAAACAAAATAAAAAATTAATTACGAACTAGTCACTGACCTCACTGATCCGCATTTCATAAAAATCGTCGGAAAATATGAAAATATATGTCATTTATCATACGAAAATAGGACATAACCATTTATTCGTAAAAATACGACACTAATCGTCAAAATAAAACACATGTACGTACAAAGTAATAAACGAAGTCACTTTAGTGTATGTCTTATGTGACGTATGCGCTTTCATCAGCTTGACAAATAAATACATTTCGCTAACTACATGCTCTATCGAAATTAATTATTGTTAGTTATTACTGGGAAACTAAGAGAAGATCCACTTCATCAGCATCAATTAAATCAACGAAGGGTAAAGCTTCCATTCCAGTGTGGCCAGGATGAATCCCGATATCAAGCTAGAATAAAGAACAATATTACAAAATATGATAAATAATTAATTCACTTAGTCGATTTGGTCTCAGACCATACAACTGATTATTTACAAACATGATTGTACAAAATATCGTATTTCTTAAATTTGATGGAGCTGGAATAAAGAGCAATATTAAATCATACACCCACGGTATTCGCAAATTTCCTCATAGGACCAAACCTAGGACATTTGCTACTCACGACCCAACCTAGGACATTTGCTACTCACTACCAAACCTAGGACATTTACTCCCACAGCATAAGTAGAAAGGTCCTGTTTAGGAGTGTGCAGTGATATCACGGACGCATTAAAGTAATTTAATTAATGTTATTACTACTCAATGCATTTTTATGTACCTCAAAACAATGTAAAGGACTTTCAATAATGAGAGCTAAGGCATTTATTCAGCATTAAAGCATATGTGTCGTACTTTCAAGTTGCAATGACAATTATATACCATTTGTCATATTTAACGTATGCCGTACAAACAAAATCAAGGATAGTGAAAGAGATTAATTTTAGATGCTGAGCTTAAGCATCAAATAAAATGGTCATGTCCGTCTGTCCGTCCGTCTGTTGGTCGTACACTACAGGCAACAGTATTAATACGATTTTCATGGAACAAGTTTTAAGCCACCACAAAAGCGAGCAGGCAGGTCTGTATTGTTTTTTAACTTTGATCGAGTTAACCGTTTCTTCTCAATTAGCAGTGGAATGAACCCATGTCAAAACACATGAAAGTAAATGGGAAGTAATTTTCTGTAAAAATCCGGCGCGAAGCGCCGGATTTGTCGACCGGGGGCGGGCCCGAAGTAGATGCTGAGCTTCAACAAATGCGCTATTCCATTTTTTGTTACGCTAAAAGATGATATAAGATTTATTGAAGCTCCCCTACTATCAATAGGCCATATACGAATGTGCGTAGCATGTAGTTAAATATAGCTGAATAATTTTGACAAATTGCACCATTCACAAATGACGTCAGTTATAGAGGCTCTTCTACCATCAATAAGCCATATATGGAAGTACGTGGCATGTAGTTAAATATAGCTGGAAAATTTTTGAGAATTGCCTAATTTACAAATAACGTCATTTATAGAGCCTCCTCTACCACCAATAAGCCATGTACGAATGTATGTTGCAAGCAGTTAAAGAAAGCGTTGGAAAAACAATAATGTTTTAAATGAGAGTACTGAAAACTGTGATATTTGAATGACGTCATTCTTGACAATCACTGAATATTAATACCCTATACAAGTATGTCTATGACACGCTGTTCAAATATGTTGGAAACAATTTTAAAGTTGGGAAAGGGGGTACTTAGAACTATAAAATGTGAAGGACGTCATTAAAGGCGATCCCTGAATATCTATATACTATATAGGTATATTTATGACATGTAGTTACAATAGGTTGGAAAAAAATTAAAGTTAAAAACGAGGGTACTTAAAACTATAAAATGTGAAGGACGTCATTATGGACGATCCCCCAATATCTACATACTATATAGGTATATTTATAACATGCAGTTATAATAGGTAGGAAAAAATTTGAAAGTTGGAAATAGGGGTACTTAAAACTATGAAATCTGAAGGACGTCATTCTAGATGATCCCTGAATATCTATATACTATATAGGTACATATAGCATTTAGTTAAAATAGGTTGGAAAAAATTTTGAAATCATTTACAAACTATCACTAAGTTTGTATATATGTGCGTTTGTTGGTTCGTAAAGCTATATCATTGGTAAATCAGTTTTGTTTAAATAAATAAAACTTTACAAGCAGGGGCCAGGCACCAATGGCGCCATCAGAATTCAATAACATTTTGGACCTACTCTCCCGCCTTGTTATGTTCTTAACGATTGCGTAAATGGCTATCAATAACATGGGGTGTCTTGTTTTCTTAAAGTGGCCCACCCTCAATTTTAGTGACGCCATTTGTGTTTTGCCCGTATCAGCCAACCATACCTACACTACACGTAGGACCTGTAGTCTGTGTGAATTTCCATAGATTTTTCCGGGAGCGGGAGCGTTTAAACAAAACCAGTACCAACAATTCAAAATACAAGTACCTAATAGTAAGTATATTTGTACGTAGAATGTAATGTAATGAGCACTCAGGGCCGACACAAACTGCGTTTTTGTACATGTATGTTTTCGAGTGAAAAAAATGTTGATTCTTGGTCAATTTGACTGCTAATTGCAAAAAAGTTACAAAATAGATTGTTCCCAAAAACTATGCAGCACATCTAAATCGCATTTGTGATTTTTTAGAAGTTGTTAGAATATTTTTAGTTTAAAATTGCGACCTGTAGCGTGAACCAAAGAAAAGGGGGACAGACGGACAGACACACAGACGGACGGACATAACCATTTCATTAGATGCAGCTAAAGCTCAGCATCTAAAAATCCGGCGATTGCTAAGCTACAACAAAGGTACAAGATAATTTATGTTACGCTAAAAGACGACATAAAATTTATGAAAGCTCCCCTACCATAAATGAGCCATATACAAATGTGCGTAGCATGTAGTTAAATGCAGCTCCCTAACTTTTATAAATTTTACCAGTCACAAATGCCGTCATTTATGGAAGCTCCTCTACCATCAATAGGCCATATATGGTTGTACGTGGCATCTAGTTAAAAAAAACTTTAATATTTTCAAAAATTGCATGATTCACAAATGACGTGATTTATGGAGTTTCCCTTACAATCAATAGGCCATATCCAAATGTACGTGGGAAGCAGTTAAAAACAAAGGTTGAAAAAAATTTTAAAGTTACAACATTTATATTCTATATAGATAGGTTCGTGACAAGTTGGTATAATGGTTTGGAAAAAAATTCAAAAGATGGCAATGGTGGTACTAAAAACTGTGATATTTGTGGGGTGACATGTTGTTAAAATAGGTTTAAAAAAATTAAATTTCAAATTGGGGGTACCTAAAACTATGATATTTTTGGGACGTTATTATGTACGATCCCTAAATATATATAATTTGTATAGATATAATTGTGACATGTAGGTAAAATGGTTTGGAAAAAAGTTCAAAAGTTGGCAATGGGGGTGCCTAAAACTATATTTGTGGGACGTCATTATGTACGATCCCTAAATACGTATAATTTGTATAGATATAATTGTGACATGTAGGTAAAATGGTTTAAAAAAGTTCATAAGTTGGCAATGGGGGTGCCTAAAACTATGATATTTGTGGGACGTCATTATGGACGAACCCTAAATATGTTTAATTTATATAGTTATGTTCGTGACATGTTGTTAGTAAAGGTTAAAAAATTTGAATTTCAAATTGGGGAATACCTAAAACTATGATATTTGCGGGACGTCATTATGGACGAGCCCTGAGCATCTATATACTATATAGATATGTTCGTTCAACATTGCCGTGCCAGACTCATGACTATTATGCCAGGGTGCATTGTTAACGTCTGTAAAATGATGAGGAAGGAGAATTCTGAATGCCTGAGCTGGTATTCCAAGAGTGGACCCCCGTCATGAGAACGCATATTTTCCAATCTTACATTGCAGTGTCAAACCAACGACCACTATACCAGTCTGCCCTGTGAACGTACATATGTCAGCAGTACATTTACTTAGAATACATATTGGTGAAAATTTTCCATGTGTATTTCTAACGGCGAAACTTGACAAGCTCTCGGCTCCATATGTACTTTCCATGTATTATCAGCCCTTTTTAGATGCTGAGCAAGCATCTATTGGTCTGGTGTTTGCTGTCTGTCTGTCTGTCACAATGTCAGTTGGTCGCACGCTACAGGTCGCATTTTTTAAGATTTTATATTGAAACCTTTTTTAATCGCCCAGAAAAGCGAGGGAGAAGTGCTGTATAGTTTTTGGTTATTATTAAAGTTATAGTTTGTTCGCAATTAACAGTTAAACCGACCAAGAATTAAATCAATGTTTCAAGATAAAAAAAAGGGCTGATAATACATGGAAGGTACATATGGAGCTGAGAGCTTGTCAAGTTTCGCCGTTAGAAATACACATGGAAAATTTTCACTAATATCCATTACAAGTAAATGTACTGCTGACATATGTACGTTCACAGGGCAGACTGGTATAGTGGTCGTTGGTTTGACACTGCAATGTAAAATTGGAAAATATGCGTTCTCATGACGGGGGTCCACTCTTGGAATACCAGCTCAGGCATTCGGAATTCTCCTTCCTCATCATTTTACAGACGTTAACAATGCAGCCTAGGGATCGTCCATAAATGACGTCATACAAATTTTACTATTTTAGGGATCCCCATCCCCACTGTCATAAGTATAAAAATTCGGTTGACATATATCCTTAACATAGCATTTTACAAGTATGCATGCAGGGGTCTTCCATAAATGACGTATAAATTTTTACTATTTTAGGGATCCCCACTGTCACAAGTTTAGAAATTTGGTTGACATAATATATCCTTAACATAGGATTTTACTAGTATGCATGCGGGGATCGTCCATGAATGACGTCATAAAAATATATACTATGTAAGGGATCCCCACTGTCATAAGTTTAGAAATTCGGTTGACATATATCGTTAACATAGGATTTTACTAGTATGCATGCAGGGATCGTCCATAAATGACGTTATACAAATGTTACTATTTTTGGGATCCTTACTGTCAACAGTTCAGAAATTCGGTTGACATATATCCTTACCATAGGATTTTACTAGTATGCATCCAGGGATCGTCCAAAAATGACGTCATACAAATTTTACTTTTTTAGGAATCCCCACTGTCATAGGTTTAGAAATTAGGTTGACATATATCTTTAGCATAAGATTTTACTAGTATGCATGCAGGGTTTGTCTATAAAGGGCGTCATACAAATTTTACCGTTTTAGAAATTCACATGCCTTTAGTTCTAAAATTAAGTTAACTTATATACTTAACATTGAATTTTCAAGCTTACATACGGGAATCGTCCGTAAATGACGTCATTCAAATTTTACTATTTTAGAGATCCCTACTGTAATTAGTTCAGAAATTAGGTGGACGTATGACCTCCACAAATGATTTTTTTAGTATTCATAGGGAAATCGTTCATAGATGGCGTTGTTTAAATATTATTATTTAAAGTATCCCGCCTGTCTTTAGTTTTAAAATGAGGTAAACGGGTACCCATATTAGGGAATGCCTCTAGTATTTATACTGGGATCTTCCATAAATGACGTCATCTGAAAATCACTATTTTGGGGTTCCGCTCTGCATTTGTTTCAAAATTAGGCAAACAGATACTTTGAACGCAGGGGTGTTACAAGAATATATACACAGATCGTTTATACCTTTATCTAACTATTATTTTTTTAACTGCTTGCAACGTACATTCGTAAATGGCTTATTGGTGGTAGAGGAGGCTCTATAAATGACGTTATTTGTAAATTAGGAAATTCTTACAAATTTTTCAGCTATATTTAACTACATGACACGTACTTCCATATAATATATAATAATAATAATTTATTGATTGAGTCGATTTGGCCGCAGCCCATACAACATTGGTTATTTACATAATTGACTGTACAGGGGTAATTGATCCTTGGTTAAATATAGTAATAAATATTTGTTTGATTTTGTTATACTTATGAATGTTATTTCTTGATTTTCCGCATCTGAAAAGAAGGCATGTTAATTGTTGATTATCCTTACACAATAGGTAGTAGGCATTTTTAGGATCATTTTACAAAGCATAGTTAAAGTTATATAAGATGTTGTACAGAGTATTCTCGTTTGTTATATAGTGTTCGATGTGTAATTGATTTATTTGTAGTATAGAAGGGGGGGAGTGTGGTGGTTTGGGGTATGGTGAATCAAGCCACTCCAATGCATCCGTAGTAGAAATCCCGAGTCCTTATGGCTGTATCCCAGAAGTTAAAGAGTAGCTCAAATCCCTTGGCGTCGTGGTAATGGCAGAAAATTTGTTCCGTAAGGTTCTTCCTAGTTATTCCTACACTGCTTAGATTCCTAAGAAATTTGTTTCTTGGGGATTTGTAGTGTGGACAGTTGAGCATTACGTGAAAAACGTCTTCCTCTTCTTTCCCGCATAGGTCGCAGCCAGGTGTTTCTACTCGTTTCCATATTCTGTTCATTCCATTAAGGTTAGTGACCTTCCCTCTAAGGACAATTCTTGGAAAACCAGATCTCAGGTTCAGTATAAACTTCACCGTGTTCCACGATAGGCCCATTCCAAAGTACTCCGATCTGAGTGCGTGTGTCTTCAAGCGGTTGTAGTGCCTTAGCGTGCTGCAGCTCTGCATTCTCTGTACGTCCTGATTAATACAGCTGAGTCTGTATTTTTCTAAGATTTCAGCTTTATGCTTCTTCAAATACCCACTATTCAGATTATCGAGCGTTCCTTCTAGAGATGCACTAGCAAAGATCTTTCTCACTTGTAACATCCAGTTATATCTAGGGTCAGTGGCTTTTAGCTGCGTTACTTCTTCATAGCTATTTTTGACTATACTATTTTCGTCGGAGTTTAAGATCTTTTTCAGAAACGTCAGTAATGCTTTAAATAACTGCAAGTTGATGTTTTGCGCTCCTGTTTCTAGTCTCAGGTAATAATTTGGTGTCGAGTTAGATGTGCCTGTGAGTCGTCTTAAAAACATAGTTTGAAATGTTTCCAGTTCCTCGCTGTAGCGCAATCCCCATACAGGTGCAGCGTACATCAGGATAGAGCTGACAAGAGATTTAAATAGTCTCAGGTGTATATTAATGTCTTTTACTTTAGCGCGGTAGAAGAGATCAAATAGCTTAGCTTGTGCCACTCTTGCTTTGCCAAAGAAGTGTTCCTTTGCTCTATTGAAAATGCCACTGTGAGTGAAGGGTACTCCTAGATATATGTACTGATTGACAATTTCCAGTGGTTTGCTTTCCCATTTAAACTTGATTGAGTTGTTTATCTTATTGCCTTTGCGGAAGATCATGACCTTGGTTTTGGTCAGGTTGACCGTTAGGTCGTTTTTTCTGAAAAACTCGCTGAGCGTGTTTATTTGCCTTTGCAAGTCAAGTTCGTTAGATGCCAGAAGGATGATGTCGTCTGCATAGAGAAGAATCAGTAATTCAATGGTGAACATTTGTATTCCCTGTATGTTGCTGGCTCGGAGTATTTCGGTTATTTTGTCAATATATATTGTAAAAAGGGTTGGCGACAACGTTTCACCTTGCAAGACTCCTCCCATTACTTCAATCATATCTGTGTATCCTTCCTTGCACCTAACCTTGGTTTTAGCTTGATCATATAGTTCCTTAATTTTGGAAATAAAACAATCACTCAATCCAGCTTCCTTCAGTCTAATCCACAGTTTGTCTCTTCTTATGGAGTCAAAGGCCTGACTTAAGTCTACAAATAAGGCAAACAGTTTTCCTTTCTTCTTGAGAGCCGGTCTGTTGAGTTGCTTCAGAATGCAGGTGTACATTGCAAATATGTGATCTGTGCACCCTCGCCCTTTTTTGTAGGCTGCTTGATTATCCGAAATAATACCATTTGTGGAGCAGAAGGAGTTCAATCTGTTTGCCATGATGCATGTATATAGCTTAGTAATAGTGTTAATGAGGGCTATAGGGATGTAGTTATTCGGTTGTACGGAATCGCCTTTTTTGTAGATTGGTGCAGTTATGATTTCAGCCCAGCAGCTCGGAATCTGTTCAACCTTTGCAGTATTTAGTAGTAAAAGTAAGTAATCGTAAGTCGTATCGTCCAATGTTTTCCATATTTCATTGGGTATTCCATCAGCTCCAGGCGATTTATTATTTGCAAGGGTGTTGGTTGCTTTTAATAATTCTATCATGGATATCTCATCGTCAAGTAAGGCAGGGTCCAATCCTGAGCCTATGCTGCTTAATTCTCTTAGTTCCATAACGTCAGTTTCTGTGTTTTCAAAGACAGTACAAAAGTGGGCATCCCATTGAGGCTTAGTGATGTCATTTGGTTTGAAGCTATACTTCTTGTCCCTTAGCATGTTTACTGCCTTCCAGTAGCTTCTTGAGTCCTTGCTCTGATGGATTTCTTTCTGCACAGTTTCAAAGAAAGCTTTCTTTTTGTTCAAAGAAAGTTTACGGTACTCTTTTTTGGCTTGTATGAAGTTATCAAGGCTATCATTTGCTGGACGACTACGCACTGTGTCTTTCCTGTACGTATGCAAGAGAGAAAGTGCTTTTCGTTTTGCGGTGCTACACTCTTTGTCAAACCATTTCGGACCATAGTTTCTCCTTGTGCTTCTTGTCATTTCAGTACTCATTCCAGCTTTTGATGCTGCCTTGTAGATAAGATTTCTAAGAGTTTCGTAGTCGCAATGATTAAAATCTAAAGCACTGCTGTTATCTTTCATTTGCGATTGGAAGGCTATTGCTTGCTCTGTGTTCCATGTTATACGAGTTTCAACAGTTGCGGCAGTGTCATTTAGTTTCCGTCTTGACTGTGTTGTTTGGATAAGTATTGGAAGATGATCGGATTCTAGGCACTCAATTACTGAAAAGTCCTCTATGTGATCGCTCATTCTTTCGTTGCACAAACATAGGTCTACCGTGCTTTTGCCGTTGTGTCCAATGAATGTCGATTTGCCTTGTCGATCAGAAGGGCTTCTTCCGTTTAGAACTATTAGATCATTTGTGGTGATTAGCTCAATCAATCTCTTTCCCCGTTTGTTTGTGTGCGTATCTGCTGAGTTTCTGGTGCTGGTAAAATTCTGGGCAGGTTCTGCGGTGTTTTCAAAATTCCCGATTCTGCTGTTATAGTCACCCATTAATATGCATCTTTGTCTCTTTAGTTGAGGAGTGTCTTGAAAGAGGTTGTCAAGTTGTTCGTCATATTGAGATGCCGGCGGAATGTAGGCAAAGCAGACAAGTGTGGGTTTCCCTTGGCATACAAATTCTACTGAGGTCTTATATCGATCTTGATGCACAACTTTGCATATTGTAGCTATGTTATTTCGTATGCCTACGATTAGTCCTCCACTTTTACGGCTGCGCTCTCCTACTGCAGGGGTCATGGTGATGGTGTAGTTATTAAAAAGTCTTTTCAAGTCGTCATTGATTTCAGTGATCCAGGTTTCGGGTAAACAAAATATATCCACGTCATTTTGAATAATAATGTTAGTCTTTCGGGTTAATGTAGTGAGTCTCGTCCTTAGCCTCTTTTAGCTTTATTTTTGCGCCTAGCACGGTGTTTCGGTCGTGTTGAGAGCGAAAAGTTACACAGATTTTATTCAGTTGGGCGCCACTTTTACTTTTCAGTCGTCTGACGTTGTCTAAGTTCACGGTGTTGAGCGCAAGAGGGCCATGGATAAAATCATTAATGGTAGCAGTTAGTGTGTCATGGGTTTCCTCTTGTTGGGCTTCAAAACCAGTGAAAATAAGATTTAGTCTTCTGGATTGAAGCTCTATTCTGAGTAATCTTTGTTCCAGACGTACTTCCATATATGGCTTATTGATGGTAGAAGAGCCTCTATAAATGACGTCATTTGTGAATGGTGCAATTTGTCAACATTATTCAGCTATATTTAACTACATGCTACGCACATTCGTATATGGCTTATTGATGGTAGGGGAGCTTCAATAAATCTAATATCATCTTTTAGCGTAACATAAATTGTGTTGCGCATTTGTTGAAGCTCAGCATCTACTTCGGGCCCGCCCCCGGTCGACAAATCCGGCGCGGAGCGCCAGATTTTTTTATCTTGAAACATTGATTTTATTCTTGGTCGGTTTAACTGGTAATTGCAAACAGACTATAACTTCAATAATAACCAAAAACTATACAGCACTTCTCCCTCGCTTTTCTGGGCGATTAAAACTTGTTTCAATTTAAAAGCTTCAAAAATGCGACCTGTAGCGTGCGACCAACCGACATTGTGACAGACAGACAGACAGACAGACAGACAGACAGACACCAGACACCAGACCAATAGATGCTTGCTCAGCATCTAAAAACGGGTGAGTGGACCGAGCATAAAGGACGCCAAAAAACTTTAACAAATTTTTTGACCCACCTGCCTACCTTGTTAACCTCTTTAGCGCTGTGTAAATGGATATACCTGTAGCATGGAGTGTCATATTTTTTCAAGTGACCTACGCTGAACATAAGCGGCACATTTTGTGTCCGACCCCAACGCGTACAACTTACATTAGAATTGCACCAGGCAAACGCACCAGTTGACAGTACCAGTTGCACGCACTAATCAATGCACCAGCCAAATGCAGCAACCAACTACACAAGACAAATACATCAGCCAAATGCACCAACCAAATGAAAAAGCCAAATGCATCAACCAAACGCAAAAGCCAAATGCACCAGCCATTTGCCACATGCCGAGCGCATTTGATTGCATGGATATGCAACTGTTTGGACACCTGGCGCAGCTATCACGAATTTGTATTCAGGCAATAAGTAGATAGTTAGTTTAGTTGCGCATAAGCTTCAGTCTCAACTAAACACAAATCGTAAACTCAAACCCCTTGTTATTTAATTAAACTTGTATAATTTAAGAAAAGACCTACTACTTAAAGATTGATCTGCCTTAGTATGCAAGTAAACCCGGCTTCGTGGGTTAGAGGAGCTTGCTCTGTCCTAAATAATCCTCGGCGAATTCTTTTTTGGATCTGTTGAGGGAACCCTAGCCGGCAGCCAGTCTAGACCCTCTCGCACGAGAATGGTACAGTGGTAACACTTGGCTTGGAAAGGGGAGCTTGAGATTTTGATCAATGTTCAAAGTAGTTGAGTTTGCTTTCGTTTATCTGCACACTGGGGTTCAGGTATAGGTAGGATTTGCCATGAGTTTGAATGTGCCGCAGCACTTGCTTTAGACGAGAATTTATATACATATGTAAATTTCTCACCAGGGAACCGTTGCATATACTTACATTGTAATAACCCGGCTTGGTGGTTTGACGATGCTACGGCATGGTCACACCACTGAGTCGGGCCAGCCAGTCACGCTCAGGATTTGAGTTGGTGTTGGTGATTTTTCCTGGCTGATGGGTGGGGAGAAGAAACGGGGTGTTGTGGAGAACTAAGGTGAGTGGGTGCTTTCCATACATTTATCTGTGACAGTTCTACTGTCTGAGACAGAGATGTTGGATGGCTTAATGTAGGTACCTACTGCCTCTCACTGTATGTTTCATATAGTTCAATACATTCATTCCCACTCTCTCTACTCTGTGCTACAGGGGTTACTACCCAATAACTTTCGCACGAGTTGTGGCTGGTGGGTGTCGGGTACTGGCGGATCCCTTTCTCTTCTTGACTTGGCGGCTCAAGATAATTTAGTGGAGTTACCAGTGCTCGATCCCTCTGCTTGCAGGAAAAAAGAATGTGAATATCTCCAGTAGTGGAGTATAAATATACAAACTCCGCTGACATTTGGTCGTAATTAAGTATACACTATCCATGTTTAAAGATAAGTATAAGCGATACGGAATTTGAGTGACATGTTCATACATGCCCACCAAGATTCACATCGTAGAGCAACTGATTAAGAGACATAACCGCGAGGTTCAAAATTCTCAATAATCATACATACATACATATATACTTACATTGTAATATCACCCAAAAGACACAATTTAAGTACAATGTGCAGTTTTTGATGCTGATCATTTCTGCGTGTGTATAAAAGATATGTGATCATTACTCTAGGATGTTTTAGAGGTCATAGGTCACGATACTTATTTTGGCACATATTTGCAAAACTTAGGTACTATATACAATTTTTGATAATGATCATTTCTGTTTAAATGTTAACGTAATTTGACCTTTGCTTTAGAAGTTTTTAAAGGTCAAAGGTCACGATGATGAGTTATGCACACAATTCAAATTCAAATACCCAAATTTCTTTAAAACCCATCCAGTTTTGATCAAGATGTTTTATTCGATGCGTAACGCATGCCTCTACAACATTATTCGCGGGAATCTTCAAATTACAATAATTAACCATCATCTCACACTATAAAAAAAGATGATAATTTGTACAATACAATTTTCAAAATTTTGAAGTTAAATTTTGTAATTTGACAACTCCCGCAAATGGTGTTGCAGTGGCAAATCTAGATCAAAATCGGCTGGCCTTTTTAAAATATTGGGTCTTTTTCAAAATTTTGAAAATATTTTCCAAATTTTTTTTTTACATTTACAAATTTTTAAATTTGGTGTTGTAGAGACATGTGTTGAGCATCGATTAAAAAAAACTAGATCCCAAATCGGTTGAGTTTTGTAAAAGTTAGTATTTTTTTCAAAATTTTAAAAATAGTTTTCAAAATTTTTAAGGCCCGAAAATAAGGTTGTGCATACATTAAAAAAATTTATATTAAAATCGGTTCAGAAACCATTGAGTAAAGGACGAAACCCCGAAAATACCCGTTTGCTCGTTAACTAGTATACTCTGGAGTTTTTCCCCAAAACAAAAACAGTTATATGTAACTTCAAGTATTATCTTCAAAATTTATGCATTTTATGCAATTTCGTTACCTAACTGTTTTTGCCTCTCTGTCCCTACTCTGAAGACACCTTAGGGGTTGTCCCTCGTGGGTTATCAAAATTAAGTTTAAAAATTAAGTTTAATATACTTTCCGCACCCCTCCGCACCTAATTTTTTTTCAAACTGTAGCTGAGACTGAGGGCTATATTGTAGCGTAAACCGCTAATGCAATGCTCAGCAATATTGTAAGTAATAAGAATTTCAAAATGGTCCATTTACTTACATAGCGCTTTGAACTGACATGCCAGCTTTCAAAATTTATTTGACACGGTTACAGTTCAATCAGGTTTCTGAAAAACGGCTACAAGCTACGCAATAAAGCGTAGTTCAATTGAAAACATTGAAAAGAGATATTTTTGAAAGTCGGGTTTTGGCCCTCATGCACTGTGGGACCAGCTAATGCTGAGTTTTTGCCATGAGGGCCAAAACCCGACTTTCAAAAATCTCACTTTTCAATTTTGTAAATTGAACTATCCTTTATTACGTAGCTTGTATCCGTTTTTCAGCAATCTGATTGAACTGTAACCAGGTCAAATAAAATGTCAAAGCTGGCATGTCAGTTTAAAGCGCAATGTAAGTAAATGGCCCATTTTAAATTTCTCATTACTAACAAGATTGCTGAGGATTGCATTAGCGGTTAGCGCTAAAATATAGCCCTGAGTTCTAGCTACAGCTTAAAAAAAATTACGTGCAGAGGAGTGCAGAAAACATATTAAACTTAATTTTAAACTTAATTGTCATACCTCACAAGGGACAACCCCTAAGCTGTCTTCAGAGTAGATTGAGGAAGGGACAGAGAGGCAAAAACAGCTGGGTGACGAAATTGCATCTTTATAAATTTTGAAGATAATACTTAAAGTTACGTTTAATTGTTTTAGTTTGGTATAAAGGTAATGGGCAGTCCAAAAAGGCTATCGGCAGTAACCTGGCAGTTAATTATGCGTACGTGTATTGGCAGTATAGTCAAATATTGTAAAAAAACTCTCTAAAATTGTAAAAATTGCTCTTTATTTTGCGGTTATTGGCAGTATTGAAAATTCTCATTCCTTGTCATACGTTTTGCATAACTAATGCATCACGACTGAACAAATGTGAATTTGAATGAGTTTACGTAATAGATGTATGGCTTTTTAGTCAAGCTTTTTCTCAGTCCGTTTCTACATTCTGTCAGAACAGCATGTCTTCACAGGCGTCGTCTAGGTTCAAGACAGTTAATACTTGGAAGCTTGTTAATGGGCGTTTAAATTTACCCTGCCCTACCCTGCCCTTTTTCGGCGAAACTTTTTTCTATCCCTACCCAGCCCTACAAATTTTTCACTTAGCTGGAACTATCGCTATCCCTATTCCTATACAGAAATAGTTTCAAAACGGCGATAGTGGCCTTATTTACCCCTGCCCCAGACACGCCCCCAATGTTAAAGCATAGGATAGGGGCACTGTCACCCCCTGCCCTACCCTAAAAACCCATTGCACGGAACTATCGCTACCCCTGCCCTAAAAGAAATCTGGCCATAAACTATCGCTAGCCCTATCCCTATCCAAAATTTTCGAAAATCGTCGATAGTGGCCGCCTGCCCTACCCCTATCGCTATCGAAAATAGGGCAGGGGTCCCATCACTGTTAGCAGCTAAGAAGAACCTAATTGAATTTTCGATGGCAGCGAAAGTCGCGAGGATTGATGTACAACGAAGGAAAAGGGTAAGACCTACAAATGCGAGTCGCCAGTCTTACTTCATATTTCATTACTTTCTATTTTTTTCGTCTTAATTCATTACTTTTCGTTTAATATGACAACTAATAAAGTATTACGAAAATATTTAGTCAAAATAAAAGTTCAATTTCAAAATTCTTACTGCCTATTGTGTACATTTAATTTACACTGCCCATTGCCGCAAACACTGTACTGCAGATAAGATACGCGTTAATTCACTGCCGATTCGCACCCCCCATACTGCCGATTACCATTCACCCTTTTAGTTTTGGGGAAAACCTCCAGGGTATACTAGTTATTAGGCAAACGGGTATTTTCGGGGATTCGTCCCTTACTCAGTGGTATAAAAAAAGCTAGATCAAAATTGGATGGGTTTAAAAAAAAATTGGTCTTTGAATTTGAATTATGTGCATAACTCATCATCGTGACCTTTGGTCTTTAAAAACTTCTAAAGTGAAGGTCTCATTACGTTAGTTTATAAACGGAAATAATTAGCATCTAAAACTGCACTGTGCCTCATTTCGTAATTGTGTGCCAAAATAAATATCTTGACCTTTGACCTTCAAAAAATCCTAAAGAAAAGGTCACATTACGCTAATATATAAAGATAAATGATCTTTAAAAACTGTATATTGTACTAATTTTTGTAAATATGTGGCAAAATAAATATCGTGACTTTTGACCTACAAAAATCCTAAAGTGAAGGTCATATATGTTTTATGCATACGCAGAAATGATCAGCATCAAAAACTGCACATTGTACTTAAATTTAGTGTCTTTTGGGTAACATTATTCTATTAGTATATGTGACGGTTTCCTAGTGAGAAATTTACGTATGTATATAAATTTTCGTCTAAAGCAAGTGCAGCGGCATATTCAAACGCATGAGAATTTTTTCCTATCCCTGGACCTGGACCCACAGTGTCATGGCAAAAACTCAGTATTAGCTGGTCCCACAGTGATCTGCTACGTTGACCCGATGATCAAAGTTAATAATTCTAGACATAAGTAAGTACTACATGTGAGTGTACGCATACCAATTTTCGTAATTTTTCATTGGTTCAGCCGGGAGATATTGCTACTTGAATTTTAAAAACCGTGAAGTGAGTTTAAAACTTTGAGATACCCGATTTTCGGTGTTTAATTATTCCCATGAAAACCACGTGACCCCTGGGAGCCAATTAAAGTCGAATCATAATTAATAGTAGATTGTCATCTAAAAATAAATATCCCGCCGGAAAATTCGTTCTTGAAAGGAAGTAGACCCCATAAACCGGGGTGAGTTTAAAATTTTGAGACACACTGTATGCCTAATAACAAGCATAGTAGATTAATAAATACAAAAATCTTACCATAATTTTTTTTCCTTTGAATTCAAGCATTATGCATGATCTTCCAACTTCTTGCCCGGCACCCCTAAAAATTGTAGTAAGTGATTAGGTTTGAGCCTAAAGGTGAGATGCAATAAATAAAAGCAAATGAAGACTAGAGAACGATTTAGATTTGACTAAACTAGATTAAGTACAAATTAATAAAAACTAATTTGGAAAGCCTCTCTTCCATACTTGCTCTCACTACTGTCAGTTACTAACTGCTAGGAAGAGTAGATTAAGATTATGCTGGGCTACACCCTGTTGACTGTACACCTAAGGGCGGACTGGCAATAAGAAGGGCTACGTGACAAAAGACCTCCGGCGTGACACCTCGGACTAAAATAATTAATAATAATTTTTAAGAGGTGTTTTTTTTTCTGGAGGTCTTTTTTTAAGAGGTCAATTTGTACAAGGCGTTTTGTCCTGATGTCATAAATATGTGAGGTCTTTTGGCTTGGAAGTAATGTTTCCCGAGGTCTTTTGCCCATGAGGTATTTTGATTTTCGGTCTTATGGCGCTGGTGTTTTAGTCCGAGGTATTATGACGGAGGTCTTTTGTCGTGATACCTATAAGTTAAGTTATAAGAAGAGCAGTCCCAGATGAGAACACCAATTCCTTAAATTCATTACATCTAGGTACATTTGTGACATGTGGGTAAAACAGGTTGGTAAAAATTGTAAAGTTAAAAATGCGGGTACCTAAAATTATGATATTTGAAGGACGTCATTATGGACGGTCCCTGAATATCAATAACTAATATAGTTGAGTTCATTACGTGTTGGTAAAACAGGTAGGAAAAAAATTTGAAGTAAGAAATGGGAAAAGTTTAAACTATTATATTTAAAGGACGTCATTATGGACGATCCCTGAATGTCTATTATCAATATAGTTACGTTCATTACATGTTGGAAAAAAATTTAAAGTTACAAATGGGGGTACTTGTGTGTGTGTGACCTGCAGTAATGAATTGGAATCTGTAAATGGTGAGGACGGAGAATTCCGAATGCCTGAGCTGGTGTTCGAAGAGTGAACCCCGATCATGAGCATAAAAACATATTTTCCAATACCAAATTGCTGTCCCAAACCCAAGACCACTGCACCAGGCAGGCTGCTCTGTGAACGTACATATTGGATAAGTACATTTACTACTAATGTGACTTCGTGGAAACTTTCCATGTGTATTTTATTTGGCAAAACTTGACAAGCCCTCAGGTAGGTATGTACATGACATGTAAAGTCTTCCCTTTTTTTTACCCCGACACAGAGATTTTGATTCTTGGTTCACTCAGCTGCTAATTGCAGACAAACTATAATTGCGATCATTACACAAAACAAAAGGGGCCCCTCTTGCTCGCATTCCTGAGAGTTTAAGAGTAGTTTAAAAGAAATCGCTTAGAAACTGTGACCTGTAGAGCAGGACCAACGAACGGACAGACAGACAGACAAAACCATTTCATTAGATGATTGCTCAGCATCTAAAAAACTTTCGAATGAAGCGAAGCTACCCATTTGTGTGGCTTCGACTCATATAGTCGTTCGGTTGCAATCTTCGTTGTTTAGTCATACTTCATACTCGCGCAAAAGTTATTTTCGGATTTTCAAAACTTCCAAATTTTGCATTTTTTGAAAAAATTATTAAAAAATCTGTTTCTCAGAAGTACATACCTACTCAATTTTTGGATTTTTTTGAATTTTCAAAAGTTCTGAGAGAGAAGGTAAATATTTATTTACAACAAGAAACTGACTGGCAAACATTTTTACGGGCTGGCTGTTCAGAATAACCTTCATTCGTTTCCTAATAAAGCCACAGACACTCCACTAGCTGGTAAACGCAAGCGAAGAAGACCAGGAAACGTCAGTGTCGGGAGGTCAAAATGGAAAACACATCCTTGTAGCTCTCAAATTTTGAAACCATGATTGATTACTCAATACTATTATTTTGTTTAGTTTTTTGTTCATTTACTATTTTATTTTTTAATTATTAATTTATTTTATATTTGCACTGCAAATTCGAACAGTACGTAATGACATGAAATTCACTGACGATGAAAACAATAGTATGGGAAGTAAATATCACTGCAGATTAAAAGAATTTGTTTGGTTACTGAAAGCTTTCTCTGAAGAATAAAGTAAATACAACTTTAGGCACTGAAGTAAAAAATGTTTTCTCCGAAGGTTTAAAGTCCGAAAAAACGGGGTTTCGAGCAATAGCACTGAAGGAAAAACATTTACCCGTTATCGAAGTTGGGCATGAGTTATCAAAATTGAGAATGAGTTATATAAGTTGGGCATGAGAATCCGGAGAAGCCCCCTAGCACCACACCTACTATTTGCGACGGTAGGGACTGTCAAATATTACCTCATCATCAAAGTCAACTACCTATTAGAAATTAGAATTAGAAGGTATCTACGGTACCCCTGACTGCACTGTTGTCACTACTAGTGGCTAAATCTTATAATATATACTGGTTCCTCTATGTTTTTTGATGAATTTCATATATTTTTTTTATTAACTCATAATTATTGTTATTGTTATATTATTGTTATCTTGTTAGGAGGGCAAATTGTTATTGCTAATGTTATTGTTAAAGCGAAACATTGTTAATGTTATTGTTTTAAAAATAATAGCTAACAATATGATAACAATTTGGTAGCACTGTAGCAGTTGCTGTTTAATATTGTTATGTTATACTTTATTTATCGAAGTGAAAGTAAACGCATCCTAAATGCTTTCTGATGGTTCCTCTATGTTTTAAAAATTGTTCTTTAGAAAAACGAAGCAAACACGCTAGTGATTAATGCATAACAAGAAATAACTAATGTACGTTAACAAAACAATAAAAAAAAAATTTTTTTAAAGTTAACAATAACAAAAATATTTTCATTTAACAATAACATTAAAACAAAATCGGGCCAGAAATTTTAACAATAACAAAACAATATTAACAATTTGTAGCACTCTTGGGAAGCAATGGGGTTATTGTTTTTAGAAATTTTCATATTTCGAAGCACTGAAAATTGACAAGAAACTACATTCAACATTATATTACAGACACAGACGAGAAACTCACAATGGCCGGATTACAAGCTCATCACTTTCCTCTGACACCCCTGTCAACAGATGATCCCCGTCTGCTTTTTTAGTAGAAGTTGTCATCACTACTTCTAGTCTTCACCCTCCCCCTGTTAGTTTCCAAAATGATATTAAATATGAAATTAGTATTCTGCTTGCGTTGCTCCTTGATGCTTGATGCTTGATAACAATTTTTTGGTCTATCTAAAAATTGAGAGTTTAATATCAAAATCAAATATTATTTTTAGTTGCAATAGTACGAGAATTATAATGTATACGAAATTAATAATGCCAGAAAAGCATAACATATACATGCACCAAAAGCATTACAACTTACAACTAGGGTATGCACGTTTTAGCTATGAAAGAAACTCCAAGATTATTCATGATTATTCCATTAGAACTGTGAAAACTGCAATTCTTATTTTTCACTTGGTTCAATCCCCTCCATTCGCGTTTTTACGTATATAAATGGCGAACAACTCGTACGTTCAACGTTCTTAACTATTGATTAGAACTGTACACCTCACAAACACAGATACACAGATGATAGTTTCAAACTTATTGTGTACATAAACTACACAAACATAATTAAGTGACCCGGACAATAAATACACAAATAGTGCAAATTAGATCCCTTGAATATAAAATAAAACTCCCATTACAGGTCCAGCGAGGTAAAAAAAAGGCAACTATGATTTTGGAAAACTTTAATTTAGAAATTGAGAACAAGCAATTTCGACTTTTCTACTCATCATGACTCCTACACTCATTCATATACCGGCTTTGCTAGTGAATGCTGTTCTCCGCTATCACTGCATACCTTGGGTAAGTTCTGAGCGCTCTCACTCTCACTCGCCTCGTACAATTAATTCCAGACAGTCGAAATCTTACTAGTACCCTTCCAGGCTTTTATGTCAACACGTCAAAACACCTTGGAAGCTTCAAGTTAGCGACAGCCGACAATTGTCACTACAAGTTAGCCGACGAGTAGCGGCCAAACCTTCAAGTTGGCCGACAAAACCTACAAGTTAGCCGACAGCAGACAAAATTTATTTTTTAAATTACGATAGGGGTCGTTCATACATGATGTCATTGGTAGGGTGGGTGGGTCTAGGTGGGTAGTAATGACATTCCATTTTAAAGATAGCAATGATATTATACCATTCAGACGTAATTATTATGTGAATGTTATTTTAAATTCATTCACTCATTCATTCATGTATCGCCTTTTCATCGTTAGATATAGGCACCGAGTTACTGTACAAGCATGTGAGTGAAGACTAGTGTTGTAATTTGTTCACAATTGTTTGTGAATATTGTGATTTTCAAGTCCAAGATTGTGCACAAACTGGGTTGTTAACAATGCATTTTAATAGCCTCAGTTTGTGTTTGTGAACGTTTGTGATTGTTCACAAAACGTTCGTTAGAGGAGACGGGAAAATCACGCTAGTTCCTGTTTGTTCCTGTCGGATTGTGATACGTTTTGGGATTGTGCTGTGCACAATCCAATTTTAGTAGTTTGTAATTGTGATTTGTGATTGTGGCAGAACAATCACAAAGTAAAAAACAATTGTTCTTTGTGAATAAGTTACGGCTGTTCTTTGATAAGTCATGCCCAGGCCGGTAAGTCATGCCCATTTCGGTAAGTCATGCCCAACTTCGGTAAGTCATGCCCCATTTCACTTCGGTAAGTCATGCCCCATTTCATTTCGGTAAGTCATGCCCGACTTCGGTAAGTCATGCCCCACTTCGGTAAGTCATGCCCCACTTCGGTAAGTCATGCCCAGGTGTAAAGTATTGCAAAATGAGATTTTTAAATTCTTTAAATAAATTATTTCATTTATACGACACAGTATTCACTCAAATGTACAACTTTTTCCTACAACCAACAATAAAAATAATATATCAATATATAAATTATTACTTTTGTTGCTAAACATATTGTTACTCACATCGTAATAACTGTTGCCTAATAAATATTTATTTATTTATATTTATTGCTTGATTACTGTTAATGCTAATTTTTCAGTTATGGCTTCTCCTTGAGGTTTGTTATATTTGAAATTAAGGTTAGGTTTGGGGGGGGGGGGGGGGGTGGGGGCGGGGGGTAGGAAAAACTGACTGGAAACGGTTAGGTTATATTTTTCCCTCGGCCGCCGAAGGCGGGTGGGAAAAATATAACCTATCCGTTTTCAGGCAGCTTTAGGAGCCTGGTTCAGTGTTTTAAAAAACGAAAAATATTGGGGCATGACTTACCGAAGTGGGGCATGACTTACCGAAGTGAAATGGGGCATGACTTACCGAAGTGGGGCATGACTTACCGAAGTGAAATGGGGCATGACTTACCGAAGTGAAATGGGGCATGACTTACCGAAGTTGGGCATGACTTACCGAAATGGGCATGACTTACCGGCCTGGGCATGACTTACCGAAGAAACCCCCAAGTTACAACACTAGTGAAGACTAATATTTCCCGTGGGTAGGACGGCACAAAGTCAGAACACTACCTATGGAGCGTTCCCCAACGGAAATTAGCTACACTACACGACTTGTGTCTTACGAACTAGTATGCATATTAAGGATAGTAGCTTATGTTACTGCTGACCTCCATTGCAGTCCAGGTAGATTACCCTCCTCTTCAGGAGCTATTCTGTTTCTTCCCTTGCGGAGGACTAGGGCGAAATGTATCTGCACCTGAGTGTACTTTGAGGACCAGTCAAAGTACAAACGAGTACACCCAACTCCGAATGCCCCACTCACTTACATCACGTATATGGACGCAGCATGAAAGTAATAGCAGATGCTATGGAATGAAGGGCGCAGTGTATGGTCTGCTGAATGGTATTGCAACTATGCTACTGCACGAAAAAATAGCTGTTAGCCTGCGAGGCACAATTAGCACGCCGTCTTCGCCTCTACATACGAATGAACCGAAACGTACACTACTTCCCCTTAGTTGCGCACAAACAGTTCTCACACACCTCCCCCCACCAAGCAATTCCACTACACTAACTTCTGTGCAACGAGACGCAAGTACGCCACCGGCTAAGGATTCGCTCAGCGGATCAAAAAGAAACCCCGAGCTATCGAGGACAGAGACGCGTCTCTCCTAGGCCACAAAGCCGGATTAAATGTTATTTTAAATAAGATATTATTTATATTTTGTTTTAAATTCGAGCCCATACAAAAGTTTTTAGGAGGACTTAACGAAATGGGTTTCTACACGCTTAGAAAAATATGGGTAAATCTACTACTTTACTGTTAACTTGCAACTGATTTCACTGTTACTCTGACATCCAAAGCAAAAGCTGTTAACCGCGGTGAACAGGAATGTCAGTTGGAGATTTACCGATAATGTAGCTAAGCTAGGCTTACCGAAATCGCTGTTAGATTACCCAACATCTAATCCTATTGAATGATTTTATTAATTAAAAACCAAAAATTAGAATCGAACCAGTAACAAAAATTGCTATAAAAGGTTAAATGTAGATTTCAACACATTTGCTGTTAGGTTTTGTATACAGCGATATTACACGTGACTAATATCCAGTTTACCTACTCTCAAATGATTTAAAATTTACTGATAAACCTGTTATAGTTAACATATAAACCCGTTAGCCCCGTCGTACAAGATTCTTGTCAAGATATTTTCAAGCGTGTTGTAAGAAATCAAACAAATTTTTCGATCGTAGCTACAACATTATGTTAAATTGGATTTTAGTCAATGTCATTGGAATGGTATAGCGATCGTAAAAATGCATCAATCATTTCAAAAGGGTGACAAATAATGCAAATATGTAGGTAGTAATGAAAGCAAGCCGCAAGCTTTGTGTTAGTTGTGCGTATTTTTATACTACCAAAAACGAAAACAGGCAACTTGAAAGTATGAAAACGTAATATATAATATGTGGCTAAACATCACCAACTCAATTTTCATAGTCTGAAACTGATGATTGCTAGTTGTTAGTTTCTCTCGTCACAACGTCAATCGAGTGCCCAATCGACGAATTATTTTTACAATTTTCATTTTGAATTAAATAATTTGAGGTAATAATATGATTGAATTTTTGAAGTATAAAATCGACAAAAGAACTGACATGACGGGGTTTAGTGAGCAATTTACTCTACCTATGGGTATCATTAGTATGTTTTTCATGGTTTGATATTTCGATAATATAAGAATACAAGAAATGTGTATAGAAATATCTCAATTTGTATATTTGACATACATCAATTTCTCGCCAATAAATAAATTCAGTATTTCGAACGAACGCTTATTGTAAATGTATGTAAGTGGTGTGTCATTTAACCAGTAATGATTAAACGCATCTAATTAACCTAAAGTCAGAGATGCGATCTTAAAATTGCTCACTAAACCCCCAATCGTGTCAGTTTTTTTTCGATATTATACTTTAAAAATTAAAACAATAAGGGATCGCCCATCGTCCATAAATGACTTCATGGGTAGGGTCAATTGGTCTGATTGGATAATGTTGGCATCAAATGTTAAAGATAGACATTTACGCAAATGTTAAGCTGCTGACAGCGTCACAGGGTCTAAAAAATAAAGTATTTGAATGACATCATTTAAAGACGAACCCTTGGTAATTTTAGACTAGTCCGTATTCAAATAACACAATCCTTATGTTTTCAGAAAAAAATCAGAAAACTGAAAAAGTGGTAAGGGGGGACCATTGGGTAAGGTAAAATACCCAGTTCAATTTCTCATGACTTTCGAGTTTTTCTATTTCGACCAATTTTGAAAATTTCAATTTTAGTTTTTGGCGTCAAAATGCAATTTGCACCGATATGATTATATACGTTGTAATGACCTCACCACGTAGTACATGATCTGATATCGTTTGCTTTATTTCAGATTTTACACTTGGGAAATGTCCCTTTTATAATGAACCAGTGGACGAGGTGAAGCAGTTATGAGATGGGCAAAAGTTTATGTAAATGGTATTTGAAATGGTAAACGGGCAATATGAGACTTTAAAATAAAAGACTTATACGAGCGTAGAGAAGCTTTATAACCTCCGCTTCCGGGCAGTTGATAGGTTTATGACAAGAAAGGGTTCTGGGCAAGACCACTTCTCGGAGTGCTACAAACGAATTAAAGTTTTAATCTTGGGCTGTTCTTCGATAAGACATGCCCAGGCCGGTAAGTCATGCCCAACTTCGGTAAGTCATGCCCCATTTCACTTCGGTAAGTCATGCCCCATTTCACTTCGGTAAGTCATGCCCCACTTCGGTAAGTCATGCCCCACTTCGGTAAGTCACGTTCCACTTCGGTAAGTCATGCCCAGGTGTTCAGTATTGCAAAATGAGATTTATTATGGGTTTTATTGACAGTTGCCAATTTTAGAGTAGTTACACACACATAATTAGCACAAAGTTATTATTGTTATTGACATTATATTATAGTATAATATTTGATTTAATAATATATATATATAATATATAATAATATACCTAATAATATAATAATAATATATATAATATATTGCATTATATAATTTAATAATATATATATAGTATATGAATATAAATAATATATATTATTTTATTTTTTCTTTGTACGAAATCCTAAACCCAGCTCTGTAAAACCAACATTGAACCAGGCTCCTAAAGCTGTCTGAAAACGGATAGGTTATATTTTTCCCTCCCGCCTTCGGCGGGGCCGCCTTCGGCGGCCGAGGGAAAAAAATAACCTAACCGTTTCCAGTCAGTTTTTCCTACCCCCCCCCCCGTCAAACCTAACCTAACCGTAGATATAACAAACTTCGAGGAGTAGCCGAAAATTAAAAATTAGCATTAACAGTAATTAAGCAATAAATGTTGTTAACATACAGCTTTAGGAGCCTGGTTCAATGTTTTAAACAAAAAAAGTTGGGGCATGACTTACCGAATTGGGGCATGACTTATCGAAGTGAAACGGGGCATGAGTTATCGAAGTGGGGCATGACTTATCGAAGTGAAACGGGGCATGACTTATCGAAGTGAAATGGGGCATGACTTATCGAAGTTGGGCATGACTTACCGGCCTGGGCATGACTTATCGAAGAACAGCCCAAAAATTCACATCGCATTAATTAATTTTAAATTTCATAAATACTAAATGGTTAATCCTCACAAGAGGCATTATAATTTATAACTAATGTATGCATTGAAGAAAGGGAATCCTAGACAGTAGTCTAGGACAGAATTTTATTGTGGTGAGACATGCAAACTCCATATTCATTTGAACCTAGCAATTCATGGAAATTTAACACTCGAGCATAAACAAAACATTATCATCACATGCCTTTGATTTAAAAACTCCGAAGTCATTCATGCATCAGCAATCTTCATCTAAATGTCAATACAAAATAAATACTTACTAGCTACTGTGAATGTCACCATCGCAGATGTGTTGAAATTCATGATTTAATTACTTACTATTTGCGAAGTTGAAACATACCACAGACATGAACGAATATGTGGGTGTTCGTAATTTTTAAAATAAATTTTGTCGGCTGTCGGCTAACTTGTAGGTAAATTTTGTCGGCCAACTTGAAGGTTTGGCCGACACCCGTTGGCTAACTTGTAGCGATAATTGTCGGCTGTCGGCTAAATTGAAGCTTCCCGCGGCAAAACATGTAAGTTGCCAGACAAAATCTCAATACAAGTTAGCCGACAGCCGAGAAAATTATTTATTCAAGTACTTTAATTATTTATTTTAAGCTCCACGTAGATCTACAGGCCAAATCATGTCACACCGGTTAGTTTGTTGTAACGTTTACTTGGAAATTATCGAGACATCAGGCACTTTTTAGTGTCATTAGGAGCACATTGTTTAATATATATTGTTTGCACGTGTGACTCCTAGGAATGCAATGCGTGGCTAACAGTAGTAAATGGGTTGGAAATTGGGGCTTGGGCTGTTTGCCTAGCTGCGAAGAGTGCCATGTGTGTTTCTGGAAAGTGCAATTTGTAGCTTTTACAAGGGAGATTCACCGTATGGTACACCCAGATTTTAAAACCCCATGGTGTAATCGATTTACCTCCTTAGTGTACTACAACACTAAAACAACTTGGTCGAATTTTGCGCCGATCGCTCGCACAATGGCTCGCCAAAATGTCAAAATTTATCGACCAGGGGCATGAAGTAGATGCTGAGCTTACAACGCAATTTGGCGTTAATAAAAGAATAGAACCCTATTCTGGCTCTCAAATTTCAGCATCGCCTAACTCACCTTCCACCTTTCGTCATTTCTTCTTCCTTCCGAATTTCTCATTTAATTAAATGTGTGGCCGAACGCACAGTTTTATCATTTGGGCAGGACGGACGGTGGGTGGAAAGAGGTTTGCCGGTACAAGTGGTTTGGGTATGATTGGCGAGGGTACAATTATACTTCGCAACCGTGGGCTTAAAAAAGGTGCCGCTGCGAATGCTTCTTGTACATTATTACTTGCTACGCGTGGCTGAATACAAGCGGTATAGATAAGTAGTGGTACGATAGTGGTATGGGTACGAATAGTAGGAATACGTATGGCTCGCATACAAGTCGTACCGGAAAGAATTACAAGGCATAAAGGGGTAGTACAGGCTCTCCACTCACGTTTTTATAAAATACTTACATGGAGTCACCTTAAAATGACCTAAATGATTTAATTCATTTTTATCATCACATTTCACAAAATCAGGCAGTTGGTTCAACTGCTTAATCATTCTAAATAATAGTTAATGCTTATGAGAAGCCTGTGATTTAAATTTTGTAGTGTGCAGTAAATACTTATTACCAGCCCTGGTGGCTCTCGTTGACTGCTTCACTACATGTACATTACTTAAGTTAACAATATACATCCCATACTTTAGTAGCTTCAGTCCAAATATCAACGATGATCACTTTGTCTTTTCAGACAATAAAAGAATATTACACCTTTCTATTAGAATATTTGCATCCACTGATTTAATTTTAGTTTTGCGCTTACTATGGAAAGTTTTATTATCCGCAAACACAATTATTAGTCTATTCACTTTGTTTTGAATACCTTGTAAATCAGTACTGAATTGCGACACTCAAACAAAAGAGCATTAATCAATAATCAACAGTAGATAAGCATTTAGCACTATGAAAAATATTTTGAAATCATCTTCTAGATAACTATTACCCTGATTGCGACACACACTGTATTCTTTACATATTTTCAATTAACCTTTAACTTTAAATTACAGTATAATACAACACCAAGGCAACTAAATGTGTAGACACGCTTAATATTATCACCGTTGACAAACACCTAAAATCATTAGAGTTGGCCAGCTTAAAATCTGTTGCATTATAAAGACCATATACTTAGTCTTACTTGAATTTATAGCCAAGTCATTAATTTTTAACCACTCATTAACTGAATTCAAACAGGACTGTCAATGTTCTACTACTGCATTAAAATTTGAATAAGTAACGTAGTAACGACTATTTCGACAACGCCTAAACCAGCTACCAATCCACACCCGCCTTTGTAACATCTGCAACAACCGACCCTATCACCAAACTCATCCCTAGAATATTCCCTAACAAAAGCTTTTAGATGCCACCCTACGCAAATCCCAGCCGCAAACCATTACATTGAGCCCTCTTCCAACATCACAGATCCCGTAAAAAGCCAAACCTCACCCCTGTAGAGACTGCAGCACTCCGTTGCCTGCAGAAGCGCACTGACATCGTCATACGCAAATTCATTTAAAACTCAAAATTATTTTTACTAATTTGTTTGATTAATAATAACTGCGATTTTTAATAAAAATGTTATCACTTGCCCAATATTGCCTATTATGCATGTTATGCTTTATTTTATTGAAACGAATTTCAATGGCAAGACATATTGTAAAATTCAATTACAAAACGCTTTTGTACCGCCACTTCTTGTTCCAGCGCCACTCGTGCCTAGCCGTCTTTTACCTGTGCAATTATTGCTAGGCCCAGAATAATCAGTGAATCTTCATCCTTTACTACTGTGACATAGGCCAACAACAATTAGCAAAATTCGTACCAGCGCAACTCATGCCGGCGCTACACTTACACAGCCCAATCGTACCCCAATTGCTCCTACTGTTACTACAGGATACAGAACCAGTTTTACCTACTAACTTGTACCTGTGCTAATGTAACCAAGCCAACTTGTACCAGCACCTCTCGTATCCAGCCAATTTCTGTCATCGGCGCTATTCTGACCAAGCCCACTCAAAACGGCAGCACATGCGCCTGACCCATTGGTTGCAGCAAACTTAATACCAAGCCTGTTTTAACTAGCGGCAAATGATTCGGTTTTATGTTAGCCTTATTTGAGAGTTTGAGTTTGAGTTTATTTTATTTAAGTGTCAAGCATTTCAGGTGTAGTAGTGTGACACTATTGCGTTTCGGGTATACACCCATACACAGTGTATTTTTTCTATGATTCGACAGGCAAGTGAGACGGCACATTGAAAGTACCGCTCGCTGAGCCAGAAATCAATCCTGAACTGTACTATTTGGTCTTTAAGCTGACCTTGCTATGGATTTAATACTAGACATCGTATGTACTCTATGCGGTCCTATATTATACTGGTGGCAACCAGATATAGTTTAACTGTTTAAGGTCGGCGAGGCTTTACATCATCTAGCAGCTCCGCCAGTACCAATAGACAGAGCCTTTAGAGCTGTATACCTCGTTCACCATCCCTATATGGAGAGCCTATCCTTATGACGAGGGCCTTATCGTGCACGCTGGGGAGCGTCAGGTTTAGAGGCGAGAGAACGCACGTGGTCCGCATTTGATAGAGAGAGAATGGAGACAGAAGGCATTCCACCCCTAGAAGCACACGGCCTGAGGAGAGTCAGCAGATTACGTCCGCTTATTGTCACTCATCGCTGCCCCCATTCCCCTATCAACCCTCTACCGACCACACGCCCTCCTTCGCCTCCCCCCCCCTCCACTCCCAACCTCAGCTACGGGACCACACAGTAGGATGCCTCCTCGTGAGAGCAAGGTATTAGGGAGATCTCACTACAACATGCAAGCAAGTGTAACCCCCCCCCCCCCCCCCTATTTCTTTGCCGTCCATTGGCACACGAGACTACCTTGCCCTCCTTTTCTTAAGCATTTCAGTATACATATATTGATTTATAATTACGGACACTATTACAAATAAACTAAAACAAAAATTAAGAAATTCATAAAACTTTCTACTTATACATTACCAGATTTCCATAATCAAATTCAAAAGCCGTTTTTATAAAAATTGTATACAAGGTAATTACGGAGGATTGTACATACTAAAAACAATCGGTGCTCGATGATTAGCATATTATTCACAAAGCTTCTCCTTACATGCATGTACATGATACAATTCAAAATGAACATCATCATTTTCCTTAGAGCCCTTTATATTCTCCGGCAAACCATTCCACTCAACAGTTATACGGTATAAAGGGGAATCTCTAAACAATTCAGTATTAAATCTTGTGGACGCTAACAAGCACTTATCTGCTGATCTTGTAGATCGCGCTTGCTTTTTTACTACTAGAAAATTCTGTAAATACGTTATACTTGATTTATACTTTATTGTCTCTAATGCAAACACCAAGCAGTAGTATTTCATTCTTTCCGCAACTGAAAGATTATTACACTTTTCCGACAATTCACTCTCATTTACATGATGTTGCCTAATCCTACAGAAAGCAGCAATAGCTCTATTTATTTTATTTTTTAATGCCTGATATTCAATACTGGATATAAATCCCCAAACTATATGACAAAAATCAATTATAGAAAGTACATAGGCATTAAGCATAACCACAAATGTACTAAAATCCAAATACCTCTTTACACCAGTAACTACACCAATTATTGAGTTGACTCTCTTCTTTACATAAGCAAAATGATCATTAAAATTAAGGTTACTGTCAACAATTATCCCCAAGTACCTAAAAGTATACACTCGTTCCAACTCAACTGCATTACACTTTAATATAACATCCTCAGGGTTTGGAAGGTTACTATCACCAGCTTTATGCATAAGCATAAATTTGGTTTTACATGTATACTACCAACCCATTGTTTTTCAGTGATAAAACTAACACGCTGTAAACTCAGTGTCTACTTCGGGCCCACGGTCGCCAAATCCGGCGCAAAGCGCCGGATTTTTTACTAATAATATGTGCAAAGCAGTGCCCTGATACGATTTAGGAAAAGAACTGAATCATATAATCAACATTTCCCGCAAAAAAAATCAAAAAAACATTTGCCAGACCCAGGGTTCGATCCGTCGCCACCATTATGACGTGCACGTTACACTACACAGCCGTCATGCCGTTTGTAGATATGCGAAATTTCGAAAATTCATAACTTTTTTGGCCAAATTAAGTATTTTCCTTTATAAATTTCTTGAGGTGTAACTTTGGCTGTTCTTTGATAAGTGATGGCCAGGCCGGTAAGTGAAGGCCAGGCCGGTAAGTGATGTCCAACTTCGGTAAGTGATGTCCAAAATTTTTTTTTTAATTTGAAGCTCAATGAATATAAATCGACAAGAAATGTATAAATCGACTAATATGAAGTAAAAGGGAACATGTATGGTATTAAAATGAAGATGTTGAGAATTAATAATTTTATTTTAAGACCACGACGAAGGGTAGCAGAATGGAAGTTTTCATTCTGTATTTAATGTATACAATTTAATAATAACGAAATTATGTATGAATATATATATTATACTTATAGTATGTATATATATATTTGTATATATATTTATATATATATATTTATATATATTTATAATAAAACAATCAACAGTTGACCTATATTTTCGCTTTGAAGCTCATGGCTTTTAGTTATTTCAGGATTACTGTTGCGGCTACATATTCGCTTATGGCTACCTATTGATAATAGATAATATTATCATATACCATATTGATAATATAATACCTATATATAATCAGCACAAAGTTATTATTGTTATTGACATTATATTATAGTATAATATTTAATTTAATAATATATATATAATATATAATAATATACATAATAATAATATATATAATATATTGCATTATATAATTTAATAATATATATATAGTATACGAATATAAATAATATAATATATTATTTTAATTTTTCTTTGTACGAAATCCTAAACCCAGCTCTGTAAAACCAACATTTATTGCTTGATTACTGTTCATGCTAATTTTTCAGTTATGGCTTCTTCTTAAGGTTTGTTATATTTAGGGTTAGGTTAGGTTTGGGGGGGAGGGGGGGGTTGGCGTGGGGTAGGAAAACTGACTGGAAACGGTTAGGTTATATTGTTCCCTCGGCCGCCGGAGGCGGCCCCGCCGAAGGCGGGTGGGGAAAATATAACCTATCCGTTTTCAGGCAGCTTTAGGAGCCTGGTTCAGTGTCATTTCCGCGTTCATTGTTATAAAATACTTTATTGCAGTAGATTTATTCATTTCTTGTCGATCTGTATTCATTGAGTTTCAAATTAAAAAAAAAATTTTGGACATCACTTACCGGCCTGGCCATCACTTACCGTTCTGGCCATCACTTACCGGCCTGGCCATCACTTATCAAAGAAACCCCGTAACTTTTGATTGCGATTTTTTTAAGTTATAGAACTGTGAATACTTATCCTGGCCATAGGAGCCAGCAACCGATTCATTAGCACGGGAAAAATCCGAAATTCGGTTATTTCTACAGATATAATTTTGAAAAAAAATCAGGAGTATGTCCTTAAGCAAACCAAAACATCAAGCGTCAACCGAATTTTGATTTAGGCTTCAGGTCGTTTGTAAAAAAATAAAGCCTGTTTAACTTCAACCGGGTATTACCGGGTAACGGGTTCACTAAATGCAATAAAAATTGTTTATCCTACTATTGAGAACTTGGTCTATGTAAAAAAAATTATTTCGTACATATCTAAGATACATGCCTACGGAGCATATAATATTATTATTATTATTATTTTATTGATCTCAAAGACTCTAGGTCCACATAGATACAGCACATGTGTTCTACTCTTACGTCTAGGGTATAATAATTATGTAAGTAGGAAATAAAGTATATAAACTAAAGGTGGTGGCAACTGCCCATACAAAAAATGAAAAAGAAAGATCATAGTTGTCACATTTGTACTTATACAGATAGCATATGGTGGCCAATAAGCCAATTAGTTATTAGTATGTTTTCATGATCATATTTATTTGATCATGTTAACGGTTTGCTGTTGTTCAGGTGAGCTCTTTGGGACATAAAGGAGTTCTTTCCAAGTTTCCGCGAGTTTGGATTCACTGTGGCACCCTGTAGTAACAATGTGCTGGATTATTTCATTTACAGATAGATTGTTACGATTCAACAATGAATATGCAGATTTTCGGCGCACAGCAGCAAAGTCATTTATACAGTTAGTCACAAACATTTCACTGGCACTGGTCTTCCTTGAATAGTTACAGACTATCCTGAAGGAATCATTGTACGCAACTCTGATTTGTGAAAGATCCGATTTCTTAAGTAGCCATAGACTAGAACAGTATATAGTTGAGAGATATGTAATGTAGAGATATCGCCTCACCGACAGACTGCAATTTTTGAACTTGGATTTGATCATGTTGGCCCGAGTGTATATTTCCCGTATCCGCTTCCTGATTTCTTCACTATCACAGAGTACATCGGAGCCCTGCTTCTTAGTATGAGCAATAGTATAACCCAAATATTTAACTGACGGACAGGCAGATATATTTTGATTATTCATAGATATGTTAATTTTTACTTTTAAGGCATTCATCCATTTTGGTAGAAAGGCTTGTAATTCTGTTTTGGTTGGGTTGAATTGAAGCTCATGTCCTTTAGCATAGTCAGTGCATATTTTTAGTAGCTCAGTTAGGGCTGCAATAGAGGTAGTGAGAATACAGATATCATCAGCGTATATTAGGTGATTGATGACTTTGCCATTAATATTGCACCCAATTTTAGTATTCGTAAGTTTCAGAGATAGTTCATCCATATAAACAGCAAATAGTAAGGGTGATAATATCCCTCCTTGCCTCACCCCTCTTCTGACAGGGAAAGGTTGACTGATTGTTTGTCCCCACCGAATGGTAAAAAACTGATGTGAGAACCAATAATCCAGCAGTTTAATTATAGCTGCCGGCAGCTTTCGATTACACAGTTTGTTAAGAAGAACATTGTGACTAATGTTGTCGAATGCTTTAGTTGCATCTAGGTAGCAAGCATACACCGGGGTATTTTTTCGTTCATAGTACGAGATAATCTGCCTTAGTGAATAGATGCACACTTCACAGCCAACTTTCTTCTTAAAACCAAACTGGTTGCTGGATGTACTCAGCATATGCCCATAATTAAGTAGTATTAGTTTTTCAAAAATTTTGGAAAACAGAGTAGCTAATGCAATTGGGCGGTAGCTGGTTCTTGATTTTGCATTTAATCCTTTTTTTTTCACAATGGGTACTATATGTACTTTCATGAGCTGCTCAGGTATGTAGCTATGTGTAATCATCGCGTTAAATAGGTCAGTAAGCAATTCACTAATTGAGCGATGGCAGTATTTAATGTGTTCCACTCTGATTTTATCCGGCCCAACAGCTTTGCCTAATTTCAATTTTCGGATAATTTCACTTACTTGCCAGACTTTAATATCACTGTAAGCCTGACTATTTTCCTCTGGTATCATCTTTTCTGTTGAATCCGGCGTCGGCTTGAATAAGGATTCAAAATGAGATCTCCAAAGTTCAGCTATCTCGGATTCACCGTTGGCCTCTTCCAAACTGGGACTAGGATCATCACGCTGGTTTGATTCAGATTTGATGTGGTTCCAGAACGTTTTAAAATCTTTGGTATCATACGAAGTAGCAATCTTCTCGAGTCGGCTGTTTTCTACATTTTTCCGATTATTTTTCAAAGCGTATTTAAACTTCCTCCTACTTTTCTTCATTTTTAAATGATTATCACATTGCACATTCTGATTATCAGCGTGTTTGGAGTGTAGCCATTCATTATAGTCATATTTATAAAGTTTGTAGCTATCACCTACAGCGTCTGACCAACCTTCTATTACTTTTTTATGAGGTTTTCTTATTGAGCCGATTGAGATGTCAATTTGAAGTAAGCCTGATATAAGACTGTTGTATGTATCATTTATTGCAGAATGACAAAGATCAGATTTACAGTTAGAGCGGTCACAGGCACAGAGCTCACTTTGCAGACGTAGTATGATTGATTCGGTTTCACATTTGTATTTCGTAGCTGTTTCTAAATTTAATTTTTTCCATATAATATGTGGAGTAGCAGGAAGGTCAAATATTGCGTTAGATACTATGCTTTGTGTAGCGTTGTCACTACAGATTTTAATATGCAGTGTAAGTGGGAGGTGGTCACCGGGAGCGGGTTGACATATGGAGACTCTAGAGTTCAGAGACACACCTTCACTCACAATAATATGATCCAGCCAGCTGCGTCCATTGTTTGACTCACTAATGAAGGTCGCAGTATTAGCAGGTAGTTGGTCCACATCAATTAATGATAAGCCATGCTCTACACATGCCGAAAGCAGATGCTGGAAGTTTTTATGCTTTGTGTGGATGTTGAAGTCCCCACATACAATCGTGTGATGAGCACTAGAGCTTTCATGGATTGCAATTATCTGTCCAATGAAGTCAATTTGCTCTTCACTTTTGTCACAGGTTGGGAAGTAACAGTTTATGATTAGATATTCTTCCTCGTTTAAAAGCAATTTTACAGCACACAGTCTAGTTGACTTTAAGTCAATGATTGAAACAGAGTCACAAAGAGAATTTTTCCACAATATCGCAACTCCTCCGTGGGGCCTGCCGATAATTTTTTCGTTTGCATACATACTTGATACATTCACACACTTATAGCCAGGTATGGCATTTAGAATAAAATTGTCTTCAAAACTGTGCAGCCAAGTTTCTTGAACACATATAATATCAGTCAGTAGCATTTGATTAATGAAGTCGACATTATTTTTTTTTGACTTACAGTTCCAAGAAGTAATTTCAAAATTCATCTGGATGTGAGTTTGACAATGGGAGAGAATTACTAATAGCAGGACTTGGGGCACTTGTCTCGATTGGTGTTGAACTCATAGTAGTATTCAGCTTCTCAGGAAACCATCTTCTATAGAGTACTCCAGCCGGCCAGAAATCACTTTGGTAGTATTTTTCTAGCTTTTCACTCCTGTCCAAACTGAATGAGACGTGGAATGAAGAGTGGCTTTGGTGTTCAAACTTGGGCTTTAACTTGCTCACTGTAATATCTTTCAGATTTTTCCATGACAAGAATGACTGTATTTTCTCCTCAGTTTGACTAGCTGTAAATCTTGATATAAAAAAGTTAACAGTTTTAGTCGGACTTTTTTGCCGAGATTTTGGAATTGCGAAATCATTATCACAAAATATTGATTCAGGGGCAGTAGCTTTTGTGTCAGTTCCTGTTAAGGCGATGGACTTGACTAAGCGTTTCTTTTGTAAAGTCCGCTCAGCATCTGATTCTAGTGATGGCTCCACTTCATTCTTGTTCATGTTTCGCTTAAGTATTTCCGCATAATTTGATGGGGTTTTGGATGATTGGATTTTACTCATTGTGGACAGAGTTTTCACATTTTCAACGAATGTCGCAACATTTTTGCTCATAGACTCCATGGCTTTATTGATATTTCCAATTGTAGAGACGGAATTTTCAAGTTCCTGTATCTTTTTATTCACAACAACAATGTCCAGGGATTTTGAATCAGATGGTGGCAGTTTAAGTAGATTGTGAGAGACAAACAACGGCGCAGCTTTTATCGCATCTAAAAGTATGATTGCTTCCGTCATGTACACAATGCTATCCTTGGACGCGGCACTGGTACTGCCTTTAATGTAACGACGCCTAAATCCAGCTTCTTTCAGCCTCGTGCTACACTTTTCATGTAGGATCACTTTAGCACTTTCAATTTCTTGGCAATTATAGAAAGATAAACAGATTTCAGTTATTTCTTCACATGTTAATCCCCTTTTGCACTTAAACTGAATGAAGTTAAGTATCTCAGAGATAACTAACTCTGGGTTGGAGTCACAATTTTGAGAATTTTCCGGAGGAGCAATTCCTCCTGAGTTGTTGCCGGCAGCCATGTTGTGGCGGGAATGATATGCACCTCGCAATTCGCAAAAAATATATATGTGCAACGTGCAACGGGTTAGGATCGGTAAAAAACAACGGAGCGGGTAGCAAGTCTTAATAAATGGGTTACCGAACTCTGAACTTTCGAAACTTTCTTCCTGAGAAATTATAATTGATGATCACTCAACTGTAAAAACATGCAAGCATGCATCTATAACTTGTTAATAATGTTGAGATCTTATCTTATCGACAGTGCGTGTAGCACCGTGCGTACGGGCTTAGACACTATATAACACTATATACTAATATACTATATTAAGTTTAGTAATTTGTGGTAGTATGTAATAGTAAATTAGGAGATTAGGAATTAGGACTAGGACTGTTAATGTTTACTGTTACTGTAATCATTTCGAAAAGATATGCGACTTCCTTCAACCATGATAAAGGAAATCGTGATTGCTACTATCCGCGGATCTTGTCGAATTGCCCATAATCATTTATATAATATGAACTTATGTAATAGTGAATAGCTAGTTTTAAAAAATAACAAATTCTAAAAAACAGTTTCTACAATTATTCTAAAGCTTTTTAATTTTCCTAAAAATGTATATTGTTCTTACTGTGTCTTAATGGCAAACGTTATTGTAACGTCAGTTGTAAATAAATATTTACGTTCTCTCTACACTACACTGTTAATTGACTGTTAAACTGTTACCCCTTCGTTACCTAGTGTGTAGTTTTCAAAGAAATCCTATCCATCCTTGATGTAGCGGTAATATTGAATGTTGAAAATACATTGCAGGTAATTTTTTCGAATCAACAGTCAACCCAGGCGCAAGAGTGATTATAACAATCATGTTCAGTATTAATTAATCCAGATCGTTGGTATCTTTCCGAACTAAAGAAAGATTTAAAAGTCAGGCCAGTAACGGTGATTATTGCTGTCGGTGATAGTTATTTGAGTTTCTTAGAATTTTATTAAAAGTCAATATATATAAAGACATTGTGGTTTATGTTCTTAAGAAATCTGCGCTAACATATATATGCTACATCTTGTGTATTCGAGTTCGCCTACTGAATCACATTAGATTATTGTGTTATAATGAATGACGATATATAAAGAATAACCAATAACTTGTATTTCACAAAATTTTAATACATAGTCAAGTGGGCTGTCCTTGATGAAGGACAGTGTCAAGTTTATTTTAATAAAGTCTTTCTCTCGGTAAGAATGCCTCCAAGTACATCCTACTCCTACTCCTAAACAATAACACATATGCACAATAATGTGAATAAATATTATGTATTACGAATTCTCATGTATAAGGGTTATGTTCGACAGACTGCAATGTCATATTGTTTCTTCTCTTAAGCAGCGTAATAGATTAAAAGATCTTTACGAATTGTGTTCTGATTTCTATACCATTATTTATTTACTGAAGTATCGTTCTTGTGTTCAGTAGTTGATTGATTCATGTCTTTAATGTACGTAAGCCTAAAAGGATTACAGTTTACAGTGATTACACCCATCACATTAAATAGTTAATAATTTGTACCTTTGTCCAAATAGTGCTATTAGACAGTTTTTTGCCCAACTCGTTCAACATCATGGAACTCGTTTCTTCTGCTTCTACAGAATCAAGTCATGGGTAAGTTTTCTCAATCCAATAATTTAATTCAGCGCTGCGTGCCAATTAACAGTAGGGAGGATAAAAGTAGTGTTGTAACTTGTTAACAGTTATTCTTTTCCCTAATGGGATTTAACATAAATGAACAATCTGTGATTGCGATTGTGCACAATTGTTCTTGAAGTTGTGCAAAACATTTTCCCATGTTAAATCCCATAAGAAAAAGAACAAACTACTTACATTGTGCACAAGTTACAACTCTAGATAAAAGATAGGCAGCTATCCATTACGCTATTGGCAGTCGAGTGTTTTGCAAAAGTTGCCTGTTTGATGTTTATAGTTGTACTTTTACTTTGACCTAATTTTTGGAATACTCGGTTGTAAATGTGGAGCCAAAGTAGCATAATTTTTACAATTTTTGTTAAATGAAATGAAATACTATTGTCGAATTACCTACTGGCTTTGGTAGTTTTCGTACGCCTTCCGTTTCCAAATCTGAAATCGTTGAAAGCGTTTATCTACACGCTTAGAAAAGATCTTAACAAGATTCTTGTACGACGGGGCCAACATGTTTAGATGTCAACATCAACAGGTTTATCAGTTTTTAAAATATTTGAGAGTGGGGAAATCGGTTAGTCACGTGTAACAGCGCTGCGCTGTTGTTACAATATCAAACAGCAAGTCTGTTGAAATCTACAGTAAACCTGTCAAAGCATTTATGTCACTGTATATGTATGCTAAACTAGTGACCCATTACTTAATGTGTTGCGTCAGGCCAAAGGTTAAGGGTAAAAGGTACCTATGACGAATTTTGCGGGTTCGAATATAACTTTTGGTGGGATTTTTTAACTAATAAAATCATTCAACAGGATTAGCTGTTAGGTGATCTAACTGTGATTTCGGTTAGCCTAATATAACTGCATTATCGGTAAATCTCTAATTCCTGTTGACCGCGGTTAACAGTTTTTAGATGCTGAGCGTAAGCATCTATTGAAATGGTGTATGTCTGCCTGTCTGCCTGTCCGTCCCCTTGTCGCACGCTACGCTACAGGTCGAATTTTTGAACTAATTAAATTACACGACTTTTAATCCCCCACAAATGCGAGGAAAAAGGGCTGTATAGTTTTTGAGCAAGATCGGAATTATGGTTTGTCCGCAATTACCAGTTGAATGAACCAAGAATCAAAATCTGGGGTTTCTTCGGAAACTCACGCCCAACTTCGATAACTCATGCCCAACTTCGATAACTTAAGGCCTTATTTAAAAAGCTTTAAAATAATCGAAATTTAACCGAATTAACACTGAACCAGGCTCCTAAAGCTGCCTGAAAACGAATAGGTCATATATTTTTCCCTCACGCCTTCGGTGGTGCCACCTCCGGCGGCTGAGGGAAAAAATTTAAACCTTACCGTTTCCAGTCACCTCAAAAATAACATACTTCGAGGGGTAGGCCATACTGACAAAGTATCAACAGCACGGAAATATGGCTCAAAATTATATTATCTTACGACTTTGTTGTGGGGCATGAGTTACCGAAGTGAGGCATGAGTTATCGAAGTTGGGCATGAGTTAGCATGTTGAGGCATGAGTTTTCGAAGAACAGCCCAAAATCTCTGTCTCGGCATAAGAAAAATCCGGCACTGTGCTGAGCTTAAAGTGAATGCTGGCTTCAATAAAAGAGTAGAACCCCATTGTGGCATCTCTCAAAATAGGATAGCGTCTAACTCCCCTTCTACCTCTCCGACTTGAATTTTTCATTTTAATAATTGCTTAGCAACTCAGTTTTATGATGATTTTAGCGGAATAAATGGGAGGTGGCAAGAGTTTTGCTGGTACAAGTGGTCTGGTTATGACTGGTAAGGGTACTATTAAGGGTACTGGTAATTGGGGTCATACATCTATTACGTCTACAAAAATCCCATTTTTTGGACCCCCTCCCCCCCCCTTATCACCATTAGTTAGATTTCTGAAACACCCCCCCCCCCTCCCCCAAGACGTCTACACAAAGTTTTCATAAACAGGAAACGATTATTTTGTATTTACATACATTTATCCACGTAATCACGATCGCCATAAAACTAATTTAAAAAATAAATAATCTGTTCAAACTAAAAAGTTTACTGAAAAGAGTGCTTGCAAAATCAAGACCAAGACTTTCAAACTTTTTAAGATCATTCAAGAATCTCGAAAAGTCTCGAATTTTCAAAACCTGTTTTAAATTGAATTATTTCGACATCTTGAAACTGGATATGAAGGTTGTGACAAATTTGTTGTTGTCAAGTCTGGATTCTATGAAGACTTTTTCTAGTCTTGATTTCAAGACTCTTGAATTTTTAAATCTTTTGAGTCTTGATTTCAAGAGTCCTACATTGTCAATACTTTTAAAAAGCTGGAGAGTCTTGAAATTTTCAGATTTTCAAAAGTCGATTTCAAGTAAATTTAAACTGACATTTTTTGCTTTCAAACGTATGTTAGATATTTTTTTTTGCTAGACTTGATTTTAGGACTCTTGAAACTACAAGGCGTACGTACGACTTCTAAAAGTATCGATTTGAAAACTTCAAGATTTGACTGTTAAAGAAATTGAGTTCGAGAGTCTTGCAATTTCATGATCGGTCTTAGTCTTGATTTCAAGAGTATTGGTCTTGTCAAGACTTTTCCAAGATCTAAATGGAAATGTAATAAAATTTTGAAAAACGTGTGCAGAAGTACTTAATTTATGGGAAATTTTTTTTATGTAATATCAGTTTTTCTACTAATTTGACGAAAGTAAATTTTTTGATTGAATAAATTGCATAAAAAAGGAAAAAAAATTGTGTAGACGTAAGTTTTTTTAAACACCTCCCCTCCCCCATGCTTTAAAGTGAGATTTAATTAGCATGCATCTGAGCCCCCTCCCCCCCTTTTTGTAGACGTAATAGATGTATCGCCCTTAAGGGGAGGAGGTCAGGAGGTGATCCGCAATGCGAAATCATCGCTAAAGAGACGAATAATTGACACAGACAACATCATCATCAGTAGCATAATAATATATTACTCTGAAATATTCAAGGGTTAATTATCTACAGTTCAACATAAACACTTGTAATTCACTATAGTGGATATAAGTCTAAATTTTAGTAGTGTGAGCCTACTCACATAGCTTTAACCCCTAGTCTGTAAATTAATTTTAAGCCCTTTCTTGTTGTTACCTCTGGACCTCATGATGGTCTGTCTTAAAGAAATAAATAATAAATTAGGCTCCGAAATCGTGGATTTGGAAAAAGTGGTGCCAGTTGGAAAGCTTCTGGCACAACAATAATTGTTACGAATGGGCTGGAAACCTGTGGCATATGTACGAGAGGTACAGGTACAAGCAGTACGGGTTCGAGAAGAAGGGGTGCGTGGTGTGGTACGAATACTATGTTATTTGTTGTTTTGTACAGGATAGATGGTCGTAACTGTAGCTATTGTTATTCAGATCTAGAAACAGAGTAAAAGTAACATAACCAGTTAATAAATACTTAAACTCGTTAATGCAACCAAGAGAGCGTGGTAAAGTAATGAATAACTCAGAACTCATGCTAAACGTGTTATTGAGAAAACATAATACCAAACACTAAGCATACAAAATTACGATATTTGTTGCTGCCAATATACTAATAATTAACTGCAAGCGCACTGTCTATAGTATTTTACAAACTGTACTGGCCGCGCCACATTTCCGGATGTTTTACTATTTTCCGGATTTTGACGTGTAAAAATTTCGGGTATTTCTGGATTTAGAATAACCAATGCCACGGTTTAACATATAAAAAAATATTTCTTTTAACATAATCCACTGTTGTAGTGTCATTGTGTGAATAAAAACAGTTGCGTGAATAAAAAGATAAATATTGTAGGTAGGTATTTATGATGATTGTCTAAAATAGTCTGTTATGTTTGCTTTGCATTAGTTTGGTTGGGACTCAAATTTAGGCTTATGTTATGGAGATTGGTATGTACTGGTCAAGTGCAAGTGACGTTACAGTATTATTTCTGCTACTTCGTCTCTCAATTTAAAAAAATCCTTTTAAATGACGAAAGATTCCATAATGTGGTACAAAATCTGTCCTTTACAACGGCGTATCCCTTATGTCGAATGCCTTATAATCGAAAAATTATAGCATTCGAATTATAACATAGAACTTCTAATTGCCCACAAATGCGAGAGAGAAGTGCTGTATAGTTTTTGAGAAACATCGCAATTATAGTTTGTCCGCAATTAGCAGTTGATTGGACCAATAGTTAGAATCTCGGTGTCGGCAACAAAAAGGGGCGATTTCGCATGTAATGCACATACGTGTAGCTGAGCCAAGTTTTGCCTATTTAAATATACGTGGAAAATTTTCACGAACTTACATAGCGAGGATAGGTAGTTTTAACTATGTACGTTCACAGGGCAGCCTGGTATAGTTGTCGTGGGTTTGGGGTTGCAGTGTGGAATTAAAAGATCTAAATGCCCAGGTCTGGACTCCAGGCGTACCAGCTCACTTTTTCGGCATTTCCCTCCCTCACCAATATACATATTCCTATTCATTACTATATTCACGGACATACGTACGTAAATGGGGTATAGATGGTGACGGATCGTCCGTAAACGACGCCCTTCAAATATCATAGTTTTAAGTACCCCATTTACAACTTCAAAATTATTTTTCCAACATATTTTAACTGTATGTCATGCACATACTTTAAAAAAAAATGGGGAGTCCCGTTGCAAAGCCGATCGTTTCCACATGTCAATTATTTAGCTCTTATAAATTGTGCTCAAATTACTGCAAAATATTACAAATACACACAAAAATTATATCATTCGATAGAAAGTTTTTTTCTAATCCAAGAAAATTCATAAAGACTACTACACAGTGTAAACAACTTACAAATTGGACCCACAAAAATTTCTACCTCAAATATTTAACTCAATACTAAACCATAGTGCAGTGTCAGCTAAAAATAAAACCTTCTTCAGTGGACCCCACTCAGTAACTAACACACATAAAAACATAAGCAATTAAAACACTCATGCCTTCACAGGCACCCAGGAATTTGCAAACACCAGCACAAAAAGCACAGCGAGGACAACGAGGATTAAGTCGAGGCAGAGCTTCCACACGTACACCTAAATCTATAGTTACACGTCAACGTAAAGCTTCTAGTGTTTCTAGTGCTTCCAGTGCCTATAGCAATAAAACAATACATGCACAAAATAACTCTAGACATAAAAGATTAGCCATCCCTCTGTTTCCTTCAAGTAATAAAAAACAAGAAATGGCAGGAACAAGCTCATCCAGTGCATCCAGTGTACGCCATACTCCTCGCAATCCTTCACCAATAAACCCTGAGATGAGCCTGGCCGATCTATATACAAAACTGTAACAAAATTGACTCCAGCAATGACACACTCAGAGATGAAAAACGGCAATCATGTTCAGCTATCCCACCGATGCAAAAAACCCTATCTGAATTTGAAAGAGAGAATGAATACCTACAAAAACAAATGCTCTCCAAAACAATTATTATATATGGAATACCGGAGACTACTCGATAAAATTACAGGGATACAACCACAGCAGTCACCAATTTATTCCACAAAATGAAAATCAAACCTGATGTGGCTAACATCCGGAGAATGGGGAGAAAATTTACACAGCCCAGACCAATTAAAGTCTCCTTTGTTCGCACAACGGATAAATTCGCTACAATCACAGCAAAACAAAAACTCCGAGCACAGGCGGACTCACAACATATTAGCATCAACTTTGCACGCACACAAAGGGAACAAGCAATGCATAAAATCCTTACTACTTACGGAAACCAGGAAAAAACAAACAACCCAGGAGTGGAAACTCGAATTCGAAATGGAACTCTCACACTCACAACCCCACAAGGCAGCAATAGTTTTACTGTGGACAACACTCGAAGAGTAATTCCAAGGGCCGCACTGAATACTTTTCGTTCCGGATGCAAACATTGTAAATAATGTAAACAATAGTAATACTTGTAATGTAGATATAGTTCATTTTGAAAATACTAATACTATCACTACCAATACAAAAAGTAAGCATACCATACCTAAGCTATATAATATACACACACACAAATAAGAAATCTAGACTTATTGGTAAATGACAAAAACGACAACCAACTAGCAATACAAAACCTACCACAAAACACAGCACATGCTCCACGACATACACAAATTCGTAATAATCACGCGGAAGAAATTTCAGGCAGGCATAACACACGACAAAACACGAAAATATTTAATAATGTCTCTCCAATTAGACTAATGCATTGGAACATTCATGGGCACCAAACGCTACTTAAACGTGACCCAGCTGACGTACAAATCTTAAAATCTCATCACATCTTAACTTTTACAAAAACATGAATTGACAGCCAAACACATAGACAAACTAACTGCACTCAAAAACAAATTCCCGGTATTTGAGTTTGAGTTTGAGTGAACTTTATTTAGTGTCGAATTAATTCAATACAATTGTACTGTTTTACAATAACGGACACTAATACTTACGATATAATCTAAAAGCAAATCTTAAAACTAGCACCCACACAATTCCATTTAAATAATTTCAATTCCATATTCCTAATTCGATACCAAATTACATACAATTGCCAATAAAAATCCATTTATGGAGGCTGATGAACTAGAAACTCAATCACACCACGACTAGCTATCAAGTGCTTAGTCAAATCCAATTGACACACTGAATTTTCTTAAAATTTTACATTGTCAGGAAATATACCATTTAGCAATACTTCTATAGACAGAAGAGCTTCTATAAGAAGCCGTATTACAATTATCAGGATACTCCAATAGACAGGAATTAACAGATCTTGTATCCCACACAGCTTGCTTCAGTACAAACCAGCTACTATAATTAGCAATATCAGAACCATATTTAAGAATACAAAAAACAAAAGACATACTATAATAATACATTCTTTCTGACACTGACAGAGTATTTGTCTTTTCCAACAGTACATTCTCACTTACTGTGATTCTACCTTTCTTACGCCTATTCCAAAGATTAACATCAGTGAACTGTACAGTGAGCTTATTTATTTTATTCTGTAACAGCTGAAAATCAACACTGCTTTGAATCCCATAAACATGAGGACAGTAGTCAATAATGGACAGTACATAGGCATTAAGCATAATTACATACACAGGAAAACTTAGAAAACGCTTCAAATTTGTAATCATACCTATTGCCGAACTTACTCTATTCTTAACATACTGAAAATGGCTTTTACAATTAAGATTAGAATCCACAATAATGCTCAAGCACCTGAACGTCCAAACTCTTTCAAGCTCATTACCATTACACCATAGCTTTACATCCTCCGGAATTTTACTATCTCTAGATTTATGAATAACCATAAACTTAGTCTTCGATACATTTATTTTAAGGCTATGATCCATAAACCAAGCATTAACACTATTTAAACAAGATTGCATATGATTAACAGTATTAGCAAAATCCGGTGAATGGTAATACTGCACTAGGTCTTCAGCATACAAGATATAATTAATGCCTTCCAACGCAATTTAAATTTTTCAGCTGCTTAGCAACACGAACCTCAGACAGAGGAAGAGCCAGTGGTGGTATACTAGTAATGACACACAATCAACTTCCATTCACGATTACCACATTAGCAAGCCAGGATTTTTATTTAATACTACACCTAAAAGCTAAATCCAGACACGACTCGCTCATCCTTAAAACTGTATATTTAAATGATTCAAAAACCGCTTATCATATTAATATACTCGGAGAGGCAATCAACAACATACAAATGACCTACGTCACTACACACACTATAGTTGCTGGAGACTTTAACTGCAGAGTAGGTGAGCTCAAAAAAGAAAGACTATATCGCTTTTCAAACACCCCATTTATCACGCAAGATAGACAATTTACAGACAAAACGACTACACCAAAAGACGAACATCTCATCACAACCTTCGATGAAAATAACTTTATCCTACTTAATGGCCGAACTCAAGGGGACTTTCAAGGCAACCCGACATCTATACATGACCAAGGCAACACGGTGAAAGATTTATTCTTTGCAACAATTTTCACTCTACCCCACATAATAAGCCTCTCATGTTTAGACATTCTTGCTTCTGACCACCTACCCGGACAACTCATTTTAAACACAAACAACAACAAGTCAACTGATTGCTTCTCAAATAACACCAAAATGGAAACTTATGTAGATAGCAGAACCTAAAGAGCGCATTGACAAATACTACAATATAACTAAAGAAAAATTTGAAAAGCTTCTTGAAAAGACACCAAAATACGACGAAATAGTACAAGTGATTATCACAACAGCCCAGGAATTAAAACTGAAAACGTTCGAGCACCACACAACAAACAAACCATGGTACAACAAAGAATGCCGAATTCTCAAAAAATACCTCAATCATCTCCTTCAACAAAATAAAAATAATAATTGGCACCCGGATACAAGACAACAATTGGTTAAAAGCCAAAGGAAATATTCAAACCTCAAGTACAAAAAACAAAAATCTTACTGGCAACGGGCAGTAGAAACATTACAAGAAACAAAAACCCAACAAAACTTTTGGAAAGCAATAAAGATGTTTAGATGCACTTCCTCTATACTCAACATTATACCAGCAGATAAGTGGCAAAAATTTTACAGTCACATTATGCCCAAGCGTAAACCGTTTTACATCTCAATGCTACAACAACAAATTATCAATGACGAACTGGATGCTGAATTCACGTGGGATGAACTTAATGCTGCACTAATTCATACAACAAACAACAAAGCCCCTTGACCTGACCACATAAGCAACAAATTCTGGAAATACCTCGCAGCTATCCCTGGTCGAGACATCCTTCTTCAATTTTTAAATTCAGTTGTGGAAACTGGAAACATACCACATCAATGGTACATCAGTGAAACAGTCATGCTATATAAAAAAGGCGACACCATGGACTCAAACAGTTTTATACCAATAGCACTGGCTAACACAATCCGGAAAGTCTACACAAACCTAATCAACACTAGAATTACAACACGGGCTGAAGAAAACGCTATACTTCCTGAAGCCCAAGGTGGTTTTTGGAAGGAAAGAAGCTGCCAGGACCAAATTTTAGTTTTAAACAGACTAATACAAATAGCCTTAAGCAAACCAAACGGGCGTCTACATGAACTTTTTATTGACTTCCAAAGAGCATTTTCCTCAGTCCCACGCAAAAAACTTTGGCATAAACTACACAAGATCGGACTTTCTACAAAAGCAATTCACAGAATTCAAAATTTATACCAGAATGCCAACACAATCATACGACTAGAAAATGGTCATACAAGCCAAATCCCAATTACACTAGGATTATTACAATGCGACCCACTCTTCCCCTTGCTGTTCTCCTTTTACATTAGTGATATTGAAGAAGTACTCAATACAAGAAACATACATGGAGCAAGTATCGACCATAAAACAATTATCCACATTCTACTCTTTGCAGATGACATGATCATGCCTACAGCTACTGCCAGCGACCTAAAGAAAAAAATCATTGTACTTGACAATTATTTCGCAGATCTTGAGCTCAATGTGAACCTTGACAAAACAGAAATAGTCGTATTTCGCAGAGGAGAAAGACTCGCCCTGTCTTAAATTTGAATACCGAGAAACCAAAATTGCTATTGTTAATCAATACAGATATTTTGGAGTTCTTGTTACATTAAACGGACTCTTCTATCAACAAACACAACGAGCAAAACAAAAAGCCTAGCAAGCTACAGCTCAAACTTGGAATTTGCTGTGCAGAGGAAAACTAAATTCCTTTCATGATATCTACACACTCTTCAAAACCACGGTAAAGGCTACAGCTCTCTACTGCGTACCAATATGGGGCATTAGGTACATAACGCAATTAGAAACAATTCAAAACAGTTACTGCTAGAGAATACTTACTCACTGTCAATTCACTCCAAACTACATACTTAGAACAGAAATTTGACGAAATAGTATTGAAGTCAGCATTTGGAAACAATTCCTCAGATTTTTTCAACATTTTAAAGACGTTGATGAAACCCGCTATCCCAAGAAAATATTCAACAGACTTTTAGCACTCAGCAAGGACGATCTATCAAATTACAAATACAACTGGGCAACACAAATACAGAGCCACTTGCTTAAATATGGCATTAGCAATATTCTACACTCTTCCTTTGACGACGTCCATGAAAACTTTCATATCTATGAGGAGCTAGTCTTAGACACTGAATTTCTACATGATCAAGATCAAGTACGATACTCACAGAATCATAGTTACTATAACGAATATAAAATGAACACATATCTTTAATCTGCACCATATCTGCAATGGACAGTCCCTATGTGGATAAAGAGACTATTTGCGCAACTTCGCCAACAAAATCTTTATTACCAATACCAGGATAAAATATTCAAAATACCACATTTTAATGAAGAAATAACATGCATCCTCCGCCCAACCCAACAAATATATAGCATTTAACACGCACTACAATAATGTATTGCAATCCAGGAAGCCCGATTGGAGTTGTATCGTGCAGGATGGGACCCATCATCACTCAATACAAACCTCACTAATATAAAATGGGAAAACCCACATGAAATCGGTACAGACATCATCCAACTCCTGCTAGCTCGACAACTACTAATTTTGAATCCGCAAAGTACTCGATCACAAAATCCCATCTGAACTACAAATACTACAATGGACCTACTTGCTCTGATCTTTTTAACTCTACCACTTGTCCACTCCACAACGGCAGAACCAAGCCACATGCTAGGCACCTTGTCATCTCTAGCTCTGGACCAATTCGTCAAAATGGTGAGAGGCATCTGGGGCAAAGCAAATACTTGGTCAGACATTAACAGATTTGACTACAGCCACGTCTATCAAGACCAACTCCAATTCCAAGCATTGAACGCGTATCTTAACAAACAAGAGGTAGACGAGAAGGTGGGACGGTGGGACGAGATAATTATCTAATTTACCTACATTACACACTACTCGCAGAGATAACAGTAATAGGATACCTACTATTCAAAACCTATCGTATATACAAACGCCAAACTAGACACACGGATGTAGAGATAAACATGAACACAATGACATAATTGATAAAAACTACTACAACCGACTACAACAGACTAAAGTTTTGATTTAAATATAATATATAAATTTAAGAAAATACTAACACTAAAAGAAAGTCAAACTTTCAGGTTTATAATAATTTTAACATTTAGTTTATTGTTTTACTACAGCTAATTGAAGTACACACGAATGAAACTGAGCCGACCGCTAACAACACTGCACCAAACACAAGACGAAACTGCTAGTAACGGGAGCCACTCCTGCCCCTCCATACTAAATACCTCGAAAATCAGAAATATACTCATACAAATAACGTTGAGGGAAGATACAAATTAATCGTAATTGAATTTATTAGATTATAAGTTGTGGCAAAGTGTGAAATAAAAACAAACAAAAATTATCAATCTTAGACATTTAAATTTAAAATATAAATGCAACACAAATAAATTAATTAATGGCGGCTCGGTTAAAAAGGTTATAATATTAAAATAGTTTTAAGGGATTATTAAAATTCAAAATTCAATATCATGTAAAAATTGAATAATATACATATACACAATACATACATTACATACATTACATACATTACATACATCTAATACTAGAATGTAAGGGCACAAATGCCCAGGGTACTCACAAACAGACACAAAAAAATACATTTTAGCATTAGGCAGGACTCCACCGGTATTTTACAATTATTTCTAAATATAAATGAATAAATGCGTATAGCCAGTCCCATGGGCGACAGCCCAAATGGGACTTATGAAAAATAAAAAAGATACTTAAAAAATTCGGCGCTTCGCGCCTGATTTGTCGACCGGGGGGGCCCGAAGTAGATGCTGAGCTTCAACAAAGGCTCAAGATAATTCATGTAGCGCTAAAAGACGATATAAGATTTATGAAAGCTCCCCTAGCATGAATGAGCCATATACAAATGTAAATTGTTGATTGGATTGTGCATAAAGAAGTGACTGATGGTGCTTCAAAAAGGGTTGACATCATTTGCTGGCAAAAAGATCTATTGTCAGGGTATATTCTGGATCCCACAATACGTACGGAGTAGTCATGTCGTCAAGCGGAAGAAGTTAATATAGAAAAGCAGGCGGTTTATAACCCTTGCATTCCTTACGTTTTACCATAAACTGGTACTTTAAACTATAAAATGTGAAACACGTCATTATGGACGAGCCGTCACTATCTATAGCTCATTTACTAACGCATGTCCATACAATTTAAAGTTGGCATTGGGGGGTACCTAAAACTATATTTGTGGGACGTCATTATAGACGATCCCTCAATACCTATAAACTATATAGATATATTTGTGACATGTAGTTACAATAGTTTGGAAAAAATTCAAAAGTTGGCAAAAAACTATGATATTTGTGGGACGTCATTATGGGCGATCCCTAAACACCTATAAATCATATTGATATATTTGTGACATGTAGTTACAATAGGCTGGAAAAAATGTAAAAGTTGGCAAAAAAGTATGATATTTGTGGGACGTCATTATGGACGATCCCTAAACACCTATAAACCATATTGATATATTTGTGACATGTAGTTACAATAGTTTGCAAATAATTTAAAAGTTGGCAAGGGGGTACCTAAAACTATGATGTTTGTGGGACGTCATTACGAACGACCCCTGAATACCTATTAACTATAAAGATATAATGGCATAGTTTGGAAAAAATGTAAAAGTTGGCAAAAAACTATATTTGTGGGACGTCAATATGGACGATCCCTGAACACCTATTAACCATATAGATATATTTGTGACATGTAGTTATAATAGTTTTCAAATAATTTACAAGATGGCAAGGGGGTACCTAAAACTATGATGTTTGTGGGACGTCATTACGGAGGACCCCTTTGCAAATAATTTAAAAGTTGGCAAGGGGGTACCTAAAACTATGATATTTGTGGGACGTCATTACGGACGACCCCTGAATACCTATTAACTATATAGATATAATGGCGACATGCAGTTAAAATTAGTGTGAAATAATTTTAAAGTTGGTAATGGGAGTACCTAAAACTGTAAACTGTGAAGGACGTCATTTATGGACAATCCGTCACCATCTATAGCCCATTTACTTAAGCATATCCTTGATCTGTAGTAATGAATAGGAATCCGTAAAATGGTGAGGAAGGAGAATTCCGAATGCCTGAGCTAGTATTCGAAGAGTGGACCCCCGTCATGAGAACGCATATTTTCCAATTTTACATTGCAGTGTCAAACCAACGACCACTATACCAGTCTGCCCTGTAAACGTACATATGTCAGCAGTACATTTACTTGTAATGGATATTGGTGAAAATTTTCCATGTGTATTTCTAACGGCAAAACTTGACAAGCTCTCAGCTCCATATGTACCTTCCATGTATTATCAGCCCTTTTTTTTATCTTGAAACATGGATTTTATTCTTTGTCCGTTTAACTGTTAATTGCGAACAAACTATAACTTTAATAATAACCAAAAACTATACAGCACTTGTGGCTCGCTTTTCTGGGCGATTAAAATTTGTTTCAATTTAATCGCTTAAAAAATGCGACCTGTAGCGTGCGACCAACGCCCTTGGGACAGACAGACAGACAGACAGACAGACAGCAAACACCAGACCAATAGATGCTTGCTCAGCATCTAAAAATGGGTTATAGATAGGAATCGCCCATACATGCATAGGTAGGCAAACCTCGCGAGGGACGAGGGCATGCCTCACCCTCAGCCTCATTGCCGTGAGGGTAAGGGATGAGTGCGAGCGGAGATTGAAATTTTGTCTACCCATCACCGTGAGGGTGAGTGTAGCGGGACCTGCAAACCCCTCATGAGAGTGAAGGTGAGGGCTGAGGGCATGCAAGTTGCACTCATCGCTAATCTCACGGCAGCAGTAAGCAGACAAAATTTGCAGGGGTTTCTTCGGTAAGTCATGCCCAACTTCGGTAAGTCATGCCCTATTTCACTTCAGTAAGTCATGCCCCATTTCACTTCGGTAAGTCATGCCCAACTTCGGTAAGCCATGCCCCATTATTTTTTGGTAATAACACTGATTCAGGCTCCTAAAGCTACCTGAAAACGGATAGGTTATATTTTTCCCTCCCGCCTGCAGCGGGGCCGCCTTCGGCGGCCGAGGGAAAAAAATAACCTAACCGTTTCCAGTCAATTTTTCCTACCCCCCCCCCCCCACCCCCCCGAACCTAACCTAACCCTATATATAACAAACCTCGAGGAAAAAAAATTGAATTGATATGAATAACAATAAATTTATATTATTATATAATATTATTATATATTATTATATAACATTATTATATTATTATATAATATTATTATATTATTATATATTATTATATTATTATATATCATTATTATATTATTATATATTATTAAATTATATATTATATTATAGTATAATGTCAATAACAATAATAACTTTGTGCTAATTATCTGTATGTACTCTAAAATTGGCAACTGTCAATAAAACCCCTAATAAATCTTATTTTACAATACTGAACACCTGGGCATGACTTACCGAAGTAGGGCATGACTTACCGAAGTGGGGCATGACTTACCGAAGTGAAATGGGGCATGACTTACCGAAGTTGGGCATGACTTACCGGCCTAGGCATGACTTATCGAAGAACAGCCAATTTGCAATTTCGTATTTAGAAATTTGAAAAATGAAACAGCGGGCCGCTATTGGATTAAAATACTTAGAATACTTTGTTATTTCAGGAACAATTTAACTTCTACATCTAAACGAAAATGATTTTGTGACTAGATTCTCATATAAAGTTAAGTGAGCCCATCAGCTCTCTGATTGGCCCGCTGATTTGAAGGATAGAATTTAAGAATAAACTAGAAGAATTTAAGGCATGGAATTTCGGGAAACTTCCGTCTGATTCAAACTTCAGTGATAATAGTTTTTACTGTAGTGACAACCGGGAAAACAAAAGACTTTAGTCTTAAATCCATTGGATTCTACCCAAAATATTATTATAATTATAGAATATTTTCTAAATGCTATGTAAGTAAAAGTATTTGCTTTTGGTGGCTGTCCACAGGTTGCCAAATACTTGCAGCTAGCTTGTGTTACAAATATTTTGTTACAATTTAGTTCTAAATGATGATAAAATCGATCTATTTTCAGTCGTGTGAGCTTACTGCTTCGTCATGCTAGCAAAATTCACTGGATGAAAGTTCACAAAGGAATCCATCAAATCTTCCAGAAGAAGATGATTTTAAGCCACCTTTTAGAAATCCTGAACATTTTGCAAAGGCGTTTGTAACTCTGGATGCATTAAGAAAGTAATTATGCCTGACTTGTAAATAGTCACTGATATATGTACTTAAGTCATTATATTTAATAGACTGCACATTTTCGATTCTTAGTTTGTTGTTGAATCGAACTGGATTTTTACTACCTGGTTCAATTATCAGCATATTTTATTTTTAAACATGAGAAAAATTCCTGTAATAGTACATGTAATTAAATGCTGCAACAGGACGAAAGTAATGTGCGATGTAATGCTAGTAGCTGGGGATTCGGAAGTTCCAGCTCATCGGATGGTTTTGGCTTCTTGTTCTCCGTACTTTTACGCTATGTTTACGTCTTTTGAAGAAAAGGAAAAAGATAAAGTTCATATTCAAAGTGTCGACCCAGGTGCTCTTCAAATGCTTGTTACGTAAGTTTTAACTTATAGCTTTTTTCTACAAGGGCTGACCAGGGTTCGGAGGTGGTATAACCACCCTTGGGTAAAACGGTGGTTATACCATGGTATTAACATGTTAATACAGGTAAGGCAACAGATGGTTATAACATGGTAAAACTGGCAATCAGTAAAATATATTTTTTTAAATTCATAAACTACTTTCCCATATACTCAAGCATCTGATACGACAGAATTTTTCTTCATACATCACCAGATCCTATTTATTCAGCTATTTATATACATCATTTTGCTATCGTACACTTCGAAATCGAACTCACGAGTCTGCTGCCCGCGCAAAAAAGAATAAACTATTTAGTTTTTTTTACTACCTATAACTACAATTTCAGTTATAGCAAAATGTGTGCTTTATTCTGTAGAATTATTGAAATTATTATATTTAAGTTCCCATAAGGAAGAATGTTTATTTAGTCTATCAGAGGAGGAGGTATGAATCAGGAGCTGCAAGGTGATCATTATTGCTAAAGTGAGTTCTACATATAAATAACTGTATTAGGTTTATAATATAACTACAGAATATTTGACTCTAGGTAAAGTATATTTAGCTCGAATTCAGAAATTGTGGTCAAAACATTGCTAAAACTCGAAACTTGATTTACCTTACATCTTAATAAAGTTATTTTGTTTTTTAAGTTGATATTTGTATTTTTAGTAATTTTTACAGACATATATATTACAACAAAATCATTTTAAATGCTAAGAAAGAAAGAAATACTAGAAATATAGCAAAAAATATTGGTTTTAGTCTACAGTCTACATATGAATACTTTTGCAATTTTGCCATGTTTTACCATGTTAATACACCTTTTGCCATGTTATAACATGGTTTCTCTCGCTTGGCATGACAAAACTCATTCTTCAGGTGGTAAAACCGAACCCTGGGCTGAGCAAAACAAAATATTTTTTACATTGAAAATACTATATTTAAATTGTCCTGATTGTGATCATTAGTTTACTTAAACAATGCAGAATCGGAACTAAGTAATTAATGCAAGCTACTTTCTTTCTTTCTTTTATTTATCGATGATTATAGATACGTTTATACTGGGGAAATCAACATTACGGAAGAAACTGTACAAGTTTTACTACCTGCAGCTAATTTACTTCAGTTATCTGATGTAAAAGAAGCCTGTTCTGACTTTCTCAAAATCCAGTTACATCCGTCCAATTGTTTAGGTATCCGGGCGTTCGCTGATATTCATGGATGCATGGATCTAGTTACTTCTGCAGACTCATTTATTCAGTTCCATTTTGCAGAGGTCGTGGAAGGCGAAGAGTTTTTATCATTATCGGCTCAGCAGGTATTACATTTTTTGGTTGTAGAAAACTCCCTCCCATCCCCCCCCCCCCCCGTCCTTCCCTCCCCTAGGCATTTTCATCAAATCGGACCACCATATGTAAGTATTGCTCATGACTGTAATTTTATAGGTACGATCCTAGCAAGAAGATGTAAAATAGCGGTCTTTGGAATTCATATTCTTGTAAAACAAGCAATATAGCCACAGCCACTAATAATGTAATTAAATAATTGCATGAAGTATAATAATCTATTCATTTTGCGATGTTCACTTCAGTCCATACAACATTGTTTAGAAATTTGCAAATACAGACCTTGTTGGTATTTATGATTACGAGTAGTTGGTCTTACCTACAAAATTTATAATTTGTGATGATAGTAATTAAATGGCGAGTATGTTCTTAACAATATTTGTATATAATATGCAAATATAATAGTTGTAAATGATTTCATTCAAATTTCACCATTTTACGGATCCCCCTTTATTACAACGCACATACCTATATAGCTCAAAGATGGTAAGGGATCGTCCCTAAATGACGTCATTCAAATTTCACCATTTTACGGATCCACCTTTTTAGATGCTGAGCTTAAGCATCTATTGAAATGGTCATGTCTGTCTGTCTGTCTGTCTGTCTGTCTGTCTGTCTGTCTGTACAGTGTGTATGCTCTACAGGTCACAGTTTTTATTTATTTTTTTCAAACCACTTTTAAACAACCACACATGCGAGGGAAAAGTGTCTATTGTTTTTTGAGTTGATCGGGCTGACAAGTTTTTCACGATTGAATGGACCCATGTCAAAACGCATTAAAAGGATACAAACAAAAACCAGTAAAACTAGCATGAGCGTACATACGTGTTTACAGACATGGCTGGGGAAACTTCGTTTCTTTCAATTCGAGCGCCACTAAATTACAAGAACAAGTATTGTCTGGATACAAATTAGTGATATTTGGGAAGATGGGCCCATGCGTTTATTGTACCCGCCCATCCCTGCACCAATACATGAACAGGATGGGCGGGTACAATAAATGTATGGGCCCACCTTCCCAAATATCACTAATTTGTATCCAGACAATACTTACTCTTACAGTATCAGTATCAGCATTAACATACAAGTTTGAGTGGAAGGGGAGGGTGAGTAAGCAGGATGGCCCATAAATGACGTCACAAAAATATCATTCGTTTATTGGGGTGGTCTGTAAATGACATCACCCAAACTATCTTTCAGGTAACAGTGTGTCTTTAACATTTTGTGCCATCAATACCCTACTCAACCCATTGACCATACCCATGACAGAATTTATGGACGATGCTTTGCTTAGTTCTCGATTTTTAGATGCTGAGCAAGCATCTATTGGTCTGGTGTTTGCTGTCTGTCTGTCTGTCTGTCTGTCTGTCTGTCACAATGGCTGCTGGTCGCACGCTACAGGTCGCATTTTTGAAGCTTTTAAATTCAAACAAGTTGTAATCGCCCAGAAAAGCGAGGGAGTAGTGCTGTATAGTTTTTGGTTATTATTGAAGTTATAGTTTGTTTGCAATTAGCAGTTAAACCGACCAAGAATTAAATCAAAGTTTCAAGATAAAAAAAATACGGAGCTTCGCTCCGGATTTGTCGACCGGAGGCGGCCCGAAGTAGATGCTGAGCTACAACAAAGGCACAAGATAATTTATGTTACGCTAAAAGATGACATAAAATTTATGAAAGCTCCCCTACCATGAATGAGCCATATGCAAATGTGCGTAGCATGTTGTTAAATGTAGCTCCTAAACTTTTATAAATTTCAACATTCACAAATGCCGTCATTTATGGAAGCTCCTCTGCCATCAATAAGCCATATATGGTTGTACGTGGCATCTAGTTAAAAAAAGCTTCAATATTTTCGAAAATTGCATGATTCACAAATGACGTCATTTATAGGGCCTCCCTTACAATCAATAGGCTATATACAAATGTACGTGGCAAGCAGTTAAAAACAAAAGTTGAAAAAAAATTTAAAGTTAAAACATCTATATTCTATAGGTTCGTGAACTTTGGAAAAATTTCAAAAGTTGGCAATGGTGGTACTATAAACTGTGATATTTGTGGGACGTCATTATGGGCGAACCTTGAACATCTATAATCCGTAAAGATATGTTTGTGACATAATGTTAAAATAGGTTAAAAAAAATTGAATTTCGAATTGCGGGTACCTAAAACTATGATATTTGTGGGACGTTATTATGTATGATCCCAATATATATAATTTGTATAGATATAAATGTGACATGTAGGTAAAATGGTTTGGAAAAAATTTCAATAGTTGGCAATGGAGGTGCCTAAAACTATGATATTTGTGGGACGTCATTATAGACCAACCCTGAATATCTATAATCTGTATAGATATGTTCGTGACATGTTGTTAGAATAGGTTGAAAAAAAATTGAATTTCAAATTTGGGGTACCTTAAACTATGATGTTTTTGAGACGTCATTATGTACGATCCCTAAATATATATAATTTGTATAGATATAATTGTTACATGTTGGTAAAATGGTTTGGAAAAAAGTTCAAAAGTTGGCAATGGGGGTGCCTAAAATTATGATATTTGTGGGACGTCATTATGGACGAACCCTGAATATCTTTAATCTATATAGATGTGTTCGTGACATTTTGTTAGTATAGGTTAAAAAAATTGAATTTCAAATTTGGGATACCTAAAATTATGATATTTGCGGGACGTCATTATGGACGAGCCCTGAACATCTATATACTATATAGATATGTTCGTTCAAAATTGCCGTGCCAGACTCATGACTATTATGCCAGGGTGCATTGTTAACGTCTGTAAAATGATGAGGAAGGAGAATTTCGAATGTCTGAGCTGGTATTCGAAGAGTGGACCCCCGTCATGAGAACGAATATTTTCCTATTTTACATTGCAGTGTCAAACCAACGACCACTATACCAGTCTGAACGTACATATGTCAGCAGTACATTTACTTGTAATGAATATTGGTGAAAATTTTCCATGTGTATTTCTAACGGCGAAACTTGACAAGCTCTCAGCTCCATATGTACCTTCCATGTATTATCAGCCCTTTTTAGATGCTGAGAAAGCATCTATTGGTCTTGTGTTTGCTGTCTGTCTGTCTGTCTGTCTGTCTGTCTGTCACAATGGCTGTTGGTCGCACGCTACAGGTCGCATTTTTGAAGCTTTTAAATTCAAACAAGTTGTAATCGCCCAGAAAAGCGAGGGAGAAGTGCTGTATAGTTTTTGGTTATTATAGAAGTTATTGTTTGTTCGCAATTAGCAGTTAAACCGACCAAGAATTGAATCAATGTTTCATGATAAAAAAATCCGGCGCTTCGCGCCGGATTTTTCGACCGTGGGCGGGCCCGAAGTAGATGCTGAGCTTCAACAAAGGCGCAAGACAATTTATGTTACGCTTGAAGGTTGTATAAGATTTATGAAAGCTCCCCTACAATCAATAAGACATACGAATGTGCGTAGCATGTAGTTAAATATATCTGAAAGTTTTCTATAAATTACACCATTCACAAATGACGTCATTTATGAAGGCTTCCTTACCATCAATAAGCCATATAGTAGTACGTGGCATGTAGTTAAAAAACGCTGGAATATTTTTGAGAATTGCATGATTAACAAATGACGTCATTTATGGATCCTCCCCTATAATCAATAAAATATATACGAATGCACGTGGCAAGCAGTTAAAAATAAGTTGGAAAATATTTTGATGTTAACAGTGGGGGTCCTAAAAACTATAATATTTGAATGACGTCATTATGGACAATCCCTAAATATCGATAACACATATAGTTACGTCCGTGACATGTTGTTAAATTAGGATGGAAACAAGTGTAAAGTTGGGACTGGGGATACTAGAAACTATGGTATTAGAACGATGTCATTATGGACGATTCCTGACTATCTATAACTCATGTAGGTAAGTCCGTGACATGTAGTCAATATAGGATGGAAAAACATTTAAAATTGGTACTGGAGGTTCTAAAAACTATTAAATTTAAAGTACGTCATTATGTACGATCCCTCGATATCTATAACGCTGAAGGACGTCATTATGTGCTTAGCATCTACAAATGGTTAAATAATTAAAAGGGAGAGGGAAGGGGGCACCTACAATTATGATATTTTTGATAGACGTCATTAACGGACGTTCCCTCACAATGTATAAGGAAAAATTTCAGAGTTGCTCAATGCAAATACTAATTGTGGTAAAACGATTAGTGTGATCTGAATTAAAAATATCTATAACTAATATAAGTTAGTTCAATACATGTATGATAAAATAGGCTGGAAAAAATATTAATGGTGGAGGACGTCGTTTATGGACGATCCATCACCATCTACACCCCATTTTTACAACTGGTGATATCATTCAAATGGGTACGTGCACATGAAAATTCCCCGTTTGCATTATGTTTAACATCAGTGGAAATGGGTGGGTGGGTCAGAAAATTAAGATAGCATCATTTGTGAACGCTCCTTAACATTCAATTTCGTATGGTATTTATACACACGGAATGGAATGCTAAGAGTGAGAAGCGTAGGCCGATCGTACCTGGGTACGTTTGTTCAGTGGTAGGTATGTATAGTAGCGACAACCGAAAGAGAAGGCTGGCAAGGATAAATTTTACATGCAAACAATGGCAGCTTTATCTTTGCCAGCCGCCTCTTTCAGTTGCCTCAGCTATTTGGTTCAGCCGTTTTTAGATGCTGAGCAAGCATCTAATGAAATGGTCATGTCCGTCTGTCCGTCTGTCTGTCTGTCTGTTGGCCCCACGCTACAGGTCAAACCGTTTACACTATTGTCTTAGAACTTTTTTAAAACAATCACAAAAGCGAGCCAGCAGGTCTGTATTTTTTTTTCACTGTTATCGAACTTACCATTGCTTAGCAATTAAATGTTGAACTGACAAAGGTCAAGAAATTTAGAAGTAAGCACCATAAAAACGGGAGTAGCGATAAACATAGCTGAGCGCAAGACATATGCCCAGCTATGAAACGAAATACATAGCACCATTTCCAGCAAGGTTCGGGGATCGTACGTAAATGACGTTATCTAAAAATTACCACTTTAGAAGTTTGCTTTGTCATTAGTTTAAGAATTAAGTAATCGGATATATTTGACATGGGATCGTACTAGTATGCATACGGGGATCGTCCATAAATGACGTTATATAAAAATAACTACTTTAAAGATCCCCTTTGTCATTATCTTAAAAATTAGGTAATCAGATATATTTAACATGGGATCATACTAATATGCATACGGGGATCGTACGTAAATGACGTTATCTAAAAATTACCACTTTAGAAATTTGCTTTGTCATTAGTTCAAGAATTAGGTAATCGGATATATTTGACATGGGATCATACTAGTATTCATACAAGGATCGTTCATAAATGACGTTATTCAAAAATTACCATTTTAGAGATCCCCTTTGTCATTTGTTTAAGAATGAAGTAATCAGATATATTTGACATGGGATCTTACTAGTATGCATACGGGGATCGTCCATAAATGACGTTATTTAAAAATCACTACATTAGAAATCCCCTTTGTCATTAGTTCAAGAATTAAGTAATTGGGTTTATTTAACATGGGATCTTACTAGTATGCATACGTTAACATAGGATCATACTAATTTGCATACGGGGATCGTCCATAAATGACGTTATATAAAATTAACTACTTTAAAGATCCCCTTTGTCATTATCTTAAAAATTAGTAAATCAGATATATTTAACATGGGATCATGCTAATATGCATACGGGGATCGTACGTAAATGACGTTATCTAAAAATTATCACTTTAGAAATTTGCTTTGTCATTAGTTCAAGAATTAAGTAATCGGATATATTTGACATGGGATCTTACTAGTATGCATACGGGGATCGTCCATAAATGACGTTATTTAAAAATCACTACATTAGAAATCCCCTTTGTCATTAGTTCAAGAATTAAGTAATTAGATGTATTTAACATGCGATATTACTAGTATGCATACGGATATCGTCCATAAATGACGTTATTTAAAAATTTCTACTTGAGAAATCCCCTTTGTCATCCGTTTAAGAATTAAGTAATCGGATATATTTGACATAGGATTTTACTAGTATGCATACGGGGATCGCTCGTAAATAACGTTATTTAGAAAACACTACTTTACAGATCCTCTTTCTCATTTGTTCAATAATTAAGCAATCGGATTTATTTAACATAGAATCATAAAATGTGCAAATATGTATTGTTTATATATGACTTTATTTAAAAATTACCACTTCAGAAATCCCATTTGTCATTAGTTCAAGAATTAAGAAATCGGATATTTTCGACATGGGATCTTACAAGTTTAACTACATGCCACGTTCTTTAATATATGGCCTATTGATGGGAAGCCTCCATAAATGAAATCATTTGTGAGTAGTGCAATTCATAAAAACTTTTCAGCTATATTTAACTACATGCTACGCTCATTCGTATATGTCTTTATTATTGTGTAGGAGCTTTCATAAATCTTATATTATCTTTTAGCGTAACATAAATGGCCTCGCAACTTTGTTGAAGCTCAGCATCTACTTCGGGCCCGCCCCCGGTCGACAAATCCGGCGCGAAGCGCCGGATTTTTAGCCTCTCCAATTTACAAATTTCTGACATAGGTCCAGTAATCAATTTATTGTGGATAACTGGTTAGACTAATTACAACTAAAAAACAATACAGACCTGCCCAGTCGCATTTCTGGTCGTATACTATTTTTTTTATGAAAATCGGTTGTAACCTGTGACCTGTAGTGTACGGCCAACGGACGGACGGACGGACGGACCGACATGACCATTACAATAGATGCTTAAGCTCAGCATCTAAAAATGGCTGAAAACACATGGAAAGTACATAAGGAGCTGAGAGCTTCTCAAGTTTCGCCATTGAAAATACGAATTTTTTCACCAATATCCATTACAAGTAAACGTACTGCTGGCATATGTACGTTCACAGGGCAGAATGGTATTGTGGTCGTGGGTTTGGGAGTCTAATGTGTAATTGGAATATATGCGTTCTCATGACAGGGGTTCACGGTTCTTACACCAGCTCAGGGATTCGGAATTGACCTTTCTCACCATTTTACGGATTCCTATTAATTACTACAGATCACGGACATGTGTAAGTAAATGGGCTACAGATAGTGGCGGATCGTCCACAATGACGTCTTTCACATTTTATAGTTTTGAGTACCCCCATGTCCAACTTTAAAATTTTTTTCAACATATTTAAAAATTTTAAAGGATCGTTCATAATGACGTCATTCACATTTTACTGTTTCGAGTACCCCCGCCCCGTTTCCAACTATAAAATGTTTTCTAAAAACCTTAAGTACTCCCATTTCTAACTTTTAATTTAATTTTTTTTCAACCTATTTGAACTACATGTCATAAATATACCTATATAGTATATAGATATTGAGGGATCGTCCATAATGACGTTCTTCACATTTAACTGTTTTAAGTGCCCCCATTTTCAAGTTTAAATTATTTTAACCTACTCTAGCTAAATGTCATGAATATACCTATATAGTATATAGATATTCAGGGATAGTCCATAATGACGTCATTCAAATATGAAAGTTTTTAGTTCCCCTATTTTTAACGTTTAAATTTTTTTTACCTATTTTAACAGCATGTCATGGACATACATAGTGTATAGATATTTAAAGATCACCTCTAATGGCGTCGTTCAATATCATAGTTTTTTGTAACCCCATTTTCAACATTAAAATTTTTTCAAACGTTATTTTTTTTAACTGCTTGCAACGTACATTCGCATATGGTTTACTGACGGTGGGGGAGCCTTCATAAATGACGTCATATGCAAATGGTGCAATTCTCAAACAGATTCCAGCTATATTTAACTACATGTTACGTACATTTGTATGTAGCCTATTCATGTTAGGGGAGCTTCCACAAATCTTATATTATCTTTTAGCGTTATATAAATTAACTTACGCCTTGGTTGTTGCTCAGCATCTACTTCGGGCCCCTCCGGTGGACAAATCCGGCGCGAAGCGACGAATTTTTTTTAAATCTTGAAACATTGATTTAATTCTTGGTCAGTTTACCTGCTAATTGCGAAGAAACTATAACTTAAATAACAACCAAAAACTATACAGCACTTCTCCCTCGCTTTTCTGGGCGATTAAGAAAGGTTTCAATTTAAAATCTTCAAAAATGCGACCTGTAGCGTGCGACCAACAGCCATGCGGACAGACAGACAGACACCAGACCAATAGATGCTTGCTCAGCATCTAAAAAGGGCTAAAAATACATGGAAGGTACATACGGAGCTAAGAGCTTTTCAAGTTTCGCCATTTCAAATATACATGGAAAATTTTCACGAGTTTCCAATGCAAGTAAAGGTACTGCTTGCATATGTACGCCGGGGATCTGGCATCTGGGATCTGGGCTACAGATGACGGACATACGTAAGTAAATGGGTTATAGATGGGGACGGATCGACCACAAATGACGTCCTTCACATATTAAAGTTTTTGGTACCCCCATTTTAAAGTTTCCTCACTATTTAACGGATTCCAATTCATTGCTACAGATGACGGACATACGTATGTAAATAGGTTATAGATAGTGACGGGTTGTCCATAAATGACGTCCTTCACATTTTACAGTTTTAGGTACCTCTATATTTTTAAGTACCCGCATTTCTAACATTAAAATTTCTCCAGCATATAAGCACACATGTAAGAGCAAACCTAGGTATATAGCGTAAATACATTAGGGATCGTGCATAATGACGTCCTTCAAATATATTATTTTTAGCCCCCATTTCTTACATTAAAATATTTTTCAGCCTATTTTAACATACTTGTACGACTCGCACGTTGACACCGTTACGAGGAGGTCGTGCCTTCTTACTTGGGAGTAATTTATTTTCTTCCTTTTTTTTCCCTGTGGAAGTTTCGTGGTAAAAGGTTGTAAATCTCCAAACTTACTTTTGGGATGGACAAAAGTCTGTTTCATTTGTGGGGTTGAAATTCCTATCAAAATTTTACCTCCAATAGCTTTTTTTGAGCATCTCAAGGAAGTTGAATTTGGAAAAATTTTATCCTCATTGTGTTGCTGTGGAGGTTTCTTACATAGATTCCACATCGGTTTGTGCTGCGGTTTTTGCCGCATGGTTTACTTTCTACAATGTGCACGTGGTGGTTGCATCCGTTCACACCCTTGTCGTGTGGATCGTCTTCTGTGTGGCACAGTGCTGCACCAACGCGGTGTGGACTTTGTGTGGGAAGGTTTGACAGCAATTAGCAGTGTGGTTTATTTCTGAGATAGACTGTAGTAAGCAGACTGTAGTTTACGCTCCTGTGCTTTTCGTCTTTACTAGTTAGACAATAATTTACATGGTAATGCTTCAGTACATTACCGATAGTAGTTGGGTGACGAAATTAAACTCTGATCCTGTTTTTTCAAGCTAGGTGTCGTAGGTTGTTTTTTTTTCTTCTGCTAGATATTACTTCCTTCCAGTTAGCATTAAACCAGGTCTTTACGGGCAAATCCGGTGGCGTTCTCATATGCCACTGGAAGACCTGTTGGCCAAAATTAAACATTGTTATAATAGGACGTCCGCAATAGGCCTTATTGGCCTTGGCGGTGTCTGTGTGGTTCAGTATTATGAACTACTTAGTGCCCAATAAAAATAATAATAATAATAATAACATGTAATTAAAATACCTAGGTGTATAGGCAGTAGATATTTAGGTATCGTCCATAATGACGTCCTTTAAATATCATATTTTTTTAATACCCACATTTCTAACATTAAAATTTTTGCCAGCCTATTTTAACATACATTTAATTATTATGCCTAGTTATATAGGTGGTAGATATTCAGGGATCGTGCATAATGACGTCCTTCAAATATCAATTTTTAATACCACAATTTCCAACATTAAAAATTTTTCCAGCATATTTTAATATACATGTAATTAATATACCTAGGTATATAGGTTATAGATATTCAGGGTATGTCCATAATGACGTCCTACAAGTATCGTGGTTTTTAGAACCCCGATTCCTTACTTTAAAATTTTTTTCAACTTTTTTTAAGTGTTTGCAACGTATTTGCAACGTATTTGCAACGTAACGTAAAGTAGGGGAGGCTCCATAAATGACGTCATTTGTAAATTGTGCATTTAAAAAAAATCGAGCTTTATTGAACTACATGCTACGTACATGCGTACATGGCTTATTGAGGGTAGGGGAGCTTTCATAAATCTTAAGTCATCATTTAGCGTTACAAAAATTATCTTGCGCCTTTGTCATAGCTCAGCATCTACTTCGGGCCCCCCCGGTCGACAAATCCGGAGCGAATCGCCGGATTTTTATTGGATTGCCGTCACTTGTTTTGCGTTGAAAGACTCTTTTCGGTTAGGATAGGTAAGCTCCCCCAGTATATCCTAAGAAAACTGCCAGCAAGTAGTTACTGTCAAATCGGGCCAGGCTGGACCGTAACCAATTAAGCATATCTGACACAGGTGAGTAGGCCGCGCATGCTCTCAACATCTATCCCATGTAGAACCTCCTACTATATGGCAGCATACAAAATTCACCATTGCAGTATATCACATAAAGTTTCGATTGATCCTTGGTAAACCCGCGTAATTCGTTCACATACTACTAATGATTTTATTTATTGGTGAATTTTGTATGATGTCATATTGTAGGAGGTTCTACATGGGATAGATGTTGAGAGCATGCGCGGCCTACTCACCTGTGTCAGATATGCTTAATTGGCTACGTCCCAGCCTGGCCCGATTTGACAGATATTTTCCCAGCCGAAGTCGTCTAAGCGTTCGCGTGCAGAAAATATAACCTAACTGCGAAGCAGCGTAGGACCCTTGTCCGTTGTCCACGATCCCTAGTCACCGTCTGTGCGGGCTCATTGTCACGTCAGCTCCTAGTCTGAAGGAATTGCTCCATACCATGCGTTATGCTTTGCTTTACGAGTAATAACTTGTTTGGTGCAGTAAGAGTAGAATCCCCGTTCCTTTACCAGCCACAGTTTATTTCCTATCAAATAGTCTTGTAATCTATCGAATGTTTATTGCACGATTATAGGTCGCTTCTTTAATTTCGAGTGATAAGTTAACTGTACCAACAGAAGAAAAAGTTTTTGAATGTGTCTTAAGTTGGGTCAACCATGATCAAGAGAATCGTCGGGATTTAGTTTCCATGCTAATGGAACACGTGCGCCTACCGTTATTGTCACAAGAATATTTAGTGCATCGCGTAGATGACGAGCCATTACTGCGATTAAGTCCGAAGTGTAAAGATTATCTAATTGAAGCTCTTAAATTTCACTTGCTACGAGGGGAGCAAAAGGCAACTTTTACAAGTCCAAGAACAAAGCCTAGAAAACCTGTTGGTGTGCCCAAAGTTTTGTTGGTAGTTGGAGGTCAAGCTCCTAAAGCCATTCGCTGCGTGGAATCTTTTGATTTTAAGGTGAGGAAACTAACATTTTTAGGTTTTACTCATTGGTAAATACAATTTTTAAGCAGGTGGCGTGCAGTTACCTGATGGATTAATACATTAAATGTAAGTAGTAACGAAATTTGAAACTAGGAGGAACGTTGGCGTTTACTCTCTGACATGCCTACTCGGAGATGCCGAGCTGGATTGGCCATCGTTCTGGGTAAAGTTTATGCAGTTGGTGGGTTCAATGGATCGCTCAGAGTGAAGACTGTGGATGTTTTTGATCCTCAAACTGGCAAATGGTCATCTGCATCTACCATGAATGCCAGGCGTTCTACCCTTGGTGTTGCGGTTTTAAATAATCGCATTTACTCAGTACGTTATTATTATCATTAAACTAATTCAAAGTGTCTACAATGTTGTCATTCCGGATTTTGGAGAAAAATTAGCGTACTTTAACTTATTAAATTATCTATTTGAATAGTTTATACCTACCTTACATAGACAATTTAGGGCACATTTTAAATTCAAAGTATTATTTACTTTGTTTCGTGGTTTTTCGCAAAAATGCGGTACTTGGAATGATTTAAGCAAGTTATAAATTTTCATCGCTTCATTTGTCCATAACACAATTCTACTAATAATTGAAGTTTGAAGTTGTAGGATACTTTTCGCCTAGGCAATATAAATCCCTCGATGGCTAGTGTACACTTCCTGCGAATTAATCAAGAAGTTTGGTGTATTTTCTGTATTTAGGTGGGAGGTTTTGATGGATCTACTGGACTAAACAGCTCTGAGATGTTTAATCCTTTAACGAATGAGTGGATCAATATTGCAGAAATGTCAACCCGAAGGAGCTCCGTTGGTGTTGGCGTTGTTAATGGAAAACTTTATGCTGTAAAGTTGTTTCTAATTTTATTTATTTCTATAATGGCAATAATTGTTTTCTGACAGTAGCGATTTGGTATAGGTTGGTGGTTATGATGGTGCCTCTCGACAGTGCTTGAGCACAGTGGAGAGCTATGATTCAGACTCAGACAGTTGGAGTTCGGTAGCAGAAATGTCTGCAAGAAGGTCAGGTGCCGGTGTTGGTGTCTTAGACAACGTTTTGTACGCTGTGGGAGGACATGATGGGCCTATTGTCCGGAAATCTGTTGAACTTTATGATCCTGTTTCTAACACATGGAAATCCGTTGCTGATATGGCTACATGTAGGCGAAACGCAGGTCATTTTTCATGTGATATGCCTGTAATTTATAACCAGATTTAAACCTGCAAAAAGCTATTTCAGTGTTCCATATTATTATAACAAAATGAAATTGTTTCCGGGGAAGACATTTTTAATTTGTAAGTACATGGTTGTGGCTTGTTGGCAATGTTGGGAAAACTTTAACTGGCTGTCATTATAAACTTAATAATCTCTTATAAATCTCTTTACCGATATTAATCTCGGATCACATCCGTTTCGTAGTGCCCGGTTTCGTAGGGCGGTGTTTTTGTAGTTTCTTGTTCGTAGTGCCCTTGTTCGTAGCGTCATGTTTTCGTAGCCAATGGTAATAAATGCAACGTTTGACACACAATAACGGCATAAAGGTAAGTGGCAGTATAAGTGGAGGGTCTGTCAGTATAGTGGTGATATGTTACGTTGCAGTATAGTCTAATCGATAATGTGTATACTGCCACTTACCTTTATGCCGTTATTGTGTGCCAAACATTGCATTTGGCTCATGGATTCTGGTTTTTGAGGTTCTGGCTACATAAGTTTACCAAGTAATCAATGCCCTTTTGAAGTACCTACCTAGGTCCTACGTAGTAACCCTCTTCAGTTTTTCTACCCTTATATATGTTAGACTCGTCAGCGTGTTCTTTGAGAGAGCTGTGGATTAATTCTTCCATTACGATAACATAAAGTGCCAGAATGATATGAAATACGTAATGAACATTGTGCCCCTATGTATGTTAGCCCTGTCAAATGGTTTTATAAACTGTCTAATGTGTGGATGGACAGGTGTTTTGGGACTCTGGGTGACCTCATAAGTGCTTTGTTGTTTAGTGATATGCCATAGCCATAGCACATATCTTATTGCGTGCAGTCGCAGTGAGATGTACGATGCGGGACGGCATGATCCTACCCCTCTATTTATTTATTTATTTGCTGGGGTGACTAAGGATTACGTTTGGATATACATACGCGTTCCATCGCTCAACTAAGGAGTACATCAGGTTCGAAGATAGCACCGTAATCATGAAGGAGGACAGAAAGGTGGTAGTATAGGAAATAAGTGTGGTAGAGGTAGGCTACAAGCGGATTTATATGCGAACCCTAAGATAAGGAAAGGGGTAACAAACTGCATAGGGAAGACTATTGAACGCGATGAAACAGATTAAGGTTTGATCAAGGAAGGATAGCGGGAAATCCAATGTATTGAACGAGCTTTCAGGGACTCTCATGCATAGATGGTCATTTACGTAGCACTCACGCTCACCTCATGAGGGATGCCTATGAAGTAGTATGCACTCACCCTCACGCTCACCCTCACGTCATCTAAAACTTGCCTCTCGCACTCACCCTCATGAGTGATAATTTTGAATAGAAGGTACTCACGTTCTCCCTCATGAGGCATCCCTCATCGCGCCTTTATTTGCTGTAGTCAAGTATAAACGTCTAGAGCCATATTTTTTTGAAATGTTTTAAAATTGTATTTTTTATTCAACTAAGCAGTTCTACTCGGATTGTAGCAGTATAATAAAGACTCGGGACGCAGTTTTTAACGTTTTTAAATAATGCTTATCATTTTTATTTAATGGAAAAAGTTGTATATATATATTGACCTTGTTTAAGCTAAAAAAAATTATATATGAATTATTATGTGTCTGCTTACAAGAGAAATCCCTTAATTCGTTAAAATGGATTCCGGTTGTAAGAAACAAATTTTGACAGTCCCGCGGAGGCCCTTATAGGCGGATTTCACTGTATATTTTAAAATTAAATCCACTGACTACTAAAGTTATATCAAAGGAAGTAAATATCATTGAAAAATAAAAGAGTTTGTGTTTTAGTCACTGAAGGCCTTCACTGAAGAATAAAGTAATTTCTAAAACACGCACTTATGAAACAAGGAATTCCACTGAAGGTTTAAAACAGGTTTGCTAAAGTTAAAAGCAATCTCACTGAGCGCATAAGATTTACCCATAAATGAAAATATAAAAAAACTCGCTCATTTTGGATGTGATTTTGATACTGCGAGAAAAATACCCTCTGTACGAATTGGGAGAAAAATGCACTTTGTACGATTCAAATTCGCTGCATTTCTTGACTTCCTAAATTTTAGAAGGGTAATTCATTCCACTCATTAACAATTACGCCTGCAAACGATCGTTTTCCGTAAGATCGTGTCACTAGTAAGCAAGTGGTCCACATTGTGAGGCTTGGGTAACAGTCTACTTGTTTTTTCTTACAGTTTCTAGTTTATAGGGAGGAAGCTATAATCTTACTAGTTAAGATAGCTGTTAAAATATAGACATTATATCCAACATGTAAATAGATAGGATATATTTACAGTATATGGACATACATATATTTGACATAATTGAGTAGGTGTCATCATTGGACATCCTACATCTATTGCGTAAATCCCGTCCTCGGTAAGGAGGGATTCAGCACATTGCAAAATTCCATAGTTAGTAATCATATTACGAATATTATTGGATTATTATTGTATAGATGCAGAAAGCATTATCTATATTGTTAATGTCAAATTGTAACATCTCCATTAACATGGAGATGAATATTTGGAAATTATTATTGACTTTTAGTTGTCAAGTTTGAGAAGCCTTTCCATAAGAAAGCATTGTATGTTATTAGTGCTGACAAGAGCGATCCTCGATCCTCTCGTCACCCTGTCAAAAGCCATTACTTTTTATGACTTTATTACTTGTCGAATGACCATGTATATTTCACAATACAGGATGGTTGAGCCATATTCATTTCCTCTCAACCACCACATCAGCAGGACTCATGTCCGTACTATTCTATTGTATTGTTCTAGCGCGCAGTATGTATCATTGGTAAAATACATACACATTCATTGGTATACCTAAATTCATAACACTACTCGTCCATACGAGTTTTCCTCAATACGAAAGACTGAACAATAAATTAATTGGAACTTGAACTCCGAGCGAGCAGCATCTTATTTATTTTCTGTTCCTCCGGAACTTTTCACATTTCATTTTCAATTCACCTCACATAATAGATTATGGTAATAATCTGATAACGTTTACTCCCCGATAACCATAATACTATTTATTACGTTATCAGCACGGGTATTGCTATTACCCTGATTTCGAGTAACTAAAACCGAAGAAGTCCTCCCGCTAAGACACTGGCCAGTGCACCCGAGGATTCTTCGTAATTTCCAAAGTAGTCGAAAATCCCAGAGCTTCCTACTTACATTCGTGCTAACTATTTAATCCATTGGAAAAGTTGAGCACAGCCACAATAATTCTGTTTATCCCTTTGGACAAGAATCTTGTGAAGAGTCTATTTAATCCGTTGGGAAAAGACTAATAAATATTCTATTTAATCCTGTTGGAAAAGAATATTCATAGATTCTATTTAATCCATTGTGGAAAAGAATCTCATATCCTATTTAATCCGTTGGGACAAGGATAAAATACAGATCTATTAAATCCGTTTGGAAAAGATCTCATCTTTACGGCAGCGAGCTAACGACACTACTATACTTAATTAAACCTAACGAACCGCCTAACAAGCGGATCCGACGGAGGTTAAGTAAGTAAACTCGAGGAAATAAGCTATCAATTATCCCCTAAAAAGGAAATTCTGATAGTGGAAATATCCGAGGAGAAGAGTAGCTCAGAAGAGGATCAAGAGGATCATCATTGAAAAATTCGGAATTCAAGAGAAGAATAGAATTAACTTCTGAACGCTACGTACCTCCGGGAGGGCGCACTACAAGCCACTCGTCATTTCAGAGTGCATTAATCGAATTAATAAGCCCCTCGACCCGAGATTCAATAATCCGGGTACTACATACTTCTCGCCAGGTTAAAACTAGTCACCTGGGGGAATCTGAAATAAATAAAATCGAAGCTCATTTCCATAAGGACGGTAGTGCTACCTCCTTCAAATTTTGAAAATGTACCAGTTTAGTCTAGGATGTTTATCCGGAAGACGGAAAACTTGGAAAAACGAAAAAGCCTTCAATTCGAAGCCATTTGAAGTAAACGCTGACAAAAAGCGAAAATTGGACGAAAAACTGGGAAGTCTCGAATCCCCAGAGAAAATTCCAATTCCCATTAAACTCCTGACGGAAGGTGTGTCGACTCGCCCCGATCAGTCGGAGTACTTACAGCAGCAGTACATTGAAGTATCTGCAAATAAGCAAAGGCCACATTCAGAGCAACGAGACTCTGTGAGCCGATCAAATTTTGAAAATCTAGGAAGAGAAGAGAGGATTAAAGTCAAATCCGTAACCGAAAAACTCCCCGAAGAATTACAGAAATTACCTATCACAGGAATTTCAACAAGTAGCAAAGGTAGGATTCAAGATAAATCCGTAACCGAAAAGCTTGGGAAAGGTAGGATTCAAGATAAATCCGTAACCGAAAAAATCCCCGAAGACACTCAAGAATTGCCTATCATAGGAATTCTCACAAGAGAAGAAGAAGAGTTCATGAAAACCCTCAACTGTAATGAATACTGGGAGGTCAAGTATGGCAACTGGTCATCACCATTGGAAACGCCATACACAGGCAACATTGTTAAAGCCCTGTACTATGCGTGGGTCGCATCCGACCATTATCACAGAGAACTCTCCATGAAGGGAACTGCCGATTTCCCGATTTCTGAAGTTTTAAACGGAACTATTCCCCTTCAGATGCACAAAACGCTCAAAGCAAGGTACCATGTACTCAAGGCAATGTCAAAAGACGAATATTGGACACAGCTCCAAGCCCTAACAAACCCCGAGACGGGAGACGATTTTTACCTGAACACGGTTGGCAATATGGAAGCCACACCTCAAGAGTACAATAAGGATACAATCCGAATATTGATTCAAATCATGATACCCACACTCAGAAAAGGAGACGTCTACTTTGACTATCTAAGATCCTGGAGTCGTCAAGCGACCAGGAATCAAATCCTACAACGGATAATGAACAAAATAAAGAAGTTCAAAACAGGACAAGAAATGCCCGGGAGCAACCGCGTTTCGGAATCACCGATTTTCAGAATGATTGAAATCGAGAATAGATTCGAGAGACGACAATTTACAATTACCTCTCATCTACAGCCTGAAATCTCAGCACCACATGAACCGACAATTACTGTAGAAGTTGGCCTACAACCCGAACTCTATCCAGTATCAGAAGCGACAATACCAAACTTATCGTCATTGTACTTCTCAACTCAGGACACAGACAAGACAATCGAATTCCTAGAAGCGGCCGCACAGCCCGCATTAATGGATAATTCCGATCTATCTCTACTAATAATAGATTCGGTTCCAGAAATTCAAGATTATAAGCCCTCAACCGCAGGCATTGAATTCAACACGAGTATAGTCCAGTCACCAATGACGGAGGACGTAATACCGAAATTAGTCCAGTCTCCAACGACGAAGGACGTAAAATTGAAGAATACAGTTCAGTCAACATTGACGAAGAACGTAGCAAAGGTTATAGTCCAGTCAAGTCAGACGGAGGACGAAATAACAAGACTAGTCCAGTCACCACTGACGAAGGACGGAAATAGAAATTCAGACCAGTCAATTCCGACGAAGGTCGTATCAGAACGTATAGTCCAGTCTACACCGACGAAGGACAAAAATACAATTTCAGTCCAGTCACTGATGACGAAGGACGAAATACCTAAGAAAAGGTCAAAGCCGGACACCAGTCATAAAGTATTTATGGTCCGCATTAAGCCTGACGAAAAGGCAGAAAGCGAGGAAACAATACCGCATTCAATTGAAACAATGAAGTCATTCAATAGACATAAGCCGCAACAAGCGCAACAAACAGGCACAGACTTGCCGAATAGTAAGCCATATATGCAGGACATACCGAAACGTCCGATACGCCCGCACGCTATGTATAACCGTGCCATGAACGAACTCAATGAAGAAAGGGAGAGAAGAAATAATCTCAAATTCCCTGAAACTCCTACAATTGAAGAAAAAATAGAAATTGTACGTAAATGGAGTGAGTCATCATCTGATTCAGATGTTACACAAATACACTCAGAAAATTCATCGAATTTCTCAGTATTGAACGACGAAGATGACAGTAGCCATCAGTCACAAACCGAAGTGCTCAGCGAAGACGACTCAGACTATACAGTCAGTCTCAAAGAAATTGACGACAGAATTGAAGATTTAGAATCAATCCTCAAAGAATCAGAAGTGGAACTCCAAGGCCTGATTAAACGTGCACGCGAGAGACGAAGGGCAATTTATTTAGGAAAATCCCAGTCCTCCACACACATTGTTTACGTTGACAAGCTCAACAATACAGACTTGCGAAAAGGAATCGCAGCAAACCCGTTTTCACCGATTATTGATCGAGACCAATACATGAGTCATATCCTAGGATATTACATCCTCATGAACAAGGATAGTGATCTTATTCACAAAATGGAACCAGAATTTCTTACCTGGTACAGTCAGAAAAGCAAGATGTTGGACTACAAGGATCCAACGTACTTTTCGTGCGTTTCTCAAAACGGGAGAGGAGCATCACCAGGCTCCGGAACGACACCAGTACCAAGACGCTGGAAATGTCATAGCAAAGCATACCTGATCAATCAGAGGAAATTTATCCGAAAACGGACAACTGAACCTTCATTCAAGGCAATACAGAAGAAACTTGGATTGACATACAATCCCATCACACTATGTGCAAGAATCGCACAGAAGAAAGAAATAGCCGACATGCTATATGCAGCTCCGACAGTCCCGGACTCAGAGCATAACTGCAACCAAGAAGGATGGTGCATCCCCATCCAGGGGAAATTACTGAAAGAATTATTTCCCACTTACACTAATAGTGATTTTGACAACTCACCTGATGTTGTGCAAGCCAGCCAACAGAACCAAGCATTCATGGTAAGACTTGGTACTACTTTCAACAGTAAGGAGGGTGGAAAACCAGCCACTCATCCTAAGAAAAATTGGATCTCCACTTTTCATACCAGAAAAGAAGCGAGACGATTGCTACTCAATCTGAAGAGTCAAGCCCTCAACACTTACCTGTACGTGAACGATAAATCACTCGAGGCACAACTAGAGTATCATGCTAGGAACCCTACGGTAGGGAATTTACATTCAACTTTGGCCCGAAACCTGATTAACCTGGAAAGGGCACACATCAAAGAAAAGCCCGCATCTGAAGCGGCTCAACTTGGATGGACATGCGACACTGGTGCCTCTGTCCACCTCTGCGGGAATTTGGACTGGTACCTTGATTACACCGAATTCTCAAAAGAAGGGAAAACACTCATACTGGCGAACGAGACAGAAGTGACGTCACCAGGAAGTGGAACCGTAATTGTCTCAGCCTATGATGGGGGAGATTGGAGACCTCAGGTCCTAACCAACGTGTGGTATCTCCCAGGTGCAGCTAATATATTTTCAGTTAATTCTGCATGCAAATTCATGGAGCTCACCTACCTAGGGAATGAACATGGAGCATCATTCTACAGAAATTTCACGCTTACGTCACAAGCGTATGGACCGCCTCACAAAATTTTAGAAGCGATCACCGAAAAGACTGACGACAACGATATCGGAAATCTCATGATGAATTTCCGACCAATATTTTTCCAAGATCCGGACACAAAGCCCATGACTACAACAAGGCCACAAGCCTCATCTGTGAGCCAGAATCCAAAGTCCTTATCTCATATAAGGCCAAAAGCCTCCAAGCCGAGCAACATTGTAGGATCAATATTGGACTATATACCACCCCCACTTACCATAGAGGATCTTCAACAAATGGTAGAAGACCAACGGCACAAGAAGAAGACGAAATCTGTTCAAGATAGTCACAGCCGGGGGGACACTGAGACAAGTGGACAATCCCATTTCACCATTTATAGTAATTTTATAACTAACTTGTCAGATGACCTCTCCTCCAGCCTAAGCATATCAAAGCAACCTGGAGGCACGAGTGATCATAATTTCGGCTCTACAGACGAGCATCAAAGCCCAGAAGCAACTGGCCACAAGAGATCTATCCCCAATCAAGGGAAAGATGAAGTGAAAACAACGAGAGTTCAGGCCCAACCTGTCAACTTCACGTATCATCCAGCTTCACAGCAAGCGAAAATTACAGAAGGACTTATCAACGATTGGAACAATCTCGATCACAATGGCAAGAATAAGCCCATCACTCAACAGGAAGGAAAGTCGAGGGTCGTATCCAGACTTACCCTGTTCACAGTCCGAAAAGGTAGAAAAAATACCGAAACAACTGGGAAGACAAATCTTTATCACAAGATCCCAGACATCACTAGACTTGTATACGATCAAGGAGAACTTTTTAACGGACCTAGAAGTTATTTAGAAGCAGTTGAGTCCATAGACAGCCCACTCTGGAAGATGGCCATGGACAAAGAAATGGAAGCACATATGAAAAATGGTATATGGACGCTATCCCCGAGATTCTCGAATCAAGAGATCCGAAAAGTAACCTGGACATATTCTCATTGCGTAAGAACTAATACTTACTATGCCCAGCTCATCACAACTGACTACCGACACATTGGTCGCCGATACGACCCGGTAGTACACACCGCTACGACGAAGCTTATTCTAGCGGACGCGGGTATTAAGGGAAAATACCTGGCAAGACTTATACTCAAGTTACCTACTGACGCAGTCAACATTGACGATCCAGTACTCTGTATTGAACCACCAGATGGTTACAAGAATAACTACAAGCTAGTTTACAACACGGGCATCTCACTCCGCACCATGAAAGAACAAATGAAGTTCAGCGGACGTCTTTACTTTCAGCTCGAGAAATCACACTTTTACAGATGCAATCATGATGAATCCTTATTTATTCAATCATATACGGACCCCCATGGGGTAGTACACAGAACATGTTTTCTCCTCGAAGGACAAGAAGCGCTAGTCACAGCCACACATCGAACTGATCTCTTTCGGATCGCAGACGAATTGAACAGTACATTCGGCGTAGAAAGAAAACTTAATCCAACACACTGGAATCACATTGATGTCTACATTACAGACCCATACTTGAGCATTTCTCAAGAAACAAGGATCAGCAGTCTACACGACCAATTAGAGGAACAAGATGGTGAAGAAACCACCACTCCGAGTTTCCCCAAACCGTTGGCCCATAATCCGGATTTATTAGAATCGGACTACATGGAATGCCACAACTTAATCTGTGGTCTCCTACACATAAGAGACTCCACAAGACCAGAAATTTCCCGAACTATGGAGAAAATTTCGGACAAAACCGGTAACTACACCGTACGTGACTACCTTGTAGTCAAGAAGCTGATCAACTATCTATACACAACAATAGACGATAACCTTCGTTATTTCTACAATCCCAAATATACTCAAGGGAACCTGGAAGTCCAACATGCAGTTGAAGTCCAATTCGGCATATCACAGCATCTCGTCCATCGCTTCGGAGGATGCATTACATTGAACAAGTCCGCAGTACACTGGAACACGTCCACTGTAAGGGGGGAAAGCAAGGACAAAGCTAAGAACGAGATAGTAGCAATCTACGAAACTCAAAAGGCAGCTTTGGAGCTACATATGCTCACCTGTGAAATCGGCCTCAGAAAATGGCTCACACCGATATTCTACTTATCAGCCACAGCCGAATACCTGAAAATGCTCTATGAAGAAGCAGAATTGAAACATTGGACATGGAAAGAAAAACGTAAGCTCTGGTGCCTCCAAGAAATGGTAGAAAAAGGCATATTGAAACCCAGACAAGAATATACCCTGCCAGCACAGCTGTTCAGCCAGGAAGTTTCATGGTTCAAGCTAGAAAAAGACAAAAGAGATCTTGGAATATCAAACAGAAGAATTCCACAGAAATTGCTGCGAAGCCCAGCCTTCCATAAGGGACTAATTGAAGGTACCCTTACTCAGCAACATTATGGCAAGAAACTCCCTTGTCCACCATCCGAGAAAGAGATGGACGCAAGACGGAGGAAAAGGAAGCCTGTCACAAAAGCAGACTTAAAAGAAATCTGGAAAGACCCAGTCAGCCATAGACAAATAGAAGAAATCGGAAAATTACGAAATCCGTCACTGGATGAGGACACTCGAGAGCTCTCCAGCAGTCTAGACTCCAAGCAGTCATCAAGACCCCAAGCGGTCAGAAAAGTGAAAGCACAACCAAGGGAGCAAGCTAGCCCCGTTAAGCTGGAAGGACATTTAAGAAGTCAGACATTACAAGCCTCACGAGAGCATGATAATTCCCAGCACACAAGAGGAAGTTCTCTACAAGTCAAGAAAAGACTTAGAACACTTTGCCTCATCATGTTTATGCTATTATTCCATATAATAGGCGGTAGGACACTCGAATGGTCCGAATCCGCGGGGACATTCCCCTTGCACTCACCAGGACCCACTTTACGCACGTTGCTACACGGGTACGACCCTGGAAGAGGACTGAAGATACGTCATGGGACAACAAATAGGCATTTGACTTGTCCAGCGTACACTGAAGATTGGGACATCCCCCAACCGGGGAAGTCAATCAAAAACTACAAAGCGTTCACACTGAACCCAGAAGCCCTGAATTCATCACGAATACATGTAAGCAAGCAAGCGCAATCAGGCACTCATTCGCGATCATTACTTGATCGGAATTTGGTTTCCTACAGCACTCATATTGCCGGGAACCAGACAGCACGCCCGATGCGTGAAGTTATGTTGATTATTCTCACAAGCATGAGACAACTATGGCTAGACTCATCAATGAAGAAACGAGCCGGAAGCCTTACACTCTTGGAGAAAGAAAAGAAAGTCTTCTACTATGAAGCAAGAGAAAGAATCAATAAACAAATGGAAATAGAAGTAGAAAGATTTCACTGCTCCTACTTTTACCTTGTCAAGACCAAGAGTGTACACCGATCCGGGAAGGGACAGGGAAACTCCGCCTTCAAGATCATAATCAAGACAAGATCTGTCTTAAGTGTTGAAGACACCAAAACATCCAACCTACCAGTTGAATTGTTAACCTCCGTGACCATCGGAGAAAGCAAGATGAAGGATGAAGCCAGTAATCCGAACATCATAGAACATTATAAGCCTTCGAAGCAGAAGCCACTGGATCCAAAAGACAGGCACTACTGTCGAAAATATGGAATCCAAAATCCTGTTGCTTTCTACAGATTAATTCAAGACTGTAAAAGAGCAGATGCTCTCCGCCACCATAAGCCACAGAGAAACACGGAGAAAGAAGCCTCGGATACCCCGAGCCAGCAGTACTTAAGTAAAAGTACGAAGGGAGAGATGAGATACATGAGAAGTCGGTTGGATATTGAAACATCCAAGGATTCAGTCTCTCTCCATCATTCAGCCTCGGATAGCCCGAGCAAAGCGCCACACTTTGGCCCTACCATAGACATTAGTCGAATTGGAAAGAAGCAAGTCTCAGAGCAGACGAAATGGACAAAACAAACTAAGGATTCTGCAATCAGCAGACCCCAGATTTACAGGACGAATCCAAACAGTTTTTCCGTAATAGAAGAAAAAACAGGAACCGGAAAGGATCAAAGACGGAAGTTACCGCCCTTAGGTTCAGAAACTCTCTACAAACTCTACACGTTTTACCACTGGAACAATCAAGGTTTATCACCTGTTACGATACCCCAGCAGTGCATCGCAATGAGCGTAATTTTGAGCTTCATTGCCCGGATATCCTTTATCAGAAAGGACACATCAGACTTCAACTCATCTTCAATGGTAATGGAAAATTTTGTGTTTTATGAGAATTTAATTTTCATGAAGATTCGAGGAAGTTGCCTTATCAAAAGCATTACAGATAAGAAAGAAGATTTGTACGTTTCATACTGTGAAACCTGGAGGACGGACTACCCTCCAATGACCAAAGTAATAAACCAAAAAGGTGTTACCTCAGTTAGAATGCTTGGAAGATGTTATCTCCTTTGGGTTCCCAAGCAAGCATTGGTCAAGACCAGGAACACACACGTTCCGAATTTACAAAGAAAATCCGAAGCGAAGATTGAAGCAACTTCGTCACGGTCATTACGCATTTGGCATTTGACACGAATCCCAGTTCGCTGTCAAACTTTGGCCTTTAGGATTCAGAGTTGGACTACATCTGATTCCGTTTCCCAGAGAAAGTTTCAGGAGAAAGGAGGGACAGAAATAAGAGGCTCCATTCTCCATCCTCCCCGAATAATTAAAGAAATAAAGGAAGTTTCAAGTGATTTCCTTCTGAATGATAGAAGGAGTATTCGTTCTCTTTTACCATGGAGTATAAAGCAAGAAGACCGAAACACAGGAGCAGAATGCTACCCTGTCAATATCCACGTGACCGATTCTAGGTCAAGTAAGTTCATAGCATTCATAGCTATTACAGAACAGAGCGTTATAAGAATCAACCTAATCAACCGCAGTTGCATTTCGAAGCAGTCGACACTTTCACACTGGTGCCCTGTAGAAATTTCAAGCAATATTTGCAAGCCATTCATGTCAGAATTAAGATTGACCTGTTACCCGATTGTAGGCCTCCGAAGCAATCGCCTTTATTCTACTCCAGTTTACGTCAAATTGGAAAATGACTTACCCACAACACATTCATCTCTCAGAAAGAAAGACATCGATTGGACCAATGATGAGCCAGTAGTGCTCTGGTTCCAACCGAATCTATGGAGAAAGCACTCCACGCAAGAAATTGACTCTGTCAAGAATGACTCTATTGAAATTCTCAAAACTAATCCTGTATCATCGTTTTTTCCAAAGGGATTAAGCAGTGAGCAGACGATAAAGGCTACAGCAAAATCGGATTCTCGAAAAGAACCTCCGAATTACGCCGGACCGAAAAACAAGAGAGAAAGTAAGCCGGGACAAACCCCCGCCATGCAAAAACACATCAAGTACATGTTGTTGTTGAATTTGTATCATCTTACCAAGGATGTCGTCCACCCTGGCACAGATGTAAGTTCAGGACCTTTAAGGGTTCTCAACAGTGAGAGACAAGAAGCCACCTATCACAGGTGCACAATACATATTGGGAGAAGTAAAGCTATGACCAAACACCTGCCGGGACCGAAACATGAAGAAATCATGAAGCCCATTGAATCAATGGCAAACCAATTGAAAATAAAGGTCAAGCAGAAAGACATATCATATGTCAAAGAATACAATTCCATTGAATTCCTGAAAGTAAGAGATCTCAGAACCTCTGAGAAGATTAAAAATGAAAAGCCAACAACTCTAGTTGTGAATAAGGGAGACTACTATCATTTTCAACGTCTCATCAAGCAAACCGGAAAATTGTTTTATACTATACAATTCTCACCTGTTTTCTCTCCGAATAGTCAATGTCTCGACTATTCGAAGGATAGCTACCTAGAGCTATATCCTGTTTATCCAGTTCCGTCCACTGAATACGTGTCGAAGGAACCACTTACCGAAAAGATTTTCAAGAATTTGCTATCACAGCCAACGTTAGGCACCATGCCGTACCTTGACTCAGGTCAAGAAGTCCCGGACCGGGAAACCATAAATCAATACGATTTCATTGGGAATATTACCATGACATTGTATCTGGTAATACTCATCATGCGATGGTTAAGTAAAAAGATACCATGCATTAAACGGGAGAAATTAGTGACAGTAAATGAACGGGATATCAACCTGTATAAGGACCCACTTTACATGTCAAGGCAGCCAACACATTGGTCCTTTCTACCCTACATTGGAAAACCTGGCGAGTCGAGCGAAGTACCTGCCGACCACGACCCAGTACATCAGTTCCAGAGACGCAGAAAGCTAGCTGGACTTCCGACATCGGACTTTACAGATCCTACACGGACCATCATGAACATTCATGCAGAAAGTGGCTAACGTAGACCCACATCAATGACTGGACAAATCAACCTGGACACACCGGACCGTCTCATCTGGAGATAGAGTTATTTAGGGTGTATTATTATTATTATGATCATTTCAAATTTAACTATGTTGAAATTCGATTGTTGATTTTATTCATATTTTAAAATTGTTCAGATTTACATTTATCTATTAATTCTATATTAGAGTTTTTATCGATTTTCGGATCATTCATTTGTTGTTTATTTTGAACCTCTAATCGAAGGAGGGTGTTAAAATATAGACATTATATCCAACATGTAAATAGATAGGATATATTTACAGTATATGGACATACATATATTTGACATAATTGAGTAGGTGTCATCATTGGACATCCTACATCTATTGCGTAAATCCCGTCCTCGGTAAGGAGGGATTCAGCACATTGCAAAATTCCATAGTTAGTAATCATATTACGAATATTATTGGATTATTATTGTATAGATGCAGAAAGCATTATCTATATTGTTAATGTCAAATTGTAACATCTCCATTAACATGGAGATGAATATTTGGAAATTATTATTGACTTTTAGTTGTCAAGTTTGAGAAGCCTTTCCATAAGAAAGCATTGTATGTTATTAGTGCTGACAAGAGCGATCCTCGATCCTCTCGTCACCCTGTCAAAAGCCATTACTTTTTATGACTTTATTACTTGTCGAATGACCATGTATATTTCACAATACAGGATGGTTGAGCCATATTCATTTCCTCTCAACCACCACATCAGCAGGACTCATGTCCGTACTATTCTATTGTATTGTTCTAGCGCGCAGTATGTATCATTGGTAAAATACATACACATTCATTGGTATACCTAAATTCATAACACTACTCGTCCATACGAGTTTTCCTCAATACGAAAGACTGAACAATAAATTAATTGGAACTTGAACTCCGAGCGAGCAGCATCTTATTTATTTTCTGTTCCTCCGGAACTTTTCACATTTCATTTTCAATTCACCTCACATAATAGATTATGGTAATAATCTGATAACGTTTACTCCCCGATAACCATAATACTATTTATTAATAGCAGACATGTGTGCTCTGAGCGACACGCACCACCACACGTTTTCAAAATTTTTATCAATCTAGATTATAATTGGCTGCAAGAGAATAGGCAGTTTTAGGGGTCGAATAGGCAGTAAAAAAAAGATGGCGCCCAAAAGGACGGCATGGCAGTTGAGTGGATAGGCAGTTTCACAACAGGGACTGCTTTTTAATCTTTTTTGCGAACAATTTTGAAGTTTACAATCGGATGAAAAATTCATAAAATATTCCAATGAATACGAAAAATTATTGATGTAATAAATAAGATTTTGTTTATAATATCGTTGTTTACACTCAGATAAAAAATAAGAAGAAAGAATAAGTTGAATTATTAAAATTATTGAACAGACGCATATATTATTGCCTAAGCAGAGGCTGTCGACTGGCCTGCTTTGGTCTTCCACATTTAGGTAGTTTGACGTTGATTCGGTCCGCCTTTGCTGCAAGTGGAAAATCAATCAAGCTATTCCTTTTGGTCTAAACTTTCCTTGTTGTTGAAACTCGATCATAGCTTGATTTTGGGATTCCAGTAGCCCTGTTTTCGTTTATTGTAAACTCTCAAACCGCAACTTTATTGGTGTATCTTTTTTTCCACTTCTCTGCTACAAAATGTTGAGCTTCTTCTGTGCTTAGAAATTTTCTTATAAACTTTCAATTGATATTATTTTTTCGAATTACGTTTACCGAACCAGTAATAACTTGTGAAGCCATGGTGCGGTCGACAGGAGTTCAGCTTGACTGACAAGACATAAGACGTTCATGATTCCCAACCTCGATAAACGTCATCGTTATGCAAATCACTTCAAATATGAATAGGAAATAAAGAAATGATAATATGAACCATGCAAACTACAAATTATAGCCATAATTCGTTTAAACTGCCAATAGTGCCTATACCCCCAAAAGGAGGCAGTTAAACATTAATATTAGGCGATACTGCCTATTGCCAAACTGCCTCGGAACTGCTTTTACCTTGAAAAAACTGCCTATTACCTTTATGCCGTTATAATTCAGTCAGGGGAGTATTTATTGATTTATTAGGAAACAAATAATGGCTATTGGAAACAGCATATTACATCATAATATAATATATATTTGCAAGGCAGTTTTTCGTGGTAGCACAAGCAAAATCACGAAGACATGAACCAGTCGTTGAACTGAAAGAGTATTTTGTGAAAAGAGAATAATTTCTCTTTGAAAATTTTGAACGACTGTGACCCTGAGCACTTTTTTCTTTTTGGTTTGTCTGACAAAAAAGTATAGGTACCTAACTAAACAGTCTCCAATTATATTACTGCAGTGAAAAATAGCATTTATCACTGAATGCTACTATTTATTTCTCTGAACAAAAAATTACGGTCGCCTACGAGGATCTGAGCATATATCATTTAAGTACTAAAATACCACCCCAACGAAATTAGACTAAACAAGGCTTCTCACCGAATAATTCCTACCAACCAAGCCCCTACCAAACTTGTCCATTCTAGCACTACGTCACTACCCAATCCACACTAAACACTTATGGCGCTTGCTATTTGAAATATGCTGCGACATATCACTGCCGTCACTGCAGGATTTTTTAATAAAGTCTCATAAACCGATTTTTCTAATAAACGTCCCAAAAAAATATAAGTAAAAAAATCCCATTTTGAAGGAAATGTTTTTGTTTATTTTTCAAAAATGTCGAAATTCATATATATATCTATAGATATATCTTGTGTCATTTCGATAAGTATTTAAAAAGCGTGTTAAATTACTTTTAACTATATACATAATTTACAACGATGTTTAAATGCTACATTGATTTCAACAAGGGATGTATCATTTTAAAGCTCTTGAAAAAGATCAAAATACTGCCTTTTCAAAATTGACATCTGCTTCATACTAAACTTTTTAGGAGGATTTAAAAAAAAACAATTGTTATTAAACCCTCAGGTGTGGTGTCCCTCAACGGACTGTTGTACGTGGTTGGGGGCGATGATGGAACTTGTAACTTAGCTTCCGTAGAAGTATACAATCCCAAGACTGATGTGTGGCTGCTTTTGAGTTCCTCAATGGTTGTTGGTCGCTCTTATGCTGGTGTTTTAGTGATTGATAAACCTACTGGATACCAGTGAAGACAAATATTACTTGACCTATTTTAATTGTAAGAGTACTGTATTTACCTGTATATGTATATATATCGCTAATAATTTGGCTGTTTTTCCATGCTCGCAATATATAACTTCTGCATCAGTTTAATTACTACCTATCTACATAATTTACCGGAATTTTGAAAATTTTTGTATTGATGATTGCCGTTTTTGTTGTTGTAGCACTTCCGTGTACTTCAAACTATTTTCATCCTCAGACTTCTGTGCTATACACTTTTTCTTTTTGGACCAGAACCTGTTTTCCTAATGTATCCCACATAATCCTAATTAGCTTACCACACAGCCTGCGTAATTTAACTTGCAAAATAAAGTATAGATTCACAAACGTTTACTGTTCTAATCTGTAGAATACTTAACGTGAATAAATAACCCATGTACTTTGTGTTTTACCTGTAACACAAAACTAGAAATAGCCTGGTTATAACAGTTATAACCGTAGTTATAAATAGTATTTTATATATTTATTTATTTATTTTGAATGCACGCACATGTAATTCACTCTGAAAACAGAGGAGACAGAACTTACCAACAAAAGCAGGCATACTTGTGCTAAAGTGGACGTATATAACGCCTGCTTTAGGTACTATAATGTGATTTGAGCAGTCATCACGAGTTAACAAATGCACTAATAAAATATTTATTTACTAATAAAGTTTATTGTGGAACAATAAATTCCCAAACTGTTTAACTCTTTAAAAAACCATATTTATTAATTAATTCATAATTTCCGGCAGCTGTGCACATCCACCGTAGCTCCGGGCTTAAGGCCGGCTGAGCAGGTGGTTCAAAGGATCCCAATGCCAGGGCCGATCTATGTGTTGGAATAGGAAAGGGGGAAATTGAAATAAATCAGTTTACATGCGTATTGTTATACGAAAGCCTCTATGATTGCCGAATTTTCAAAACTGCACCCTTGGGGTAGGGAATTATTGTGTTGTTCGATATTCGATACAACAGGCGTAATGAAAGTTTGTGTGATGTATGAATTCATTTTTTACTATTCTAAATCGTATTTGATATCCCTTATCGAACTTCAGTTTCTAGACTATTGTAGTTTGCAAAAGTAATATTTTTATATTTATTTTCCGAAACATATCAAACAAAAAACTGCTTCTAGTGCACAAGAATGTGACAGCTACAACCAACATTGGGAAAAAATTACAACGCAGAAAAGGCCAAAAAATTGAAAAGTATATTTGGCCAAACAACTTGCTAACTCCGAAACAGTACGTCGTAGAAACTTTTAACCTTAGATTCCCTCAGCGGTGCACAGCAGAGACAAACTATTGACTGATTCTGATCGGTTTCGTTAGGGTTCAACACGCCACAGAATATACGAATCAGGGAAACTCAGTTTTAAAAGCTATCATTTTTAGCAAAATGATGATAAGCCTACTGAACAACCTACATGACAACACACTAAAGTACTCTACTACCTGGACGACATCATAGTACCATGTAGCGTACGCAATATCGCATCAAAAATAAATATCGCAAATATCGTTATCGCATGTAAGAAATATCGCAATTATCGCAAATAGTAACCCGGCCCGTCCTGCGGACGGAACTCTTCGTTGCCTAACAAAGTAATCGCAGGAGCATAAACTATTGCTTAGTTATAATCTGTTTTTTACAACAAACCAACATTTTTCCTGACCTAATGTTAGTTAATTGAATGACAAACTTTTGAATTTGCAATACTACTTACCACCTACTTACCAACAAAGGCCTAAGTAAATATTACACGATCAGAAAAATAATACAGATTAGGCTCGTCGGAATAACTTCATAACCAAATCTGCTAATTATTAAAAACTCATAGCAGACTCTGTTAATAGGGCCCCGCAGCAATTATATTAGCGGGTAACGGATTGAACTTTTTGCGTCCACGGATGTTAATATTGATAAAAGTAAAACCGTTGCAATATAACAAAACTCATGATTCTGCAAACCACTTGATTATTCCTTTTAAGTAGGTATGTCCACGCGAATTATTTTATCAATTACCTAATAAGTTAAATAATGGCGAGAGCAATCCTGAGAGAGAATTGAGTTTTATAAGGGGGTTAGTAGGCGTGATTGGGTAAGCGGTTAGGACTGCAGACTGTAACGAAATTTACAGTCTCAGACCCGGCTTTGATTCTTGGCCACTACTTGATTGTTTACGGCTCGGTGTTGTACGGTAAACGTCACTGGATGGTTGATTGAAACCCAATCTCCTTCGGTGCTCCTTAGTGACCACTACTTACTGTAGGGGCCTAGGGAATGGGACTCCTTTATTGTGGGGGAGGGGACGGGGATAGGTGAAAGGGTGCAAAGACCGAGACGATCTAACGCGGTAGCCTCCTATTTCCTAACCCACAGTGACTGGTTGAGTCTGGTTGTAAGAACTCCAGTTATATTGACTTATAGTATTTATTTATGTTTTATTTTTTATTAGGGGGTTAGTCCTGAATATTTGCTACTTGAAAATTGTTTATCCAGCGTTTTAGCTATTGCATTCCTATAGGATGTTTATTTTCATTTTTCCCTACACAGTTAGTAGAAAAATTACGATTATTTGGTTTGCACTTTTAAAGTTCCTCTACGAAATATGCGTGTTAATGTGAGCTAAACTAAAGCATGCTTGGGTTGCTCATAAATGTGGCAGCAGACTGCGTGATTTTCATTTTGTTATGCGCATAACGTAAATAACTGCAGTGGGGTGATTTTTATACCGTGTGATTTCATTTATATTTGTTTTGTTATTTGTAAAATATCAATTGCAAGGACATACAGAAGTTTCAAATTAATTAGTTTTTATCGCTTTCTTTAAATGAGATATTAATTTTGTGATAGTAATCTAGAGAGTGTTTATAGTTTTTAATTCAGTTTTATTAGGGGGTAAGCAAGTTCTGCTACCTCATTTAAGGTATGAAGGGACTATTGGAAAGCGCCACAGTAGTTTGGAATGTTTTTGAATAAATTATCGATGCGGACTATTATTTATTTTAACACGTTGCAATTACCTTTATTGCAAATTCAAAAGTTTGTCATTAAATTAACTAACATTAGGTCAGAAAAAATGTTAGTTTGTTGTACAAAACAGATTATAACTAAGCAATAGTTTATGCTCCTGGAATTACTTTGTTAGGCAACGAAGTGTTCCGTCCGCAGGACGGGCCGGGTTACTCAAAATTGTGTATCTAGATTAGTTTACAACTTCAAACCATGTAGTTAAAACATTTTGAAATTTTTAAAATTATGTAGATAGAAAATTTTGAAATTTTTAATTTCATGTAGTGAGATTATTTTGCAATTTAAAATCAAGCAGTTAGAACAATTTTCACTTTTAAAAATCATGCAGTTAGATTAGTTTTAAATTTAAAACCAAGCAGTTCGAACATTTTGCACTTCTTAAAATCATGAAATTGGAGCAACCCGCATTTTATAATCATGTAGTTACAACCATTTGCAGTTTTTAAAGCCATATAGTTGGAAATTGGGTTTTTAAATATGCATTTAGAGGAATTTGCATGTTTCGTAACTATGTTATTATGAATGATTATTATGAGTAGAGGTACACTTATTTGCGTTTAAGGTAAAGTGGAAGGAATCGGTTTTGATCCTTCAACGACGAATTGTCGAACGGTCTGCAGTTTTTATAATGTATCGCTGTTGAAGGATCAAATGCGCTTCCTTCCACTTTACCTTAAAAGCAAATCCGTGTCCTTTTACTTTTGATGACCCAAAACGTTCTAACTACATGGCTTTAAAAACTGCGAATGGTTCTAAATACATGATTTTAAAACGCATATTGCTCTAACTTCATTATTCTAAAATGTTCTAACTGTGTGGATTTAATTTGCAAACCAAACTAACTATATGGTTTTTAAAAGCTCAAAATGTTCTAACTACATGATTTTAAAAAGTACTAACTGATCTCCTTACATACATACTTTTGAATATTATAGGTAGTTTGAGTTTTTTACATTTCTAAAATGTTGTATTTAGAACATTTAACACTTTGTAATATTTTGCAATTAGAATATTTTTAAGTTTTGTAATGAAAACATTTTGTACTTCATAGAAATTATGTAGTTCGATTTTTTTGCAACTTAAAACCATGCTGTTAAAGGAATTCGCGACCGTAATCATGTATTTAGTGCATTTTGCATTTTTTTAAATTATGAAGTTAGAGCAATTTGCATTTTAAAATTATGTAGTTAGAACCATTAGCAGTATTTAAAGACATGCAGTTAGAACGTTTTGGGTTTTAAAATATGCAAGCAGAGGAATTTGCACTTTTCATAATCATGTTATTATGAATTGGCCAGCTAAAACGCATATTTAAGTCAAAACTGGAAGGACACGGATTTGCTTTTAGGACAAAATAGATGAAAGCAGGTTTGCTTTCAGCGAAAATTGGAAGGAAACTGATTTAATCCTTCAACGACGATATTATGTAATAAGCTTCTGTTTTGCAGAAAGTTTGCAAGCTACCTACCTAAACTGGGCAAACTATCTCAAATTTCACTGTGTCTTGGAGGTATATTACACGGAACGCCACACAGGTTGGAGTTAAAGTAATACATTTGATGCCAAAATGTAGGCAATTTAATTCTCTATTATTTAATACAATGATAGAGAATAACATGCGGTCATCGTGTTAAAAGCAGCCAGCAAACTGTGGCAAAGTTTTTATGTTTATGGGTTCTTAGTTCTTGCTTAAGTAGCACAACTAATATGCACAGACAATTTATTTTTGAAGTGTCCTACGTTTATAAACACCTCCAAGATTCAGGGTTAAAAATAGGTAAGGTAACCCGACACGATACCGGACACCGGACACCGGAGTCCGGAGACCGTGATTTGGATTTTATTATTATGTAGATATCGCAACTTTTTTCTAAAACTGTACTATCGTTGTAAAAAACATAGTTTGACATTCTGTGGTATTCCTCCCTTTACGTGGTACTAAAACAAGCTGGGGTGCTTGGCCTTTGCAAAGCTGGCACCATGCCATTAGACCGTCCTTGCGCAAACAGAAATGAGACCAAACATTAGATTTTTTTTATAAGTCGGTGTAACTTTTGAATAGTCGTCTGGATTAAACGAAGCAATTTTTGATTTTGAAACTACCTTAAAAATCTAACTTTAATTTGAAAGCCTAAATGCGATTTCACAAAAGACGTGGGTAAGGAGCAGACCGAAGCATGCAAATGGAAACTAAAACTTAAAAAATCCGGCGCTTCGCGCCGGATTTGTCGACCGGGGGCGGGCCCGAAGTAGATGCTGAGCTTCAACAAATGCGCAACACAATTTATGTTACGCTAAAAGATGATATTAGATTTATGGAAGCTCCCCTACCATCAATATACCATATACGAATGTGCGTAGCATGTAGTTCAATATAGCTGAATAATGTTGAAAAATTGCACTATTCACAAATGATGTCATTTATAGAGGCTCTTCTACCACCAATAAGCCATATATAGAAGTACGTGGCATGTAGTTAAATATAGCTAGAAAATTTGTAAGAATTGCCTAATTCACAAATAACGTCATTTATAGAGCCTCCTCTACCACAAATAAGCCATTTACGAATGTACGTTGCAAGCAGTTAGAAAAATAATAATAGTTAGATAAAGGTATTTATAAACGATCTGTGTATGTATTCTTGTAACACCCCTGCGTTCAAAGTATCTGTTTGCCTAATTTTCAAACAAATGCAGAGCGGAACCCCAAAATAGTGATATCCAGATGACGTCATTTATGGAAGATCCCAGTATGAATACTGGAGGCATTCCATAATATAGGTACCCGTTTACCTCATTTTAAAACTAAAGACAGGCGGGATACTTGAAATAATAATATTTTAACAACGCCATCTATGAACGATTTCCCTATGAATACTAAAAAACATTGATTTAATTCTTGGTCGGTTTAACTGCTAATTGCGAAGAAACTATAACGTTAATAATAACCAAAAACTATACAGCACTTCTCCCTCGCTTTTCTGGGCGATTAAAAAAGGCTTCAATATAAAATCTTCAAAAATGCGACCTGTAGCGTGCGACCAACTGATATTGTGACAGACAGACAGACAGACAGACAGACAGACAGACAGACAGCAAACACCAGACCAATAGATGCTTGCTCAGCATCTAAAAAATCATATGTTGAGGTCATACGTCCACCTAATTTCTGAACTAATTACAGTAGGGATCTCTAAAATAGTAAAATTCAATTGACGTCATTTACGGACGATCCCCGTATGTAAGCTTGAAAATTCAATGTTATATATATAAGTTAACTTAATTTTAGAACTAAAGGCATGTGAATTTCTAAAACGGTAGAATTTGAATGACGCCCTTTATAGACAAACCCTGCATGCATACTAGTAAAATCTTATGCTAAGGATATATGTCAACCTAATTTCTAAACCTATGATAGTGGGGATCCCTAAAAAAGTAAAATTTGTATGACGTCATTTTTGGACGATCCCTAGATTCATACTTGTAATATCCTATGGTAAGGATATATGTCAACCGAATTTCTGAACTGTTGACAGTAAGGATCCCAAAAATAGTAAAATTTGTATAACATTATTTATGGACGATCCCTGCATGCATACTAGTAAAATCCTATGTTAAGGATATATGTCAACCGAATTTCTAAACTTATGATAGTAATAATAATAATAATAATTTATTCATTTTGTCGATTTGGCCGCAGCCCATACAACATTGTTTAGATATATACAATTAGAGATTTACAAAAATTATTGTTGGTCCTTGGTTAGACCATGTCGGTTAAAGGTAAAATATGTTAATATGATAAGCAGTTATTTTTAGTTTATGTAATGCCTAAAAAGTAGGTCATGATTTAAGATATATTAAATACAACCATGGCAATCATGTATCCTTAAATTGTTAAAAATATTCGCAATAATAAAGTATGCACAGTTGAAAGTGTTAAGCTTCGGACGACGATTCAGCTTCTCTTGGCCAGAACCACTCGAACAAAACCGCTTTCCATCAAGATCATTTGCCTTTTTGGTCATCAATTACTGAAGTGAAGAATATGTTATATGAAACCACCAGTGCTAAGTTTTAGTAAAACACCCATTGAGGACGCTACGGATCTGAGCCAAGGGTACAAAGGGACAATTCTGAAGCACAAGCGCGGAGCAGAGCGAATTACGGGGGCAGGACAGAAGCATAGGCACTGAGCAGAGAGTTACGGGGGCAATACGGGGGCAATACGGGGGCAATACTGGAGCACTGAGCAGAGAGAGTTACGGGGGCAATACGGGGGCAATACGGGGGCAATACTGGAGCACTGAGCAGAGAGAGTTACGGGGGCAATACTGGAGCACTGGGTAGAGATAGTTACGGGGGCACTACTGAAGCACTGAGCAGAAAGAGAGCCACGGGGGCAATACTGAGACACAAGTACCGAGTATAGCTAATTATAGATTAAATACTGAAGCACACCCACAGCAGAACTAGTTACGGAGGCAATACTGAATCACAAGCACTAAGCAGAGCAAGATACGGAGGCAATACTAGAGTACAATCGCTGAGCAGAGGAAATTGTCATATACTTACTGAAGCACAGCCATCGATGATGTTTGCATATTGAATTGCGTAATAGTTAGTTGCAGACTCAGACTTGAGACTTGGAGGGTTTACTCTTCATCAATACAGTTGTAGAAGAAGTTCCGAATTCTTATAGCTTCGTCCCAGAAGTTAAAGATCAGTCCAAATCCTTCAGTGTCATGGTATCTTTTGAATATGTCAGGCACTAGGCTATCTCTTGTCGGTTTGGAGTTTGAGAGTCTTTTCAAGAATTTGGTCCTTGGCGGTATATAGTGCGGGCAGTTGAGCATTATGTGAAAGACATCCTCTACCTCCCTTCCACATAGGTCACAGTCAGTTGCTTCTGTACGCTTCCATACTTTGTTCATGCCATTAAGGTTGCTCACTTTTCCTCTAATTACTATCCTAGGTAGGCCTGTTCTTAGGTTTAGCACAAATTTTGTTAGGTTCCAGGGCAAGTCTAAACTTGTGTTGTTTGCAAACTAAACTTATGATAGTAGGGATCCCTTAAATAGTATATATTTTTATGACGTCATTCATGGACGATCCCCGCATGCATACTAGTAAAATCCTATGTTAAGGATATATTATGTCAACCGAATTTCTAAACTTGTGACAGTGGGGATCCCTAAAATAGTAAAAATTTATATGACGTCATTCATGGAAGACCCCTGCATGCATACTTGTAAAATGCTATGTTAAGGATATATGTCAACCGAATTTTTATACTTATGACAGTGGGGATCCCTAAAATAGTAAAATCTGTATGACGTCATTTATAGACCATCCCTAGGCTGCATTGTTAACGTCTGTAAAATGATGAGGAAGGAGAATTCCGAATGCCTGAGCTGGTATTCGAAGAGTGGACCCTCGTCATGAGAACGCATATTTTCCAATTTTACATTTCAGTGTCAAACTAACGACCACTATACCAGTCTGCCCTGTGAACGTACATATGTCAGCAGTACATTTACTTGTAATGGATATTGGTGAAAATTTTCCATGTGTATTTCTAACGGCGAAAGTTGACAAGCTCTCAGCTCCATATGTACCTTCCATGTATTATCAGCCCTTTTTTTTATCTTGAAACATTGATTTAATTCTTTGTCGGTTTAACTGCTAATTGCGAAGAAACTATAACGTTAATAATAACCAAAAACTATACAGCACTTCTCCCTCGCTTTTCTGGGCGATTAAAAAAGGTTTCAATATAAAATCTTCAAAAATGCGACCTGTAGCGTGCGACCAACTGACATTGTGACAGACAGACAGACAGACAGACAGACAGCAAACACCAGACCAATAGATGCTTGCTCAGCATCTAAAAAGGAAAGGCAAGAACAAGGAAAATATTAAAAATGAACGGGACCGCGCTGCGTGTGGCGCTCAATATATGATTTGAAAGGGAAGGGAATGCTTCACTGTGCCTTAAGAAAAAGACTATTAACCCTTATGCTTTAAGTTTGTAAAATTGCTTTGTTATAAATACACAGTGCTGAGCATTGGTGTTTTCGTGTGTTTCGCTCTATGCCATGCCTATATTTGCTAGTTTGATTTAAAAGGTTTGAAAAAAAAAGTCTTATGCGATATTTGCGATATTGCGATATTCTAATTTAATATCGCATTAGTATCTCATTCGTAAAAGTTGCGATATTTGCAATATTCATATCGCATCGCATTGCGTTTCCTAGTACCATTTAAAGATGTGGTCCAAAACATCAGCTCACTGAAAAATGTCTACCTGCGACAAATTAACAGCAACATAAACCCAATTCTTCAAAATGCAAACTGAGGTAAGAATACCAGATAAATGAACACGGCAAAAGACTGAGTGAGCCTAAAGCGCGTCGACTCTTTACGAAAAATGCGCCCACCAACTAGAGTGCAGTGCAGTCCACCGATCTATATAATACATAGATAGAGGAGATGAGGTTGAAACCGTCGCAGGCAAGGGACAGCGCACCATCTGTACTTTGTGCCTTTTCATACAAAAAATGCTTAAAGCACTAAAGTATTCTACCTTTCAAAGATGTCTCTCGAGTGTGCAAGTTAACATGTGTAGCTGCAATAGTTATAAATACCACCACCCGACGATCTTGTGATCTATTTTACTGATACTAGCATATTGGTGTTTCCTGTCAAAATGCAAATATCGTTAAATAAAACTAATGGTTGGTTTAAATTGAATAAGTTAAGGATTAATGCAAGTAAAAATAAATGGATGATGTTTCATAAGGCTCAGGATCATGTTAATTGTGACAAAGTAAACCTGTGATGGAAATGTTGAAAAAGTTAATATTGATTACGATTGATTGATTGATTGACTTTATTGTGCTTGAAGGCGAAAACACCCATCACACAAAGTTAGCAAAAAGTTTTACAAATGTAATATTCTGCAATTAGAATTAAGTAATTGTATGTACATTAAGAATTTTAAATTTTAAAGTTAGAATTGGAGGTTATATCATTAAACATAAGTTGATTTCTAGGTGCATACACATTTTCGTGGATTAAATAAAAGTATTAATTGTTTTCCATGGTACAAGTTATAATTGGTTAACGTTAGATATTTATAGTTACATGGTCGATTCAGAACTTAGGATATCACTAGTTTTTGCAATGGCTATTACTTGTTCAGTCATTATTGGGTTCTGGTTTTTCGTTAGTTTGGCTTTTTTGTTCGTATTTTTGTAATTTCTTTTCAACCAAAATAAACTGCTCGTCGTTAACTATGCACTTGTTGAATCCGTTGATTTTTACGCGTTTACCAAGGGCTTTCAGTTTTTTTACGTGAATCACTAACTCCCGTTTCACTTCTTGTTCGTTTTTTGAGAGATTTTCACTCACCCTAAACTTTGACCCTATAAGATGTTTACTTTTGATTAGAACTTCCATAGCTGCAAATGTGTTAGGAAGTTAAACTAGTACAGGCGACTCCTTTCCGTCCTTGGTTGTCAGTCTTTTGGCAGTTAGTATGTTGACGTCGTCGACCTCCATAGTTTCTATCATTACCTTATGTGCTATTTACATAGGATGTTCTTCGTTCGAAATTTCATAAAGTACTATGTACGACTTGTCAGCTGCAATATTCTTGTCTATTGAATTTAGTCTGTTTTCGATTTTATTTATTTTGTTTTCAAATTCTTTTAACTTTTTGTTGATTTCTGCTAGAGCTGACGTTACTGCTTTAGTCACTGTAGTCTCCAGTTCTTTAGTAATTTTGTCAATTTTTGATTTCATGGTATCCAGTTTATCTAATTTATTCATTATTGCTTCTAACGGGTCAACAGTAGAACCTGGACTTGTACCAGCTTTTCGTCCTTTTCCAGTCATCCTGTTTCACAATATATTTAGTGCTAGTATTACAGGGACCAATGTTTATGAGAGGTTACATGTAAGTCTTCGGCCTAGCCGTATACTAATAAAATTATGACTTAGCTGTTATTTTTCTTCTGGTTGTTGGAGGTCTTTATGTACGTTGTATGGCTCCTATTGGGAGTTTCTTCCTATATGTTTCCATGGGCTCCTGTTTTTCTCTCTTTTTGGGAACTTCTACACTTTATAATTTCTCCATTCTTGATTTTACTTAAACTTTATCCACCTGCTCACCTTATGTTATGTGCATTTTTACTTTAATGTTTTAAAATCCATGTCAAATTTTGATTTATAAGTTCAAACCACGTCGAGGAATTTGAGAGTATGACCTTACACCACGAGCGCTTGAAAAAGTTAATATGTTTAGATATTTAGGTGTGAATATTGATTCTGATCTAACTTTAAAGCAGCACTATGCAATTGTAGAATCTAGAATATATGTAGCTATAAATGTCATACTAACGAGGAAATGGTCACAACCTATAGGTTCAAATTTCCACCTCGTATTAGTTTTTAAAAGAGCATGCCAAAAAAGTAAGAATGGCTAGTAGTAGGTGGGTCACTATAGCAAGGTTTTTCAAGTAGGCAAATACATTGTCTAAAAAAGCATAAAACCATAAGAAATCAATGGTTTTATTTTACATTTATAGGTTTTTTCAACAGTTTTGAATATAAAAAAATTCACAAGCTACTTGGTTGAGGTAGCACTATCTACCTCAACCACAATTATAGCCAGAATTTCGTAGTAGGCAAAACTATTTTTCAAAAAGCATAAAACCTCAAGAAATCAATGATTTTACCTCATATTTGTTGATTTTTCAGCAATTTTTAAAAACTTACAAAATTTACAAGCTACTTAGCCCAATTAGCTGTTTTTAACCTAACTAAAACCCTGGAAAGGATTTCCAAGTAAACAAAAACAGAATAACACCTCAAGAAATCATTTATTTTACCTCATATTTGTTGATTGTTTTGCAGTTTTCAAAAGTCACAGATTTGACAGGCTATTTCAGCCAACTAGCCTTACCAAAACCTTACTAAGACTCTTATAATTTATACTTTAAATAATAATTCATTTTTACTTAATAATTGTTTTCTCATAACATGGACAGTAAAATTAGAGCGAGATAGACTTACAAACTTCAGAAAACAGCCCAAAAACACAATAAAACAAGCAAATCCAAAACTGAAAAAATTAACACTTTTTGTATTTGTATTTAATAATTATTTTCTATATAAACAGGACTGTAAAATTAAAATTAATGTGTGGGTGACTGATGAAGAACTCAATCCAATTAATTTTAGAGGTGAAGAAATGACAATTACTTTATCTTTAAAATATTAATAAATCAATACAAATACTGAATATATAAAATATGATAAAACATCTATAAGAGATTGTCAATAGAAATAATAACAAAACAGAGCATAAAGCAGTAAACGGGTCGGAGACCCTTAACGGCACAGCCTGTTCAGATGCTTTAAATATAAAAATTAAACCACCTTGGAAAAACATAATAGAGCGATTAAAAGAATACTATTCTAAACAAAAAAATTAATTAAAAATGTTTTCTATTTATTAATGAATGCGCAAAAAGTGATTGAAAAATACTTGGATCTTTAACATCCAATAACTACAAGTGATGCTATAAAACTTTGTTGATTTAAAGATTATTTACAACAAGAAAAATCACATTTGAATGAATCGGTAGCAAGTATAATTAGCATTGATAATGTAGATATTTTTTTTCTATTAGAGAATAGTTTCTTTAAAAATGGGGTTAATTTAGTAAAAACGTCAAATAATACAAGATATACAGGTACAGAGTTAATTACATTAGGTTATAATAGACCCATATTTCTATTTAGTAAGGTAATTTTAACATTTGATGATACAACGATTGTACAGTATAACAGACCAGGCCATGTAAGTTTAATTCAAGGATTATTAGAATATAATGATGTTTTTAGTTCAAATAGAGGACATGGTCAATGTTGGTCTTTAGATGATAATTAATACTCTGCAAAAATTGACAAAAACCTATGATTTGCTAATAGACATGATTTATTATTCAAATTTCATACAAATGCAGGAGATAAAGGTAAAGGTCGTTTTGTAACTTCACATATCTTTGGATTTAAAGGTACAATAGTATCAGAAGTAAGAGTTTCTGTTGATTTTATTAGGGATGTGATGATGTTAATGATGATGCTATATTTTAATGCAGTACTCAAGCAACATAAGGTAGATGATGTTGTTGATGGGTTAATAATTAAAACATCTCTAAAATGGCTAATGCCTTATATTGAACCAAATTTTAAAATGTCTAGTGAAATATCTGGATATCTTACAACTCATCCATAGATCCTATACAAATTTATAATAAAACATCTAGAAACATTTCCTGTTTTACCAGCAATGACTTTAGAAAAAAATGTAACTACTATCTCAGGACTATAAAATATTAAAGGTTTTGTAGTTGGATTTCAAACTAATCGTTTAAATAGTCAAAAATCTAATATTTCTGTATATAATCATTGTAGCGTTCGAGATGGTTGGATATCTTTAAATTATGTAGATTATCTAGAAATTAAATTAAATGGCGGTAATGGTTTAGGTTATATACAAAACTTTGATCAATATTCAAATTATTTACAAATTTAAAACCTGAAATTGCACCTTATGGATTTCAAACAGCTTATCCTTTGTATTGTTTTGATACAACTTTTCAAGAAGATCGTATTAGAGGCAAAACAATAATTATTATTATTTAATTTAAATTTAGTAAAAATGTAGCAGCAAATACAACTGCTTATAATATTATATACAACAGTTGGTAGAAAAATGCAAGTTAAATATATGAGTACTTATAAAACTTATTGAATTTTTTCTTTCATATAAATAATTAATATTTTATTCACAGAAAGCCAAGATAAGGCTATTAAAAATGCCTTCACAAATAAAAAAGGCGAAACATTACATCTAAATAAAGCTTAATTCAATAAAGATGACGGTTATCTAATCAATTTAACACAAGTTCAAATAAAACAAATTATTGGTAATAATTTTAATTTCAAATTGTCAGGTTGTCAATGTAAAAAAATTATTACACATTTATCAAAACATATTAAAGAAGATGGTGCATTGCCTCTTGTAGCTCTAATTTCAATTATAACTAAAGCAGCCGCTATAATTGGTGGAATTGGGGCCGCTTCCGGAGGCGTTAGTCAAATTGTTAATGCAGTTAATAATAAAAATTTACAAGATAAAATGAAACAGAATTAAAAAGACATAATAATGAAGTTGCAAAAATCGGAGCCGATTGTTTTTAAACCTTCCTCATGAAAGCATTAACAAATATAGAAATGGATAAATATGCTAGTCAAATATTAAATAATACAATAAATAAACAAATAACTTATACATTTTGAGGCTGCGCAAAGGGCCTTGGAGGCTTTGCCGGTGTATTTATGAGATAATTTACTTTTAAAACTTGAGAATATAGAAATTAGAATATTAAATCTAGACAGCAATAATAATCAAGGAACTCACTGGATTTTATGGTATGAAAACAATATAAAATACTAATATTTTAAATAGTTTTCAAATCAGATGTATTTTTTTGCCTTAATTGATTATTTCCATCAATATATGGTTCTAACCAGGCACTTTGATTATATTAAATTGCGCTATGAATTTTTGTTAGTACTCATCTATGTTGTAAAGCTTGTTGTAAAGTTCTATAATTACATACTAATCCTTTTTGATCCTCTAAACTAGCCATTAATTTTTTAGATCTTCTATACTTTTTAATTTTTTTTAATCTATGTTGATACTCAGATAATTCAGTATCCTGTACTGTTTTATGCATAGGAAAAAATGGATAATCATTTTGCAAATCATGCAATTTTTCATAATATTCTAAATCCACTTTAAGTGTATACCCAATATCACTATCAATATCTAATGTTGTTATATTGTTATATAAATTATTATATTCATCTTCCATGCACCATTTAAACCCATTATTAGGTAACTTAAATGACTTAGCATCACCATATAAGTTATTTGCATCAACGGGGGCTAGATATGATGAATCGTTTGTGTTATCATATTTACTCATATATTTATTATTAGCTCTTACATCCCTATTCATTTTTCCAGATAACCCACCTCTTATTATCTCCTGAAACATTAAAAGCATATCTAGATCCGTTAAATGTGTATTCTTTGTGAGATGTTAGCTGACTTCTAACTAGTCTCGATAAATCTTTAATATATACATACTGACTATTTTCTTCTTTGTTAGTTATTAAAAGTAGATTAACAAGGTTCTCATTCCTAGTTTCGTGTGAACAGGTATCACAAATATTTACTGCTACACCTTGTAATATATAAACATTAATTGATAAATCATTTTGTAATCTGAACTTCTTCAAACCATCAAGAGTTACAGGAAATTCTATACCACTAAAGTTAAAGTCTTCATCCCAATCAGAATTATTATATTGAGAAACTCCATCTAGATTAGTTTTTATTTCATTTTGATGTTTATAATATAACAAACAGTATTTAAAGCATTTATGGTCATTATTTTTGATATTTATGCATGCTTTTTGTTAGATACCCATTTTGGTAATTCTATATAAGATGACCCTTTTAAAGGTGTATATTTTCTCAGTTTAAAATCAGTTTTATTTATCTTTTTAAGGTGATAATAGTCTTCTTTATTGTCTTTCTCCTTAATATTATTTCGAAGTTTAATAAAACATTTAGCAATACTTAAATTTATATCTTTTTTTAATATTGTTTGATTATTAGAAGAATAGGTCATATCTTCATATAAATTTTCTCCTGTTGAAGGTATAAATTTGCTAAAAGTTCCATTTAAAACTAATTGCAATTTTATTTGTTTTTTATTAGATTTTCTTTAAGAATATTATAAATAATATATAATACTTCTGTATTATTTATTCTAATTAGTTTTGAATCATTTTTGAAATCTAAACTCAATGTTAGAAACACCTTTCAAAGCTTCTTCAGATTGATACAGTATAAATTCATTATTTTTAAATAAAATATCATACTTTAATCTTTTATTCGTTATATTTTTTCACATAAATGTTTTTTAGATTTTATATGATTATTCCATTTTTTCTGGAATAATAATTATTACAAAGTATACAATATTTTGTTTCTTCTTTTTTATAGGTGTTTTTGCCTCTTTTGTATTTTTAATATGGGTTTTAGTTAGTGAATGTTTATCCATATCTACCACTTTAACATTACATGTTTCACACTAAAGTTTAGCAACCACTTTTTCTATTATATTTATATGTGCTACAGATTTAAGATGGTGACTTCAATTTTTCTTTGATATTTGCTTTTTACAAGATTTAATATTTATATATGCTGTCATTTTATAAGAATAAAATTATTAAGTAAATGGTGGACGTCCAATTTTAAAATTTAAAAAAATAGTTTTAGTATGAATAATTATAAAAAAAATTAAAATATGAGGTTTTTTTTAATTATTAGGAAGAATGAGACCATTAGTATTAGTAATATTAATATCATGATATTGATACATTTTACTAGGTTTTAGAATATTATACTTTAAACATCTACCAACATTATTTTCTAATAGTTGCATAAGCATTTTTATACAACGAGCTGGTAAATAAATATTTTTACTATTTTTAGCATCAATATTTATAAGCAGTTTAACTTAATTTATTCCAAATTTTTCAGAATGTACTGTTTTACATCTCAAGATAGCAAATTTCACTTTGATTTGTAACTGGCACAATTTGACATAACTCTCAAGCGAAGCGTTACAGTTTTCCTTTTCTTATTTTATAAGAAAAAAATTTATACGTAAAATTTCAAAGCGGGGCAAAACCCCTTGAGGACCAAGGTCTAAGCAAAGCCACTTCCTGAACCAGTGTTTGTAATACTTTTATTTCATAGTTATTTGAGATATTTACTAGCAATATAAAACTTATCAAGGTTATGTCTGTATCGTTTTTCACAGGCATGAGAAGTTAAATCAATAGCTATAAAGGAATAATCTTTTTTCAAACCTTTTTGACAAAACTGCATAATATCTTGTAAATCCATATCTATTGCAATCCTATCACTATGTAAGTTTTGGATATCTTTATTAAATAATCTAAATTTGAAAAAAATTTGAATTCATTCCAATAGATCTTCAATCCAATTCGAAATATGACTGAATTAAATAAAATATACACATATTATTATGTCAACCTCTTGTCAAATAACTTTTTATTACATCCTGATTCTGACGATTCATTACATCATTAAAAATTATAACAGTTTTCAATTTAGAATCAATTTCTTTAGGATCTGGTATATCATCTTCAGTGTTAAATATTGTTATATTTATATTATTTTTATTATGTGTTTTTAATCCTTTACATATTTTTTCTATTAGTTTTAATTCACAAATACCATCTTTTTGTATTTGGTTTTTATTTTCAAGTAACGCAATTACATGGTTTTTTGATAGATTATTTTTATGCTTTAATTATTATTTGATATGTATCTTGTTGGAGACCATCTTCTACCAATATAAGATTATTATAGTCTGATATTTCTTTTTGTGATAAAAATTTGATAACTAGACAACTCTTTCCACAATTACTTTCACCAATAACTAAAGACCTAAATATATTACGAAACAGGTAACTATGGTCAAATTTTGGATTTTTATTCCAAACAAATATTGTTTTATTATTCACAAATTATAATCTTTATTTTTCATTAAAAGCATATCAATACGTGATTCAAGTCTTGAAAATTGAATTTCCAAAATTTTTAGTTTTTCCTCTTGTAAAGCATTAACATTTTCAATATTTGTTAACTTAGTACTAATATCTTCTAAAACAATAGTACATCGACTATTCAAGCATAAATGTGTAATACATGAACCCATTTATATTAAAAACAATTTGAAATACAATAATATTAATAAACGTAACGTTAACGCTAATAAACGCTAATGTAACGCTAACGCTAACGCTAACAAACGCTAACGTACGCTTACGCTAACAAACGCTTACGCTAACAAACGCTTACGCTAACTAACGCTGACGCTAATGAACGCTAACGCTAACAAATGCTAACACTAACAATAGAACGATGCACGATGAACGCTTACGCTAACGCTAACGACAAATTGTGTTTGATAAAATGAAAAAATAGGGAAAAATTATTGAATAATACTGTTGAACCAATACATTGTACCTGGTTTATAATCAGTTACTTCAATTTGTTAGCTTGTATTAGATATTCGAAATATTGCTGCTTTTTTAGTTTCAAAATTAATGCATGTATTAGCAAAATCATCAAAAGGTATATTACGAACTCTTTGACTAAAATTGGTTCCTTCAAAAGAAGGTGTGTTATACGAATAAAACCAGTTAGAAATGCTATTTTATTATTTAGCTTTGTTAATTTGAGACCTCCGATGACATATTTTTCATATTGTTGTATCCGAAGGCCTGTTGGCATAGCTTCCGGTAATACTACTGGGTTTTTTCTAGAAGTCTAATATTTTTATTTATTTTTATTACTTCTGTATTAATTCGACTATCTAAATCGGCAAATAATAAATCTTTTGATGCAATTTCAGCTTGTTTATTACGTTCTATTAAATCAATAATTTTAATATTTTCTTCTTTTAGTTTTCTTTCACTTTTAGCTATCTCCGTATATATCTTATTATTAATATTACTATCTTTTTGAATAAGATTGTTAATTTGAGTACGGTTTATTTTTACAGCAGTAGTATTAATTTTACATTTGTTATCAAAAACAGATGTTTGGTTATTAATATCACCTATAGGATTCTCTATTTCATTGTTTTTATTAGTTAAACTATTTTTTAATTCATTTGTCTCATTTTTTAATTTTCTTATTTCAACATCATTACTTTGCATTTTGTTCAATATATTTAAAGTATTTGATGTTATCTCTTTAGTCGTTTTTCTAATATATCCAAATTTTGAAATCATTTGTTATGAAATTTTTATTTCATATATGCGGGTCAAGGACCCTTTAGTGCATTGCACGCCTTTATAAAATCATTAGGACTAACAATATTATTTATTACCTGTAAACATAAAGAACTACAAGCATTTGTTCCAATTTCTTGTAATTTATTAGTTGAATAAACTATATCTGACTTTAAATGTTTACAAAACTCTACTGGTGGTCTATGATCATAAGAATCAAAATAATAGTGTTTGTTATTGTTTTTTTTTGTCCGCAATGGGCCCTATTGGCCTTGGCAGTGTCCATATGGACCAGCTTATCGATCCACATTGTGCCCAATATTAATAATTAAAAAAAAATAAAATATTGTTTTTATATCATAAAGTCCAATGAGTTCCAGGGCTATTATTGCTATCAAGATTTGATATTCCAATTTCTATATTTTTAGGCTTTAGAGGCTTTAATGGTAAGTTATCTTTAATAAATACGCCTCTAAATAAACCAGGCTTTGAAACGCATATTTGTCTAGAATATTTATCCATTTCTATGTTTGTTAGTGCTTTTAAAAATACCACTTCCAGACTTTGTTTTTGATTTGATTTCAACATTATGTCTCTTTGTTTCAGCTAATTTTTATCTTGTGACTTTTTATTATTAACTGCATTAACAATTTGACTTACACCTCCTGCAGCAGCCCCTACTCCACCAATATTAGCAGCTGCTTTAGTAATTAATGAAATTAGAGCTTAAAGAGATAATGCACCTCCTGATTTAATATGCTTTGATAAATCTGTAATAATATTTTTACATTGATAAGTTATAATTTTAAATTAAAATTACCTTTACTTTTTTGTTTTATCTGAAGTTGTGTTAAATTAATTGGATATCCATCATCTTTATTGAATTGAGCTTTATTTAGATGTAATGTTACACATTTTTGGTTTGTAAAGGCATTTCCAATAGCTTTATAATGACTTTCTGTGAATGAAATATTAATCATTTATATAAAAGAAAACAGTTTAATAATTTTTACAAAGTACTTATAAGTACTCATATATTCAACTTGCATTTTTCTACCACCTGTTGTAGTCATAGAAAGTACTTGTTCTCTAAATATAATAACATAGGCAGTTGTATTTGCTAGTACATTTTTACTAAATTCGAATTGAATTTTAATACTTAATGTAACACCTCTAATACGATCTTCTTCAAAAGTTGTATCCAAACAATACAAAGAATAAGCTGTTTGAAATTCATAAAGTGCAATTTCTCGTTCTAAATTTGTAAATAGTTCTCTAAAATTTGAATATCGATCATAGTTTTCTATACAAACTAAACCATTTCCACTATTAAATTTTATGCCAGAATAATTTACATTATTTAAAGATATAGAAGCATCTCAAACATTACAATGATCAAATACTGAAATATTTAATTTTTGACTATTTAAACGATTAGTTTGAAATCCAACAACAAAACCTAAAATCTTTTCAGGTCCTGAGAAAGTAGTTAAATTACGATCTAAAGTCATTGCTGGTAAAACTGCAAATGTTTCTAGTTGTTTCATTATAAATTTATACGGAATCTTTAAGTGAGTTGTAAGATATTCAGATATTTCACTAGAAATTTCAGAATTAAGTTCAATATAAGGCATTCGCCATTTTAAAGATGTTATGTTATTTAAACCATCAACTACATCATCTGTACCTGCCGTTGCATGAGCACTAGATTTAAATATAGCATTATCATTAGGCACTCTAACAAAATCGACAGAAACTCTTACTCCTGATACTATTTTACCTCTAAATCCAAATATATGTAAGAATGGAATTATAAAACGAACTTTACCTTTATCTCCTGCATTGGCATTAAATTTGAATAATAAATCATGTCAATTTGCAAATCCTGGGTTTTTATTAGTTGTTGCAGAATATTAATTATCGTCTAAAGACCAGCATTGACCATGTCCTCTATTTGAACTAAAACCATCATTATATTTTAATAATCCTTGAATTAAACTGACATGTCCTGGCCTGTTATACTGTTCAACAGTTGTATCGTCAAATGTTAATATTACTTTACTAAATAGAAACATAGGTCCAATATTAACTAATGTAATTAACTCTGTACCTGTATATCTTGTACCATTTAATTTTTTTACGAAATCAATCTCAATAATAAAGAAACTATTCTCTAATAGAAAAACGTTATCTACATTATCAATGCTAATTGTAGTTGCTACGGATTCATTCAAATGTGATTTTTCTTATAAATAATTTTTAAATTTACAAAATTTTATTGCATAACTAGTAGTTATTTGATGTTGAAGATCCAAGTATTTTTCAATTACTTTTTGTGCATTCATTTATTAAAAGAAAAATTTGTAATTAATTTTTATATTTAGAATAGTATTCATTTAATCGATCTATTATGGTTTTCCAATGCGGCCCAAAAGACCTTGGAAGCTTTGCTGATGGTTTATTTCTAAATTTAAAGCATCTGAACAGGTTTTATGCTCTGTTTTGTTATCAACATCTTGTCTTATTGACGTTTTACTATATTTGATATATATAGTATTTGTTTTTATTTATTAATATTTTAAAGATAAGGTAATTGTTATTTCTTTGCTTCTAAAATTAATTCGATTGAGTTCTTCATCGGTCAACCATACCTTTATTTCATTGATATATTCCTGATCCATATTATAATATACTGGTTGTGTAGCTTTTTCTATAAATTTATAACCTGGTGGTACTTTCGGTGTAAATGAATGAGTACACCTAGATGGTCTATTGTCCAAGACTTTTTTAATATTTTCCTTATTCATTTACTATGTAATTTATTTATATGTATAGAATATATATTTGTAAAAGGTTTATCTGAAAAATGTGTTTTAAATTCATCTAGTATTTCAGTAGCTAATTCTATATCACTTTTATCAATGTTTGTATGACCTGCTAGATGACTAGCTAGAGTTTTTTCTAACTTGGGTGCTAGAATATCAGGATCATCTATAATAAATCTAATATTACTAAATTTTACTCGGTCAAAGCCTTGTCCTATTGCTGTTTTAAAACTTTTTTTATCTAATGTAGTATCACTCTGTAATCTTTGTTTACTAATTACTCCTTGTTTTTTAAGATAAGCAGAAATAATACCCCATTTTTCACCTTTAGAACTTCCTAATTTACCTTTCGGTGAGTAACAAGCTTAAGTTTTAACCATAAGCCACGCATATAAATCAGCATCATACATATCATATTGGGTTTTATCTGGATGTATTCTAGTTAATAATTCCTATACACCAATTGACAATTTATGTTTATTTCCTAATATATGTACAAAATCATCACCTAAATCTTGTAGTTTTTCATTTCCAATATAATAACCATCTGTGTACACATCGTTGTTTACTTGAAGTTTAATAGATAAAGCATCCTTAGATAAATTATCTAAATATTTAAAAGATATAGGACCCTCTTTATATTTTTAATAAATAAGTTCTGGTACATTTTCAATTGCTAATTGTGCCTCTATTTCGTCCTGTACAGATTGATTTGTTAAAGCTAGAATTTCTAACAATTGATCATTACCAGTTTTAAATTTCTTTAATTTAGTGTATTGATGATGTGCAATATTCTGTAAATGTGCATGTTTAGAATTGACATCTTTTTGAAAAAGAGCTAATTCTTTTAAAGCTGCTGTTGCTTTATTTTTGACTGAATCAGTTATATTTGGTGTTGCTTTAATAATTGGTGCATATTGTTTCTCTAGTTCTAATGTAAATGTAAAAGCATCATCACCTGTTTTCTCAATAATAAATTGTTCTCTCAATTTTCTAATATTTTCATTTTTTTTCATTAGTCTTATTTGACGTTTAATTTGTTCTGCTTTACTCATTTATATGTTTATTTTATACTATATTTTTTCACCCTCAGGGTTTTTAAGGCTATGCCTGTTTTGCTACATGTCTTTTAACACGTGGTTTGTATCATATTTTGTTTCATTTTAGGCTTCTGTTTCTACATTCTGAGTTTTTTATTTGTTCTGGTGTTAAATCAACTCAGCTATTAAAATTATTAGAATATCCCTTTCATTTTACTAAAGCTCTTATAATATTAGGATCTTTTGTCTTCTTTGTTTCTATAATATATTCATATTCGAAATCTTCTTCCCCTTTATTGTATGGTGTTATTTCATTTGCATAATACGTTCCTTTAATTTCTTTATTGTGATAGTCTACTAGTTTATAAGTTATAGAACTTGTTGGTAAAACTTCCTTGATATATAGTATTTCTTCAGCAAATTAAGGTTTATACACTATTAAATTTAGTTTCAAATAAATGTGTTCTTACTCTTTGACTAGGGTGAAGCCCTTCCTGTGAATTATTATTCTTGTTTTCTATTAATTCCCTTAATCTTAATTTTAAACCATAAAGATTTGATTATACAATTAATTCATTTTCTGGTTTACTTGCTTCAATAGGTGTCATTTTAATGCTTGTATGATTTGAATTATTATAATTTGTTATAAGATCTTGTAAGACATCAACTTATCTACTAGTTCCTTGTTTTGTCATATAATTATACATCTGTTGTTGATTTGTTCTTGCAAATCTTTCTACAATTATTGCTTTTGTTTCATTTTCTGTTGTTTACTAGTCGATATTGTAATTTTTAAACACATAAATATTCTTTTTACCACTACATTCCGTTCCTTTATCTATATCCATCATTATGTTTAACCCATTTCTCAGGCATAAAAACTAAATCAGCTTGCTATATCAAGTCTATACCAGGTGTATAATATCTTTTACGTTTAAATTTTGTAATTTTACCTAAATGCTTTGTATATGTATTTGGTGTAGCTAGATATTCTTCAACTATTTTAGATTTTAATCTTGTTTTTCTAGCTAATTCATTTATCCCAACAAATCCAGTCAGAGGGTTTTTATATACAGGAGCGAAAATTTTATATAATTTGTCATCTTTATCTTTATCTTTATCTAGTCTTTTTAAGACTTTTTTAATCCCAGTCCTAGATATTATTTTGTTTTAATTACACTTTTGGTTACAACACGTTTTACTTTTCCACTAAATGTAGGATTTTCAATTTCATCAATGTCTTTTTGTAATGTTTAATCTGCTTTATGTCTATTATCTTTATCTTTGTAAATCTTACATGATAAATCGTGATGCATTGCTGCTCTCTTTTCGCTATTCGTTCTTGAAATTTAGTACCTGGTCCTAGATAATTACTACTGGGTAGTGTACTTCTATATATTTTTCAATTGGATCACTATATCAACACCAATTTTGATAGTTTTGATAAAAGTACACTTTTGAGTATTAAAAACCGTGCATTTTGCTTTTATCATAGTTTTATTATTTTTAGGTATATCTGGTTCAATCTCTTTATTGGGTGTTTTAATCTTACATTTCGTACAAATAATATGACCTACGTCCTCCTTCTGCTTTGCGCTATTATTCATTTATTAACATACGTATTTTATGAATATTTGATTTTTTATGTCTTGCAATTTATCACGTCTTCTTATACATTTAAATTCACACATCACAGGTGCACTATCTGTTTCTTTAGAACAGACCTTACATTCAGATCATAAACCTGTTTTAGTTTCCTGATCTTGTCTAAATTCAGTTAACTGTTTTTCCTCCTTACAAATACTACATTTCATGTTATTGTTTCCAATTTTATAAGAAAACAATTAAGTAAAATCATTGAAATACATCACTTTTATGAGATCGTAGTTGTGGTCGTAGTCGTAGTTATGTTCTCAAAAACAATAAGGTAAAATCAATATAGAAATCAAAAATGTTGAAAAATGTGTTATAACTGCTGATTTTTCTATTAAAATAGCTTTAAATTATTCAAATAGGCTACTTTTCAAAAATGAGGTAGTAGTCGTAGGTGTGTGCCAGAACCTACATTTCCTCACTACTGCTAACGTTAGCGTTTGAGTTCGTTAGCGTTAGCGTTCGTTAGCGTCAGCGTTTGTTAGCGTTAGCGTTAGCGTTTGTTAGCGTTGTGATAAAAATGTTTAAAGTAGGTTTTATGTAATAATGTGTTTACAATCATAATTAAATATAATGTATTATATATAAACAATAATAAAATTTTAAAAAAATACTGTGTCGCAACCCTGCGTAAGGCGCTTATGGTTGAGTAATAATAATATCGTGATATTGATACATTTTAGTTGGTTTTAGACCAGTATACGCTAAATATCTACCAACATTATTTTCTAATGGTTGTGTAAAAATTTTAGTACAACAAGCAGGCAAATAAATGTTTTTACAATTTTTAGCATCAATATTTATACGCAGTTTAACTTGACCTACTTTTTATGTTCAGAATGTACTATTTTACATCTAAAAAAAGAATATTTTTTTTCAATTTAGAACTCTTTTAATTTTACATAGTTACGATTTTCCATTTAATTTTTTAGAAAATAAATTTATAAATAAAAATTCAAAGCGAGGCAAAGCCCCTTAAGGACCGGGGTTCGTTAATTTAACTATTTCATGTAGATAGTCTGGAATAACTATTGTACACAATTACTTCAGATATTTACTAGGAATATAAAAAAGGTCTAAGTTATGTCTATACCGCTTTTCACAGAAGTAAAATCAATAGTTATAGGCATAGTTTTTTCCAACGTTTTTGACAGAATAGCATAAATTCTTGTAAATCCACCATATCTATTGCAATCCTGTCACCATGTAAGTTTTGTATATCTTCATTAGGTAATCTAAATTAAAAAAATTTCATTCATTCTAATTCAATTTCGATCTAATTCAAAATATGACTGAGTCAAATAAAAAATACAGATGTTATTATGTATATGGATTTTTATTCTACACAAATATTGTCCTATTGTTTATTTAATTAGTTATTTATTATGATCTTTTTTTCATTAAAAGCATATCAATACGTAATTTACGCCTTGAAAATTTGATTTTCTAAGATTTTTAACTTTTCATCTTGTAAAGCATTAACATTTTCAATATTTGTTAATTTAGTACTAATATCTTCTAAAACAATAGTACATCGACTATTTAAGCATAAATGTGTAATACATGAACCCATATAATAAAATAAATTTAATAACCAAAACGTTTAGTGTCTAATTTTTGTGTTTTTTGGTCATATTCACACATTACTCTTTTATTACAATTTTCTTTGAATTTGTAAGATTTTTTCTGATTTTTTAATGTTTTGATAACACCATCTTTGATTCTCACTAAAATATCGTGTTTTGTAGTTACTTTTTTAACAGAACCTAACACAAGTTTTTGCATGTTTTCCATGTTAAGTTCTTTACTTTTTGTGTAAATACTTGCAAATCCTTTAAATTTATTGCATCCTGCATAATCAAGTATATTTTTTGTATAGAAATATTACTTAGGTCCTGTGACACGAAATCTATTATACCATGTGCTTAAGGATTGTATTTTGTCATTCCTATGAATTTATCTTCCCACTCACCGACATATTCACCAGTTACAAATTCAACAGGATGATCTATATTATCAATCAAACTACACTATCTGTATCCATGCCTCAAACGTTTTTTTGTTTATTAAGAGCATCATATAACCTTAATCTGGCGTTTGCAGTTATAATAATGCTGCAGTATATATATATATTTGTATCCTTGAAACATGGAATCAAATCTTGTTGTTTTTCATATTTGACTAATACAATGTACTTTTTAATAGTGTATAATTAAGAATTTCAAGTTAAGGATTAGCTTCTAATTTATATAAATCAGCATATTCTGACACAATTTCACCTTGTTTTAATGAATGACTTTGACCAGATTTGCCCCATAAACTATTTAAAAACAGTTTAGCTACAGCTTTTAAACCTGGATTGTTAATAAGATTATCTTGATTAATGTCTATATCAATTTGTTTATTTTTCTCTATGAAATTACTTAATCCTTCTTTAGTAAAATCTTCCTAGTTATATGATGGTTCAGTTTTAATTTTCATAAATGCTTGTATGTAATCCTTGAATAACTCGGTAAACTTGTTTTCAAAATGCAGAACTGAATAGATGTCTGAGGTAATGTATCCTTTTTTAACAGCCTTAGCTATTTCAAAACTAGTCCACGTACCAATTAGAGCTCTTTCTTCTTCATTAGGCATACGCATTGTGTTTTGGTTTAAACTAGCACAAGTATAACACAATGAAGATATTAATTTTGCGTTGATTTTTGCTTGTAGTACAGGATCATGAAACATTCAGGTATTAAAATTTTACATTGTATGAAACCAAACCACTCTGGATTATGTTTTTTTATTATCAATTCTAATAGGATGACCTGTTGGGTAATCATCAAATAACACTGCACTAGGATACATGCTTCAAATATAATAATACCCAATTATTTTATTTTAAGTGGGCTTTTTAAGTAATTTAATTATTTCTGTTCTACCTCCAAAGAAAGCATCTCTTGGGTTTATTGACGTTATTGGCTCATTTATATTCTTGATTTTTCTATCCTTTTTAAATTGATGACTCCAATATTGTACTACATTATACCCTTCGACGTAGAGGTGGGAGTCCAAAAGCACAAGTAGGGGAGCTGAGGCATAAGTGATCAATCATAGGAACCCACATAATAAAAAATCCGGCGCTTAGCGCCGGATCTGTCGACCGTGGGTTGGCCCAAAGTAGATGCTGAGCGTCAACAAAGGCGCAAGACAATTTATGTTACGCTAAAAGATGATATAAGATTTATGGAAGCTCCCCTACAATCAATAAGGGATCGGGTAATAGTCACCCCCGTTTAGGCCGCCCCCACATTACTCACCCCCACATTAGTCGTCCCCAGGTAATAGTCACCCCCGTTTAAGTCACCCCCGGGTAATACTCGCCCCTATCATATTCGCCTCACATGTATAACAACTCACTCAGTCGTCTATCTCGTCATCGTAGTTATTTTCATCATTGAGTTTTTTTCGTCATAGGGTTATTCTCGTTATAGGGTTTTCCGTAATTGAGTTTTTTTCGTCATAGAGTTATTTTCGTCAGTCTATTTTTTAGTGTAGGTAGTGAGTGTATATTGTGACGTAAACAAGGAGTGTCAGTTGCTGTATTCCCTTCATCACTTCCAACTTCAGTCGCTTTGCTCTTCATCTGCCCGGAGTAACTTAAAATGAAATCACAAGTTGAGTTAGAGTATAAATTTGTTGTTAATTCTGATGAAGAAACCAGTGAAGTTGATATCGTAGAATCGCATCGTTCCGCTGAACTAAGGGACTGCGCTACCTACGCATTGATGATCAAATTCTCAAAGCCGTCAAGCAACGAAAAGATGTCTCCAAAGTTGCGTACCTAAAAAAGATTGCTTACAATCTGGGAAGAATTAAAATCAAGAACAGAGGCCTTCCTCCCTGCATAAATACATTGAACCCTGTACCACCAACCATGGCTTTGACTTTAAATCCTGTACCGTCAATCCTGCCTTTGACTTTGAACCCCGTACCGTCAATTCTGCCTTTGTCTTTGAACCCTGTACCGCCTCATTCACTTTTGCCACACATCCCCACAGCCGCTACCCGAAAACGAGGACTCTCACGCAAGAACTCCGCCACCCAAGGTGAACCAACCATAATCCCTTTAGTAAGCCTAATTCTTCCCACTCTCCGAGCCACCAGAACGCGCTCAACGCTGATAACAACTGTAGTCAACACTATACAACAGCCTGATCCTATTCAAATTATTGCCATCAACCAACCTAAACGGAAACCTGGACGTCCAAAAAAAATATGAATCCAGCTGGGAATGACGAGCCAAGAGAAAAGCGAACTAGAAAGTGTGATTTACTCACACAAGAATGCTGAGTTCACATTTATTTTGTACATATTTCGTTAACCATTTTTTTTCATTTTTTATCTTTTTTTAAATTTTTTTACGATCTTTTCACCTGCACTACCTGTTCATATAATTACTACATACACACTTGCATACACCACGGGGGCATATATGACGGGGGCGAGTATTACCCGGGGGTGACTATTACCCGGGGGCGACTAATGTGGGGATGAGTAATGTGGGGGCGACTTAAACGGGGATGACTAATGACCGTACCTCAATAAGACATAAACCAATGTTTGTAGCACGTACTTTAATATAGCTGAAATTTATCAATCGCACTATTTACAAATACCGTCATTATGGACAATCCCTGAACATCTATAACACAAATAGGTCAGTCCGTGACATGTAAAAGAAATTTTTACGTGATATCATTTACGCGTCACCCATAACCTGCTTACCTAATAGGAATGCGATGACATCTGAGTGGGGGTGTCCAAAAGAAATTTCAGTCTGACGTCAGTTGCGCGTCACCCCTAACATGCTTACCTTATGTGAATGCGATAGCAGCTAAGTGGGGCTGTCAAAAAGAAATTTTCGCCTGACGTCAGTTGCGCTTCACACCTAGCCTGCTTACCTAATGTGAATGCGATAGCAGCTGGGTGGGGCTGTCTAACGGAAATTTTCACGTGACGTCATTTGCGCGTCACCCCTAACCTGCTTACCTAATGTTAATGCGATAGCAGCTGGGTAGAGGTTTATAAAAGTAATTTTTACGTGACGTCATTTGCGCGTCACCCCTAACCTGCTTACTTAATGTGAATGCGATAGCAGCTGGGTGGGGTTGTCTAGAAGAAATTTTCACGTGACGTCATTCGCGCGTCACCCCTAACCTGCGTACTTAATGTGAATGCGATAGCAGCTGCGTGGGGGTGTCTAGAAGAAATTTTCGCCTGACGTCATTTGCGCGTCACTCCTTACCTGCTTACTTAATGTGAATGCGACAGCAGCTGGGTGGGGTCGTTTAAAAGAAATTTTCGCCTGGCGTCATTTGCGCGTCACTCTTGCATCAGACAATCAGACTACATGCCATTGAATAGTGTAGCTGAAATTGTCTGGGTCTGTACTATAAGATATAATTACTTGTATTCGCCGCGCAGAGCTTTGAAATTACGTGGTTTGTACATGAAATATCCATTTATTTACACGCATGTATTCGTTTTTCCCAAGCTCACTTTTCTGAGTTTTGATATGGGTCCAGTTAACTGTTAATTGTGAAGAAATGGTCAGTCCGTTCGAATTGAAAAAACAATACAGACCTGCCTGCTCGCATTTCTGATCGTTTAAAAGAATTTTGAAGTTAATGGCTTTAAAACTGTGACCTGTAGTGTTCGGCAAACAGACGGACGGACAGACGGACAGACGGACATGACCATTTCATTAGATGCTTAAGCTCAGCATCTAAAAAGGGGAAAAAAACAGGGAGAAATCAAAATAAATAATTAGATTACGCACAAGAGCCCAATACATTGTGACACGAATAATTCATAACATTATATCACTGACAAATCACAGAATGATTTTACACACAAAAAATAAAAGAGAAATATTGTATAGTAGTTAAGTAGAAATATAAATCTTGAATCGTAAACAAAATATAACACACATAAGGAATATTATTACACTTTTATAAGTAGTAAAAATGTGTTCAATATTTTTTGACCTTTAAAATAGAGTATAATACAATATACCACCTGTCAAAGCTCGGGTCTTGACATCCTGAAAGCAAACAGGATAAAATTGTAGAAATGTCTTCAAGAGTGAAATCTCACCTCAGAAAATTTAATGCTAGCGCCTACAAAGTAAATCTAGTTTTCATAACCGCCACTATATGGCGCAAGAAACTCGAAGAACAGAATTGTAGAAGAGAAATTGGGAATTGAATTGGCAACTAATAAGAACATATAGTATTCTTTTCTTTTAATTACGGCTACACTAGTTGTAATGCTGGCTCTTCAAACTTCTTCGTTTACAGCAACAGCCGGAATAGCTAATATGATTCGGACAAAACTAGTAACTACTACATACAAAGGATCGCCGGACAAAATTACAATTACATGGATTACAGTAGGTGCACTTATCACAATAATAATAATTATAGCCATGGTAATCTATTGCACAAAATAATGAAATATAGAGCAATATCCCTGTAACCGAAACAGTCTAACTAGGAAGTAGTTTAAACCAACTCAACAATATAAACTTTTATTATTATACATAATTAATACATATAAAAACTAAAATGTACAGATGCAATTACTCAGGATAAACCACACATACATACACGATATATAAATTTTAGGTTAATGTATAGGTTAAGGTAGAAATCTAAATTAAAAATTATATTTAAGCTTATGTATTTAAGATTTTTAGAATATTAATACTAAGAAAAAGAAATCAGAACTCCAAATTATTACTGTATTACTATATATGAATTGTATAAAATGGAATAAAATTCAGAGCAATAGAATAAGTCCCACAGCTCTTATTCGAAAACTTATTCCCCTTCGATTTTCATGTAATTTGTCAATTCGCAAGTATTTTCGTATAAGACTTTCATTGTAGTTTTATTCAAAGTATTGGTTTGTTTTAAATCATAATAATCTTGACAACCATGAAAATAACACCCTTGAAATTGATAAACTGTGGTAGTTTCTTGACAATAACCAACTTTTCTGATTTTATTGTAAGCATCTCGTATACCAAATTCACCCTCAGTTAGAGCATGTTGTATGTTTATATTTTCGTCAGACATTACAAATTTAAACTATTTTATACTTTGTTTAGATTAGTTATCTTTGTTTTTTGATACGATAGCTATTTTATTTTCAGGCATAAATTTGAATCTATATACAGCTATAGCTACGCTAGCTTTTGTAACATATTGTAAGGGATCTACATATTCTTTTTCGCGGATAGAACCTAATTCAATTACATTTTTACGGTAACTGAGGCATCCTTTCATGAGTTTATCAACATCAGATTTACAATTTACAATCATTTTTTTCATACGGTTAAACTTTTTATCTTCTTCACAATTTTTATTATATTACTCAACATTTTATGTGTTTTCAAACGTGTTCTTTTTTTAAAACACCCTTAATATCATAAAATAGCTTTGCTTCACAAATTTTACATTTTTTGAACCTTCCACATTGTTTTCTCAAATTATTATAACAATTTTGATTCTAAAATGTTCTGTTACAATTCTCACAATCTCTCTAATTTTGTGCAGTTTCATCAGTACTTTAACAATCACTATTACATATATTACATTTGTTTTGAATGTTATCTTCACAAACATGTTGATCTTTGTTTTTATAAGGTGTTTTAACCTTATGAAAAAAAATAATAATAGTTATAAAAAGCTGCCATTTTATTAACATAATCATAATGATTGTCTAAATGTAACAAATACAGAAGATGTTTTGCTTCCGGATTCTTAATAATACATTTAAATCCACAATCACTTAAAGAAATTATATTTATTTTGATATCAAATTTGTATTCAATTTCTGTAAATAATTCAGGAAACATTTCTTCTTTGAACATTTCTATTTCTACGTTATTTATAAAATTGTTACTATTTTATCTTGCCACTTATCTTTATTTAATCGAATACTTTTAATATTTCTATCACTTATACTTTCCAAACTAAAATCTTTGGCATGAGTTACCTTTGTTAAATTTAAATATGTTAAACTAACAACTACTGCTCTTATACTACATAAATTATCATCGTTATTAATTTTATTAACACGTACTTTTTCTAATATCCTCATGTAAATCTATTATTTTTTTACTTTGAATATTATCAATAATTGTTACCTAAAGATCTAAATTATTTGTTGTTACATATTTATGTATAGCAATTCTACCTATAGCTTCAACTAATGCTTCATCTGTAGGAATTCCTTTTTTGGGGTCAAAACTATAATTTTTATGGAACTGAGTGCCATCATTAAAGGACATAAATTACCAATAAGAATTTAGACACTTTTAAAAACCTTTATTCATAATGTTTGAATTTAGATTTCAAAACATCACCAATATCTTAAGTTTCAGTTTGTTTTAGTTTTCAATTATACGTATCTTGGTACAAATTCATGTTCTTTATTTAAGTTCTTCGTTGTTTACTTAGTTTACTATTTTCAAAATAATGATTAATTATTATTTCTTCCTGAGGTTTTTTAACTATTTCTACGTTTGAAATTTTAGCAATTCCTTCCAGCTTTTTATCCAGTATGATTTGTTTTTGATTTTTTTGATTTTTTTTTAGTTGTTTATGTAAATTTACTCCCAATTGTGCAGGTGGCTTATTAAAAGTCTAATCACAAATTTCACATCTGGTTATGGCATTCATTTTATAACAAAAAAATCATTAAGTAAAAATTAAAAAACAATAATATTTTGACAATCCCTGAATTAGAGAGTTTTACTGTTTTCCTAAGTTCGTCAGTCCATTTTTTTACATTTGAAGTGTGAAGTGAAAATACAAAAAAAAATATAATTTTTTAAGTCTTAAATTTATGTGTTTTACAGCGTTTTTCATTGTTTTCTCAGGGTTATAAGACTAGTAAATTTTAATTTTACAGTGCTTTTTATACAAAAATATTTATTAAATACAAATACAAAAAGTATAATTTTTTCCGTTTATGATTTGCTTGTTTTATTGCGTTTTTGGGCTGTTTTCTGAAGTTTGTAAGTCTATTTTGCTCTAATCTTACTTTCCATGTTATAAAAAACAAATATTCAGTAAAAAGTCCAAATTAAAAGAGTCTTAGTAAGGTTTTGGTAAGGCTACTTGGCTGAAATAGCGTATCAAATCTGTGACTTTTAAAAACTGCAAAACAATCAACAAATATGAAGTAAAACCATTGATTTCTTGAGGTTTTATGCTGTTTTGTTTACTTAGAAATAATGTCCAGAGTTTTAGTTAGGTTAAAGACAGCTAATTGGGCTAACTAGCTTGTCAGTTTTGTAAGTTATTAAAAATTGCTGAAAATTTAACAAATATGCAGTAAAATCATTGATTTCTTGAGGTTTTATGCTTCTCTAAAAAGTATTTTTGCCTACTTGGAAATCCTGGCTATAATTTTGGTTAGGTTAGATAGTGCTACTACAACCAAGTAGCTTGTGAATTTTTTTATATTCAAAACTGTTGAAAAAGCCTATAAATGTAAAATAAAACCATTGACTTCTTATGGTTTTATGCTTTTTAGACAATGTATTTGCCTACTTGAAAAACCTTGCTCTGGTGACCCACCTACTACTATGATTTGAGAACTTGTGTCGAATGGGCATCTTTGCTCGCTAAAAGATTTTTTTGAAAACATTAAATTGCCCATGTTTAATAAATTATATATTCAACCTTACGTTTTTGTTAACACTGCAAGCTGATAAGCATGAACAACGCTATTCTTTGATTTACTAAATGCCACTTTATTAAATGTGTCAATATTGATTTGTGGCAAAAATAACATTCATTTTTTACCACAATAATCACAATAAGATACCATGACATAATTTGGCATGTTAGATTTGTGTAAATCTATTATTCGTTTATTGTAGGGACAGTAAAGCGTATAATTTGCCTCTGAATGACTTTTCAGCAACACACAAATACCTGTCTAAAAACATACCAAAGTAAAATATTTCATGAGCTTTGACTTATGCAACTGCTAATTGCGATGAAAAAAAAATGGTTTGTGCAGATTCCGCAAAAACAAATGCAGTATCTCCTTTTATCGCTTTAAAACGTTGGTCTGTCTAACCGCAAATATAAAAAAAATACTCAGTGGATGATGAGACTCTGAGACTTTTAGCTTTTAGCAGCTAAAATTGACAGCAACAAATAAATTGAGCTCTATTTTAGCACCGCTTATATATAATTAACCAAGCATCAATATTTTATTGATTTATATCTTTAAATAATACCTTATTCCTGAAATGTAATTTGTAATTTATTTTTGTATAAAACTACTTGATTACAAAAAGACCGAACAACTGACAGAATGACTGACAAACAAAGTATTATTTAGTATCGTAAGTTGGTTAAGTATTTCCATATTTATTAAAAGTGGAAAATTCTCCCGTGTACTCTTCGTATCTAATGTATTACATTTTGAAAACGTTTTAATCTGTAAAAAATAGCTAGTATCAAAATTTAATAGCCTACTGTAACATGAAAACTTACTGTTTACGTTATCAAGAATATAACTTGTAAACTAAATACAGTTATTTCATAGGCAAGAACTTACAGTTCTAATAGCAGGACCGACAAGTAGGAATGAAATAATAAATACCTACAGCTTATAAATATTAAATAGCTTTATTTATTGGTTTATTGGATAAATAAAGGTTTTTTCACAACACGGACCAATATTTGTTATTTTATGCACGTAACTAGTATTTAAATAATCTTATACTGCTAGCTGTAATTAGTTGTTTTAATTTTGTATCCTATAACTATCTCAGTTAATCTTATACCTTATATTATGAAATTTAACATTAGGGTATTGGATAACATTTAAAACCACACCAAATACACTATATTTATGATTGTAAATGACTCTATTTGACACATCAATTAAACGGGGGTGACTATTACCCAGGGGCGACTAATGTGGGGGTGAGTAATGTGGGGGTGAGTAATGTGGGGGCGACTTAAACGGGGATGACTAATGACCGTACCTCAATAAGACATAAACCAATGTTTGTAGCACGTACTTTAATATAGCTGAAATTTATCAATCGCACGATGTACAAATACCGTCATTATGGACAATCCCTGAACATCTATTACACAAATAGGTCAGTCCGTGACATGTAAAAGAAATTTTTACGTGATATCATTTACGCGTCACCCATAACCTGCTTACCTAATAAGAATGCGATGACATCTGAGTGGGGGTGTCCAAAAGAAATTTTAGTCTGACGTCAGTTGCGCGTCACCCCTAACATGCTTACCTTATGTAAATGCGATAGCAGCTAAGTGGGGCTGTCAAAAAGAAATTTTCGCCTGACGTCAGTTGCGCTTCACACCTAGCCTGCTTACCTAATGTGAATGCGATAGCAGCTGGGTGGGGCTGTCTAACGGGAATTTTCACATGACGTCATTTGCGCGTCACCCTTAACCTGCTTACCTAATGTTAATGCGATAGCAGCTGGGTAGGGGTTTATAAAAGTAATTTTTACGTGACGTCATTTGCGCGTCACCCCTAACCTGCTTACTTAATGTGAATGCGATAGCAGCTGGGTGGGGTTGTATAGAAGAAATTTTCACGTGACGTCATTCGCGCGTCACCCCTAACCTGCTTACTTAATGTGAATGCGATAGCAGCTGGGTGAGGTTGTCTAGAAGAAATTTTCACGTGACGTCATTCGCGCGTCACCCCTAACCTGCGTACCTAATGTGAATGCGATAGCAGCTGGGTGGGGGTGTCTAGAAGAAATTTTCGCCTGACGTCATTTGCGCGTCACTCCTTACCTGCTTACTTAATGTGAATGCGACAGCAGCTGGGTGGGGTCGTTTAAAAGAAATTTTCGCCTGGCGTCATTTGCGCGTCACTCTTGCATCAGACAATCAGACTACATGCCATTGAATAGTGTAGCTGAAATTGTCTGGGTCTGTACTATAAGATATAATTACTTGTATTCGCCGCGCAGAGCTTTAAAATTACGTGGTTTGTACATGAAATATCCATTTGTTTACACGCATGTATTCGTTTTTCCCAAGCTCACTTTTCTGAGTTTTGACATGGGTCCAGTTAACTGTTAATTGTGAAGAAATGGTCAGTCTGATCGAATTGAAAAAACAATACAGACCTGCCTGCTCGCATTTCTGATCGTTTAAAAGAATTTTGAAGTTAATGGCTTTAAAACTGTGACCTGTAGTGTTCGGCAAACAGACGGACGGACAGACGGACAGACGGACATGACCATTTCATTAGATGCTTAAGCTCAGCATCTAAAAAGGGGAAAAAAACAGGGAGAAATCAAAATAAATAATTAGATTACGCACAAGAGCCCAATACATTGTGACACGAATAATTCATAACATTATATCACTGACAAATCACAGAATGATTTTACACACAAAAAATAAAAGAGAAATATTGTATAGTAGTTAAGTAGAAATATAAATCTTGAATCGTAAACAAAATATAACACACATAAGGAATATTATTACACTTTTATAAGTAGTAAAAATGTGTTCAATATTTTTTGACCTTTAAAATAGAGTATAATACAATATACCACCTGTCAAAGCTCGGGTCTTGACATCCTGAAAGCAAACAGGATAAAATTGTAGAAATGTCTTCAAGAGTGAAATCTCACCTCAGAAAATTTAATGCTAGCGCCTACAAAGTAAATCTAGTTTTCATAACCGCCACTATATGGCGCAAGAAACTCGAAGAACAGAATTGTAGAAGAGAAATTGGGAATTGAATTGGCAACTAATAAGAACATATAGTATTCTTTTCTTTTAATTACGGCTACACTAGTTGTAATGCTGGCTCTTCAAACTTCTTCGTTTACAGCAACAGCCGGAATAGCTAATATGATTCGGACAAAACTAGTAACTACTACATACAAAGGATCGCCGGACAAAATTACAATTACATGGATTACAGTAGGTGCACTTATCACAATAATAATAATTATAGCCATGGTAATCTATTGCACAAAATAATGAAATATAGAGCAATATCCCTGTAACCGAAACAGTCTAACTAGGAAGTAGTTTAAACCAACTCAACAATATAAACTTTTATTATTATACATAATTAATACATATAAAAACTAAAATGTACAGATGCAATTACTCAGGATAAACCACACATACATACACGATATATAAATTTTAGGTTAATGTATAGGTTAAGGTAGAAATCTAAATTAAAAATTATATTTAAGCTTATGTATTTAAGATTTTTAGAATATTAATACTAAGAAAAAGAAATCAGAACTCCAAATTATTACTGTATTACTATATATGAATTGTATAAAATGGAATAAAATTCAGAGCAATAGAATAAGTCCCACAGCTCTTATTCGAAAACTTATTCCCCTTCGATTTTCATGTAATTTGTCAATTCGCAAGTATTTTCATATAAGACTTTCATTGTAGTTTTATTCAAAGTATTGGTTTGTTTTAAATCATAATAATCTTGACAACCATGAAAATAACACCCTTGAAATTGATAAACTGTGGTAGTTTCTTGACAATAACCAACTTTTCTGATTTTATTGTAAGCATCTCGTATACCAAATTCACCCTCAGTTAGAGCATGTTGTATGTTTATATTTTCGTCAGACATTACAAATTTAAACTATTTTATACTTTGTTTAGATTAGTTATCTTTGTTTTTTGATACGATAGCTATTTTATTTTCAGGCATAAATTTGAATCTATATACAGCTATAGCTACGCTAGCTTTTGTAACATATTGTAAGGGATCTACATATTCTTTTTCGCGGATAGAACCTAATTCAATTACATTTTTACGGTAACTGAGGCATCCTTTCATGAGTTTATCAACATCAGATTTACAATTTACAATCATTTTTTTCATACGGTTAAACTTTTTATCTTCTTCACAATTTTTATTATATTACTCAACATTTTATGTGTTTTCAAACGTGTTCTTTTTTTAAAACACCCTTAATATCATAAAATAGCTTTGCTTCACAAATTTTACATTTTTTGAACCTTCCACATTGTTTTCTCAAATTATTATAACAATTTTGATTCTAAAATGTTCTGTTACAATTCTCACAATCTCTCTAATTTTGTGCAGTTTCATCAGTACTTTAACAATCACTATTACATATATTACATTTGTTTTGAATGTTATCTTCACAAACATGTTGATCTTTGTTTTTATAAGGTGTTTTAACCTTATGAAAAAAAATAATAATAGTTATAAAAAGCTGCCATTTTATTAACATAATCATAATGATTGTCTAAATGTAACAAATACAGAAGATGTTTTGCTTCCGGATTCTTAATAATACATTTAAATCCACAATCACTTAAAGAAATTATATTTATTTTGATATCAAATTTGTATTCAATTTCTGTAAATAATTCAGGAAACATTTCTTCTTTGAACATTTCTATTTCTACGTTATTTATAAAATTGTTACTATTTTATCTTGCCACTTATCTTTATTTAATCGAATACTTTTAATATTTCTATCACTTATACTTTCCAAACTAAAATCTTTGGCATGAGTTACCTTTGTTAAATTTAAATATGTTAAACTAACAACTACTGCTCTTATACTACATAAATTATCATCGTTATTAATTTTATTAACACGTACTTTTTCTAATATCCTCATGTAAATCTTTTATTTTTTTACGTCCCTTACTTTGAATATTATCAATAATTGTTACCTAAAGATCTAAATTATTTGTTGTTACATATTTATGTATAGCAATTCTACCTATAGCTTCAACTAATGCTTCATCTGTAGGAATTCCTTTTTTGGGGTCAAAACTATAATTTTTATGGAACTGAGTGCCATCATTAAAGGACATAAATTACCAATAAGAATTTAGACACTTTTAAAAACCTTTATTCATAATGTTTGAATTTAGATTTCAAAACATCACCAATATCTTAAGTTTCAGTTTGTTTTAGTTTTCAATTATACGTATCTTGGTACAAATTCATGTTCTTTATTTAAGTTCTTCGTTGTTTACTTAGTTTACTATTTTCAAAATAATGATTAATTATTATTTCTTCCTGAGGTTTTTTAACTATTTCTACGTTTGAAATTTTAGCAATTCCTTCCAGCTTTTTATCCAGTATGATTTGTTTTTGATTTTTTTGATTTTTTTTAGTTGTTTATGTAAATTTACTCCCAATTGTGCAGGTGGCTTATTAAAAGTCTAATCACAAATTTCACATCTGGTTATGGCATTCATTTTATAACAAAAAAATCATTAAGTAAAAATTAAAAAACAATAATATTTTGACAATCCCTGAATTAGAGAGTTTTACTGTTTTCCTAAGTTTGTCAGTCCATTTTTTTACATTTGAAGTGTGAAGGGAAAACACAAAAAAAAATATAATTTTTTTAATCTCAAATTTATGTGTTTTACAGCAATTTTCATTGTTTTCTCAGGGTTATAAGACTAGTAAATTTTAATTTTACAGTGCTTTTTATACAAAAATATTTATTAAATACAAATACAAAAAGTATAATTTTTTTCGTTTATGATTTGCTTGTTTTATTGCGTTTTTGGGCTGTTTTCTGAAGTTTGTAAGTCTATTTTGCTCTAATCTTACTTTCCATGTTATAAAAAACAAATATTCAGTAAAAAGTCCAAATTAAAAGAGTCTTAGTAAGGTTTTGGTAAGGCTACTTGGCTGAAATAGCCTATCAAATCTGTCACTTTTGAAAACTGCAAAACAATCAACAAATATGAAGTAAAACCATTGATTTCTTGAGGTTTTATGCTGTTTTGTTTACTTAGAAATAATGTCCAGAGTTTTAGTTAGGTTAAAGACAGCTAATTGGGCTAACTAGCTTGTCAGTTTTGTAAGTTATTTAAAATTGCTGAAAATTTAACAAATATGCAGTAAAATCATTGATTTCTTGAGGTTTTATGCTTTTTTAAAAAGTATTTTTGCCTACTTGGAAATCCTGGCTATAATTTTGGTTAGGTTAGATAGTGCTACTACAACCAAGTAGCTTGTGAATTTTTTTATATTCAAAACTGTTGAAAAAGCCTATAAATGTAAAATAAAACCATTGACTTCTTATGGTTTTATGCTTTTTAGACAATGTATTTGCCTACTTGAAAAACCTTGCTCTGGTGACCCACCTACTACTATGATTTGAGAACTTGTGTCGAATGGGCATCTTTGTTCGCTAAAAGATTTTTTTGAAAACATTAAATTGCCCATGTTTAATAAATTATATATTCAACCTTACGTTTTTGTTAACACTGCAAGCTGATAAGCATGAACAACGCTATTCTTTGATTTACTAAATGCCACTTTATTAAATGTGTCAATATTGATTTGTGGCAAAAATAACATTCATTTTTTACTACAATAATCACAATAAGATACCATAACATAATTTGGCATGTTAGATTTGTGTAAATCTATTATTCGTTTATTGTAGGGACAGTAAAGCGTATAAATTGCCTCTGAATGACTTTTCAGCAACACACAAATACCTGTCTAAAAACATACCAAAGTAAAATATTTCATGAGCTTTGACTTATGCAACTGCTAATTGCGATGAAAAATAAAATGGTTTGTGCAGATTCTGCAACAAAAAATGCAGTATCTCCTTTTATCGCTTTAAAACGTTAGTCTGTCTAACCGCAAATATAAAACAAATACTCAGTGGATGATGAGACTCTGAGACTTTTAGCTTTTAGCAGCTAAAATTGACAGCAACAAATAAATTGAGCTCTATTTTAGCACCGCTTATATATAATTAACCAAGCATCAATATTTTATTGATTTATATCTTTAAATAATACCTTATTCCTGAAATGTAATTTGTAATTTATTTTTGTATAAAACTACTTGATTACAAAAAGACCGAACAACTGACAGAATGACTGACAAACAAAGTATTATTTAGTATCGTAAGTTGGTTAAGTATTTCCATATTTATTAAAAGTAGAAAATTCTCCTGTGTACTCTTCGTATCTAATGTATTACATTTTGAAAACGTTTTAATCTGTAAAAAATAGCTAGTATCAAAATTTAATAGCCTACTGTAACATGAAAACTTACTGTTTACGTTATCAAGAATATAACTTGTAAACTAAATACAGTTATTTCATAGGCAAGAACTTACAGTTCTAATAGCAGGACCGACAAGTAGGAATGAAATAATAAATACCTACAGCTTATAAATATTAAATAGCTTTATTTATTGGTTTATTGGATAAATAAAGGTTTTTTCACAACACGGACCAATATTTGTTATTTTATGCACGTAACTAGTATTTAAATAATCTTATACTGCTAGCTGTAATTAGTTGTTTTAATTTTGTATCCTATAATTATCTCAGTTAATCTTATACCTTATATTATGAAATTTAACATCAGGGTATTGGATAACATTTAAAACCACACCAAATACACTATATTTATGATTGTAAATGACTCTATTTGACACATCAATTAAACGGGGGTGACTATTACCCAGGGGCGACTAATGTGGGGGTGAGTAATGTGGGGGTGAGTAATGTGGGGGCGACTTAAACGGGGATGACTAATGACCGTACCTCAATAAGACATAAACCAATGTTTGTAGCACGTACTTTAATATAGCTGAAATTTATCAATCGCACGATGTACAAATACCGTCATTATGGACAATCCCTGAACATCTATTACACAAATAGGTCAGTCCGTGACATGTAAAAGAAATTTTTACGTGATATCATTTACGCGTCACCCATAACCTGCTTACCTAATAGGAATGCGATGACATCTGAGTGGGGGTGTCCAAAAGAAATTTTAGTCTGACGTCAGTTGCGCGTCACCCCTAACATGCTTACCTTATGTAAATGCGATAGCAGCTAAGTGGGGCTGTCAAAAAGAAATTTTCGCCTGACGTCAGTTGCGCTTCACACCTAGCCTGCTTACCTAATGTGAATGCGATAGCAGCTGGGTGGGGCTGTCTAACGGGAATTTTCACGTGACGTCATTTGCGCGTCACCCTTAACCTGCTTACCTAATGTTAATGCGATAGCAGCTGGGTAGGGGTTTATAAAAGTAATTTTTACGTGACGTCATTTGCGCGTCACCCCTAACCTGCTTACTTAATGTGAATGCGATAGCAGCTGGGTGGGGTTGTATAGAAGAAATTTTCACGTGACGTCATTCGCGCGTCACCCCTAACCTGCTTACTTAATGTGAATGCGATAGCAGCTGGGTGAGGTTGTCTAGAAGAAATTTTCACGTGACGTCATTCGCGCGTCACCCCTAACCTGCGTACCTAATGTGAATGCGATAGCAGCTGGGTGGGGGTGTCTAGAAGAAATTTTCTTCTGGCGTCATTTGCGCGTCACTCCTTACCTGCTTACTTAATGTGAATGCGACAGCAGCTGGGTGGGGTCGTTTAAAAGAAATTTTCGCCTGGCGTCATTTGCGCGTCACTCTTGCATCAGACAATCAGACTACATGCCATTGAATAGTGTAGCTGAAATTGTCTGGGTCTGTACTATAAGATATAATTACTTGTATTCGCCGCGCAGAGCTTTAAAATTACGTGGTTTGTACATGAAATATCTATTTGTTTACACGCATGTATTCGTTTTTCCCAAGCTCACTTTTCTGAGTTTTGACATGGGTCCAGTTAACTGTTAATTGTGAAGAAATGGTCAGTCTGATCGAATTGAAAAAACAATACAGACCTGCCTGCTCGCATTTCTGATCGTTTAAAAGAATTTTGAAGTTAATGGCTTTAAAACTGTGACCTGTAGTGTTCGGCAAACAGACGGACGGACAGACGGACAGACGGACATGACCATTTCATTAGATGCTTAAGCTCAGCATCTAAAAAGGGGAAAAAAACAGGGAGAAATCAAAATAAATAATTAGATTACGCACAAGAGCCCAATACATTGTGACACGAATAATTCATAACATTATATCACTGACAAATCACAGAATGATTTTACACACAAAAAATAAAAGAGAAATATTGTATAGTAGTTAAGTAGAAATATAAATCTTGAATCGTAAACAAAATATAACACACATAAGGAATATTATTACACTTTTATAAGTAGTAAAAATGTGTTCAATATTTTTTGACCTTTAAAATAGAGTATAATACAATATACCACCTGTCAAAGCTCGGGTCTTGACATCCTGAAAGCAAACAGGATAAAATTGTAGAAATGTCTTCAAGAGTGAAATCTCACCTCAGAAAATTTAATGCTAGCGCCTACAAAGTAAATCTAGTTTTCATAACCGCCACTATATGGCGCAAGAAACTCGAAGAACAGAATTGTAGAAGAGAAATTGGGAATTGAATTGGCAACTAATAAGAACATATAGTATTCTTTTCTTTTAATTACGGCTACACTAGTTGTAATGCTGGCTCTTCAAACTTCTTCGTTTACAGCAACAGCCGGAATAGCTAATATGATTCGGACAAAACTAGTAACTACTACATACAAAGGATCGCCGGACAAAATTACAATTACATGGATTACAGTAGGTGCACTTATCACAATAATAATAATTATAGCCATGGTAATCTATTGCACAAAATAATGAAATATAGAGCAATATCCCTGTAACCGAAACAGTCTAACTAGGAAGTAGTTTAAACCAACTCAACAATATAAACTTTTATTATTATACATAATTAATACATATAAAAACTAAAATGTACAGATGCAATTACTCAGGATAAACCACACATACATACACGATATATAAATTTTAGGTTAATGTATAGGTTAAGGTAGAAATCTAAATTAAAAATTATATTTAAGCTTATGTATTTAAGATTTTTAGAATATTAATACTAAGAAAAAGAAATCAGAACTCCAAATTATTACTGTATTACTATATATGAATTGTATAAAATGGAATAAAATTCAGAGCAATAGAATAAGTCCCACAGCTCTTATTCGAAAACTTATTCCCCTTCGATTTTCATGTAATTTGTCAATTCGCAAGTATTTTTATATAAGACTTTCATTGTAGTTTTATTCAAAGTATTGGTTTGTTTTAAATCATAATAATCTTGACAACCATGAAAATAACACCCTTGAAATTGATAAACTGTGGTAGTTTCTTGACAATAACCAACTTTTCTGATTTTATTGTAAGCATCTCGTATACCAAATTCACCCTTAGTTAGAGCATGTTGTATGTTTATATTTTCGTCAGACATTACAAATTTAAACTATTTTATACTTTGTTTAGATTAGTTATCTTTGTTTTTTGATACGATAGCTATTTTATTTTCAGGCATAAATTTGAATCTATATACAGCTATAGCTACGCTAGCTTTTGTAACATATTGTAAGGGATCTACATATTCTTTTTCGCGGATAGAACCTAATTCAATTACATTTTTACGGTAACTGAGGCATCCTTTCATGAGTTTATCAACATCAGATTTACAATTTACAATCATTTTTTTCATACGGTTAAACTTTTTATCTTCTTCACAATTTTTATTATATTACTCAACATTTTATGTGTTTTCAAACGTGTTCTTTTTTTAAAACACCCTTAATATCATAAAATAGCTTTGCTTCACAAATTTTACATTTTTTGAACCTTCCACATTGTTTTCTCAAATTATTATAACAATTTTGATTCTAAAATGTTCTGTTACAATTCTCACAATCTCTCTAATTTTGTGCAGTTTCATCAGTACTTTAACAATCACTATTACATATATTACATTTGTTTTGAATGTTATCTTCACAAACATGTTGATCTTTGTTTTTATAAGGTGTTTTAACCTTATGAAAAAAAATAATAATAGTTATAAAAAGCTGCCATTTTATTAACATAATCATAATGATTGTCTAAATGTAACAAATACAGAAGATGTTTTGCTTCCGGATTCTTAATAATACATTTAAATCCACAATCACTTAAAGAAATTATATTTATTTTGATATCAAATTTGTATTCAATTTCTGTAAATAATTCAGGAAACATTTCTTCTTTGAACATTTCTATTTCTACGTTATTTATAAAATTGTTACTATTTTATCTTGCCACTTATCTTTATTTAATCGAATACTTTTAATATTTCTATCACTTATACTTTCCAAACTAAAATCTTTGGCATGAGTTACCTTTGTTAAATTTAAATATGTTAAACTAACAACTACTGCTCTTATACTACATAAATTATCATCGTTATTAATTTTATTAACACGTACTTTTTCTAATATCCTCATGTAAATCTTTTATTTTTTTACGTCCCTTACTTTGAATATTATCAATAATTGTTACCTAAAGATCTAAATTATTTGTTGTTACATATTTATGTATAGCAATTCTACCTATAGCTTCAACTAATGCTTCATCTGTAGGAATTCCTTTTTTGGGGTCAAAACTATAATTTTTATGGAACTGAGTGCCATCATTAAAGGACATAAATTACCAATAAGAATTTAGACACTTTTAAAAACCTTTATTCATAATGTTTGAATTTAGATTTCAAAACATCACCAATATCTTAAGTTTCAGTTTGTTTTAGTTTTCAATTATACGTATCTTGGTACAAATTCATGTTCTTTATTTAAGTTCTTCGTTGTTTACTTAGTTTACTATTTTCAAAATAATGATTAATTATTATTTCTTCCTGAGGTTTTTTAACTATTTCTACGTTTGAAATTTTAGCAATTCCTTCCAGCTTTTTATCCAGTATGATTTGTTTTTGATTTTTTTGATTTTTTTTAGTTGTTTATGTAAATTTACTCCCAATTGTGCAGGTGGCTTATTAAAAGTCTAATCACAAATTTCACATCTGGTTATGGCATTCATTTTATAACAAAAAAATCATTAAGTAAAAATTAAAAAACAATAATATTTTGACAATCCCTGAATTAGAGAGTTTTACTGTTTTCCTAAGTTTGTCAGTCCATTTTTTTACATTTGAAGTGTGAAGGGAAAACACAAAAAAAAATATAATTTTTTTAATCTCAAATTTATGTGTTTTACAGCAATTTTCATTGTTTTCTCAGGGTTATAAGACTAGTAAATTTTAATTTTACAGTGCTTTTTATACAAAAATATTTATTAAATACAAATACAAAAAGTATAATTTTTTTCGTTTATGATTTGCTTGTTTTATTGCGTTTTTGGGCTGTTTTCTGAAGTTTGTAAGTCTATTTTGCTCTAATCTTACTTTCCATGTTATAAAAAACAAATATTCAGTAAAAAGTCCAAATTAAAAGAGTCTTAGTAAGGTTTTGGTAAGGCTACTTGGCTGAAATAGCCTATCAAATCTGTCACTTTTGAAAACTGCAAAACAATCAACAAATATGAAGTAAAACCATTGATTTCTTGAGGTTTTATGCTGTTTTGTTTACTTAGAAATAATGTCCAGAGTTTTAGTTAGGTTAAAGACAGCTAATTGGGCTAACTAGCTTGTCAGTTTTGTAAGTTATTTAAAATTGCTGAAAATTTAACAAATATGCAGTAAAATCATTGATTTCTTGAGGTTTTATGCTTTTTTAAAAAGTATTTTTGCCTACTTGGAAATCCTGGCTATAATTTTGGTTAGGTTAGATAGTGCTACTACAACCAAGTAGCTTGTGAATTTTTTTATATTCAAAACTGTTGAAAAAGCCTATAAATGTAAAATAAAACCATTGACTTCTTATGGTTTTATGCTTTTTAGACAATGTATTTGCCTACTTGAAAAACCTTGCTCTGGTGACCCACCTACTACTATGATTTGAGAACTTGTGTCGAATGGGCATCTTTGTTCGCTAAAAGATTTTTTTGAAAACATTAAATTGCCCATGTTTAATAAATTATATATTCAACCTTACGTTTTTGTTAACACTGCAAGCTGATAAGCATGAACAACGCTATTCTTTGATTTACTAAATGCCACTTTATTAAATGTGTCAATATTGATTTGTGGCAAAAATAACATTCATTTTTTACTACAATAATCACAATAAGATACCATAACATAATTTGGCATGTTAGATTTGTGTAAATCTATTATTCGTTTATTGTAGGGACAGTAAAGCGTATAAATTGCCTCTGAATGACTTTTCAGCAACACACAAATACCTGTCTAAAAACATACCAAAGTAAAATATTTCATGAGCTTTGACTTATGCAACTGCTAATTGCGATGAAAAATAAAATGGTTTGTGCAGATTCTGCAACAAAAAATGCAGTATCTCCTTTTATCGCTTTAAAACGTTAGTCTGTCTAACCGCAAATATAAAACAAATACTCAGTGGATGATGAGACTCTGAGACTTTTAGCTTTTAGCAGCTAAAATTGACAGCAACAAATAAATTGAGCTCTATTTTAGCACCGCTTATATATAATTAACCAAGCATCAATATTTTATTGATTTATATCTTTAAATAATACCTTATTCCTGAAATGTAATTTGTAATTTATTTTTGTATAAAACTACTTGATTACAAAAAGACCGAACAACTGACAGAATGACTGACAAACAAAGTATTATTTAGTATCGTAAGTTGGTTAAGTATTTCCATATTTATTAAAAGTAGAAAATTCTCCTGTGTACTCTTCGTATCTAATGTATTACATTTTGAAAACGTTTTAATCTGTAAAAAATAGCTAGTATCAAAATTTAATAGCCTACTGTAACATGAAAACTTACTGTTTACGTTATCAAGAATATAACTTGTAAACTAAATACAGTTATTTCATAGGCAAGAACTTACAGTTCTAATAGCAGGACCGACAAGTAGGAATGAAATAATAAATACCTACAGCTTATAAATATTAAATAGCTTTATTTATTGGTTTATTGGATAAATAAAGGTTTTTTCACAACACGGACCAATATTTGTTATTTTATGCACGTAACTAGTATTTAAATAATCTTATACTGCTAGCTGTAATTAGTTGTTTCAATTTTGTATCCTATAATTATCTCAGTTAATCTTATACCTTATATTATGAAATTTAACATTAGGGTATTGGATAACATTTAAAACCACACCAAATACACTATATTTATAATTGTAAATGACTCTATTTGAAACATCAATTATTTTTCAAGTTATGCTATTTAATTTGATCACTATGTATTCCAGTTTAATTTACATTTTTCTTAATCCTTGGTTATAATATATATTGTTGTAATAAATAAGTGATAGATTACAATAAAAATAAAGATAGCTTTGTGATGAGAAAGGTATTAAATATAACAATAGATGATTGGTTTTAATTAGTAAAGTCAAGAGTAGATCTCAAGAGCTTGGTTAGAATAAGAATACTTTGGTGAAGCAAAGCTTTCATGAATTAGATCTCGTATTGATACATAAGATTTGAACTCATAACAATTTTGACATAAACCAAGAAAATTCACTAGAATGTGCTGGTCTAATTCATATTCGGGCATGACTCACAATACGACGTTTTACTTAACCTTTCTTACGAGCATAACCCACCAAGTTATAAGTAAGAAATTCCATGAGACATTTCTTTTCGAAAAGAGCGTCCAAAAAACCTTGAATGGTTTAACACCAAGGTGCGCGTAATGAGTTTTGTCCGATAAAATATTTTTTCGAAAACGAAAAAGGCCTTTAAATGGTTTTTTAATCCTGTTTTTTATTTTTCAAAAGAATACTTAAAAAAAACTTCTGAATTTTTTGTATTTAAAACCATTTTAAAATATCCTGAATTCAAAAGGAAATAAAATTTAAAATTTTATTTTGTTTAGTCTAAAATTTTTAAAAATTATTTATTTTATGCTCTTCGAATATTTCAAAAGTGATGCGTTGTGGGTTTTATTAATACCAAAAAATCCCCGATTGTATTGTATTGTCTTTATTCAATTGTTAAAGTTAGCATCAAATTTAACCAATAATTTTAAAACTGGAAAATATAAGAAATAGTAAAAGGTAGAAGCAATACAATAACGCAGCCACGTAATTAACTATTAACTGATTCCATACATTAGTGAAATTTGTTAAAATATTTAATACATTATATAACAGATTGCTGTTGAAGGTTTAATATATATTTTTAAATAGTTTCGCGATTTATTATTTTAAGATCACGAAGTTCATTAGGAAGGTAGTTCGTTTAACTTGCCTTTACACTTTTCCATGTTTCAGTGCTTTGGACTGGCATGACCGTGTTTTTGAGTAGTAAATTCATAACATTGAATTCGTAATCAAATATATCCCTACATTTGGCACAATTAAGACCATATTATGAATAATTAAGCAATTGCAGGGCGCTATAAATTTTATTACGTTCTAACACAGACAAAAAATTACATGTATTTATAAAAAAAACACTCATATGCAGGACTTAGACATAATTTTCCTCTGTACAGTCGTTTGAGCAATGTTTCAGTAGCACTTAAATTTATTTTTAAAAAATTTAAATATATAAGTCTATTAATTTTTCCTTGTAGGCTTACATAGTCTTTATGCATTTGACAGTCCCACGTAGTGAGGAAGTAATCTTTATTTGAATACGAGTGAGAATTTAACAATACTTTAAACATTTCAAAAGATACATATGGCCTAATGTAGTGAAGTAAAATAATATTTGACTTTTTTCTTAACGCATTCAAATTGTTGTTTAAAAGTTAGGCTAGGATCAAGAGTTACGCCAAGGTAACGAAGTAAATAAATAAACCACTCGTTCAATACTGGTACTATTACAAGACAATTCAAGGTTGCCCGGAGTGGAGCGATCCTGCGCTTTATAAAATGTCATAAATTTTGTTTTATTGTAATTGATGCGTAAATTATTTTTCGTGCACCACACATCGATGTGTTTTAGGGTCGTTGGCAGTGTGGACAGCATTTCTTTACAATTTTCACCGTGACAAAAAAAACTACATGATCGGCATATAAAACAAAATTACAAAATTGTACAATCGATTGAATTGCACTCATAATATTTATGTACAAAATAAAAAGGGTTAGGCCAAGAATTGAACCTTGAGAAACGCCACAATTTAAAAAGTATTTACATGACATATAAGTACCTAGGCATATTTCAAACTTAAAATTAATGAATTAACTACATAGTAACTTTAAAATAGAGCTCTGAATATTATATTGTTGCTTCAACTTTGCTAACAATGGTAAGTGGGGCACCTTGTCATAAGCTTAAGTGTTATCCATAAACACTGCAGCAGTTTTACCTTTCGACTTTCTTCAAATATATTTAGTTGGACACATCTTGGGTGCCAACGTGCATTCCTATTTGACATGATCAATGTTTTTGAAATCCATGTTGGTTGTCCAGAAGCTTTGCATTACTTTTTTTAAGTATATAAAAACGCATTATCCTTTTAAAAAGTTTCCCAAAAAATCGTAAATTGGAGATTGAGCGATAACTTCCTGAATCTAATCTATTCCCGCCTTTTTAAAAAATAGAAGTTATTATTGCACACTTTAGGTTAGAGGTAAACTGACTGTTTTGTAAACAAGAAATAAATAATGCTGCCGTTGGAGCTGCCAGTGATGTAATGCAACTAAAAAATGCAAGCAATGTAATAATATCATTTGAGTTCGATGATTTATTTTTCATTCCCATTGCTGCAGAAGTGACAACGTCAGCTGATATTTTGAATTTGTTCTCGTTTTCACTTTTAGTTTGGTTTTGGAAGTTCAATATTTCTTCAGTGCAATCATGTGTGAGGATGGCCATAGCTTTAGCTATTTCATGAGAAATCTTATCCTTTTCAGTAAGAAATAAGTTTTCAGAGCAGGGCTGCTCAATCTGTTGTAATTGTTTACGTCTACCCGTCACCTTTTTGAAGACGTCTAACAGTAAAGCAGACGAAGAGCAGTAATTCAAGTTTGGCTTAAAGTATTTTGACTTACTAGATTTAATTGCTAATTTAACTTGATTGCGCAAATATACATAAGTGTTCTTTTACTTTCAGTTGCTTTATTCTAATTTGATTTTCAGTTAATTTATTACTAGGCAAGAGTTAACGCTTTAGTTCGAACTATTTAGTTTTTATTTTATTCCTCTCGTGCAATTATTCAATTATGGAATCATTTAAATATGGGCTTTTTTCCTTTGAATCTCATTTTTATTAACTTGGAGTGAGGATGCTATTTATCTGAGATTTTAGTTTCAAAGCATTTTAACAACTCATCAACGAGTTTATCGGCAGAAAAGTTCCAGTCAACTAGATTAAGCTTGTTGTTTACTAGTTTCCAGTCCGTGTTCTTAAAATTTCTATATTGATGAGTTTTAAGAACATACTTAGATTTATGTCTTTTTGCAAATAACGATGAAGTTATAATCAGATACAGGAAATGGTAATACATCACTTATTACATTTCTTGGAATGCACGAGCTGTAAAAATAGTCAATCAACGTGCTAGTCGTTGGAGTTACTTTGGCAGGAGATGTTACATGTTGCAAAAGTCTGTGGAAGTTTGCAATGTGCCTGAGTTCTTTGCAAATTCTGTTATCAAATAGATTGATGTTTAAATCTCCAGCAATGTATATATTCAAATTTTCCTCAATAAAGCTGTCCAGTAATTTGTCAAAAGATTGTAAAAACAATGATGTGCTGATGATAGTGGTTTATATTTGAAAAAGACAATGTTGCACTTACAATATGATGGTCGTATCGCACACTGTGTACTTCTACATAGTTTTTAAATTAAACATTTTTGGTAAGTTCTTAAATTTTAAATTTCGACTAATATACCACAAAGTTCCTCCACCCATTTGGTTAAGACGATCGTGACGCATAACGTTGTATCCAGGAATAGTATATAAAAAACCTAATAACTCATCATTTTATTTAGTTTTTGTGCACATAAGTATATCTAGTTTAGTGCTCAATAAAATATACTCAACTTTTTCAAGTTTTACTAAATTCAGACTATTATTATTTAATTGTGCCATTTTGATTCCTTTTGAGCTTAGATTTGGTGATGATAAAATACGTTGGGTATTATTCATAGGTTTAGGGTTGTCACAATCGCTTACTATTGAATCACTGGTTTTATGTATTTCAGGTCCACCAAGGATGCTGTTTATTGACGTATTTAGGATATAAGTAACAAAATTACAGTTGCAGCAAATCCATGGCGATTGTTGTTATAATTAATAAGCAGTACATGTCACAAGTAAAAGGCACGTTTTGTAAAATCACAAATTGCAAGAATCACATTTAATTTTGAGCTGATTAGTTCTGCCTTTCCGGTTACTCACGTCACACTCATCCATGTTTGAAATTTTAGCGCAAAGGGGATTGCTTTAAATAAATATTCAGCCAGAGGTTCCTGTTAGAGAGCAGTCTCAGGGCTTATCATCAGTTTGCGTACCTAAGGGGTCTTTTCACGGATGCGGCTATTCATAGAATAGTAGCGTATGTGGAGAGGGCCCTTGAGTCGAGACTGATAGTTCTAGGTGCCTTTGCTGACATTAAACGGGCTTTTAAAATGTACTATTTAGTGCTTTCACTTTAGTATTTGGTGAGTTTGGTATTTGCTCTTTCTTGAAAAGGTGGATCGACTTTAGTCTTTGACATAGACGGGTCGTGTCTGAGATTAGTGATTGTTTTAGGGAACGGAGAGTGAAAAGAGGGTGTTCGCAAGGTGGGGTAATTTTACCCCTCATTTAACTTGGTTAAGAATGGTCTTTTGACTAGGCTTTGGAAAAGAGCGTAGTCTACTCTGTCACAAGGGTATGCCGACGACTTAGAGGTTGTTCAAAGCAGCAAAGTGCTTCGCACACTTACACATTGGGTTACTGATGGTCGAGATATTATCAGTGACTGGTGTGTGAAGGTGAGATCATACCTTAATCCTAAGAAGACTGATTTGATTCTGTTCACTAGGAACACCAGGCTCCCTCCCAATACTGGGGAAAAAGCCTGGAGATCCAACGAACAGTTAGGTACTGAGGCGTTGTCTTGAGCAAGCACTTGACCTGGATGGCACACTAGAAGTCAGTGGAGAGCAAGTCGCAGGTTACCTTGGCTAGATGCAAACGCATGGTCAGATCGAAATGGGGTCTATCTCCCACCGTGGCGAGATAAACTTATATATATGCCCTTTTCCGTCCAGTAATAGAGTAAAGGGCTGTGGCTTGGGCTCCTGCACTCGAAAATAGCTCGCATGTTAGTTTTTTGGGTAAGGTACAGCATCAAGCGTGTCTTATGATTATGGGTTTGCTTTGATCAACGACTAGGGCGGCGATGGAGTGTCTTATCGGCCTTATGCCTCAGGACATCTTTTAAAGGCGGTGGCTGTTTGGTTTATGCATAGGCTGAAAACGAGGGATTTGTGGACGAAAAATCCTTTGTTTGGGAGCTCAACCAGCCATACTGTGATTTGTGAGAGGTGAGGCTCTTTTGTCTCTATTCTCCAGATGCCAGTGGACTGGAAGTATAATAGCCTGGAGAATAGGAGGTTTACTGTTGAACTTGGGTCGCGAATGGATTAGGCTTGTGACCTTTCCCTTTTGCAGGGTGGGGTGGTTTGCTTCACTGACGGCTCACGTTATGGTGATAATGCTGAATGTTGTGATTGAGGACAAAAACCAGGGAGTAACTCATATGGTTTCGTCTGTGTATCTTGGTGCTGATGCCTCTGTATTCCAGTTTGAGACCCTCGGTATCTCCTTGGCGGCCCATTGGCTGCTGGAGAATGGCACTAAGAATCTTTCAGTCGAAGTATTTAGTGATAGTCAGAGTTTGTTGCGAGCGCTATCCAAGCCTTACACTGTGTAAGGTTTCAGAGGCTGTTAGTGTTGTGTGGGACTGTCACACTTACCTCAACAGACTCGCTGAAAGGGGGTGTAAGGTTGTTTTAGTATGTATCCCTTCGCACTATTATTATTATATGACAGAGGTTCGGTCCCAAAGGGACCAACGCCGCCGAGGCCTTTAAAATTATAGCCTATTGCAGACTCCCCCTCGCAAAATAGCAGAAAAAAACCAGATCAAATCGCAAGCCTGCCAGTAGAGCGCGAAAACGCCACTAACTGAGCCACCGACGCCTGACCCAACAAATCCAATGATATAAGACACCCCCCAAGATAGAGGTTTCTCACAAGTAGAAAGGCAGGGCACACAGTCAAATAGTAAATTCGTGTATCATCCTCCTCCCCACAGTACACGCACGTAGGGGAGTCCAACACTCCAATCCTCCAACCGTAAGCTCCATAAGCCCCATGTCCCGTCACTAGCCCAATCAACCATTTTAATTGATCTCTGGGATAACGCACCAACGACGCATTGCCGTAAAGTGGTACCGATATCCAGAGCTTGGCCTGTCTACAGTTGCGTAGTCCAGTCCATTGTCTTTCATGCTCACGTCTAGCCCACTGCGCAATTGCGCAGTGGACAGCGGAGAGTTTGACTGGAACGATTGATCTTAGACCAAACTGCCTAACGCAACTCCTATCATGCGAAGCCTTCCCCAGCCTATCTGCCTCCTCATTACCCCTGAAACCCGAGTGCGCGGGGATCCATACTAACACAATCTCACAACCCCTTTAGCGAGTCTGTTGAGGTTATTGTGACAGTCCCACACGACACTCGAGACAGTGTAAGACTTGGACAGTTTTCGCAAAGAACTCTGACTATCACTAAATACTCTGACCAGAAGATCCTTAGTGCCATTCTTCAGCAGCCAATGGGCCGCCAAGGAGATACTAAGGGTTTTACACTGGAATACAGAGGCATTAGCACCAAGATACACAGACGAAGCCATAAGAGTTACTCCCTGGTTTCTGCCCTAAATCACAACTCCACAGCCAGCAATATCACCATCACGTGAGCCGTCAGTGAAGCAAACCACCCCATTCCCCAAAAGGGATTGGTCACAAGCCCAATCCTCTCGCGACCCAAGTTCAACAGTAAACCTCCTATTGTCAAGGCTCCTATACATCCAGTCCACTGGCATCAGGAGAATAGAGACAAAAGAGCTCCACCTCTCACAAATCACAGTATGGCTGGTTGAGCCCCCAAAAAAAGGATTTTTCGTCCACAAATCACTCGTTTTCAGCCTATGCATAGACCTAACAGCCACCGCCTTTAGACAGATGTCCAGAGGTATGAGGCCGATAAGACACTCGATCGCGGCCCTAGGCTTTGATTGAAGCCCACCCGTAATCATAAGTCACTCTTGATGCTGTACCCTACCCAACAGACTAACATACGAGCTTTTCTCTAGTGCAAAGGCCCAAGCCACAACCCCATACTCCATCACTGGACGGACAAGGGCAGTATAAGCCCAACTCGCCACTGTGGGAGATAGACCCCATTTCCTTCCAACCATACCTATGCATCTAGCCAAGGTAACCTGCGACATGCTCTCCACTGACTTGCAGTGTGGCATTCAGGTCAAGTGCTTGTCCAGTACAACGCCTAAGTACGTAACTGTTCTCCGGATCTCCAGGCTCACTCTCCTAAACCTCACAGAATGGGGAGAGAGCCTGATGTTCCTAGTGAACAGAATCAACTCAGTCTTCTCAGCATTAAGGTTCAGTCCCACCTCCACACACCAGTCACTGATAATATCTAGACCATCAGTGACCCGATGTGTGAGTGTACGGAGCACCTTGCCGCTTTGAAGCACTCCTGTGTCATCGGCATACCCTTGTGACAGAGTAGACGACGCCCTTTGTTTAAGCCTATTCAAAATACCATCCATAACCAAGTTCCACAGGATGGGTGAAATTACCCCACCTTGCGGACACCCTCTAACCACCGTCCGTTCGCTAGAACAACCACTAATCTCAGACACCACCCGTCTATGTCTAAGACTAAAGTTGATCCACTTTTTCAGCAAACAGCGAATACTAAACTTATCCAATGCTGAAGTTATAGAACTGAATAGTACATTGTTAAAGGCCCCTTCAATGTCGGCAAAGGCACCCAGAACCATCAGTCCCGACTCAAGGGCTCTCTCCACATACGCTACTATTCTATGAATAGCCGCATCCGTGGAAAGGCCCTTCAAGTACGCAAACTGATGATTAGCCTTAAGCCTGCTCTCCAACTCAGGTGTCCTGATGTGCCCGTCTACCAGTCTTTTTAGGACCTTCAACAAAACAGGTGCTAGTTGTATGGGTCTCCATGAGGAGGCCTTACAGTAGCCCCCCTACCAGGCTTAGGTAGAAATACTACCCTAGCCACCCTCCAGCACAGCGGTACAATGCCCAATGCCAGGCAACCAACCGCCCCAAAATTACCAGTAAACTCCTCTGCAATAGCACAGGTTGAATACCATCAGCCCCCGCAGACTTGTTTGACTAAAACTCCAAGCAGCATTCTGCACCTTCCTCTCAGTGATGATCCCTGAGCAGCCATGCAATTCCAGGGAGCCCATACCATGCTCCATGATATGACGCTTCCCACTATCTAGCCCAGGAAAGTGATGCCAAAGAAGGACATCCAGAGTCTCATTCATTGACGTCGTAGACTGATTCGTCACATCATCATGAATTGAGCCCGGTGTCCTCCTGATCACATTGCCCTCCAGACTCCAAAGACACTTTACAGCATCCCCATACTTACTTACACTGCAACAAAAGTCGGTCCATGACCTTCGTTTTGCAAATCGAACAGCAGACAAATAAACATTGCGAGCTTCCTTATACTCCCTCCAAATAACAGGGTCACGTTTGTGACGACCCACTCTCTTAAAAAGGGTGGTTACACCCACTCAAAGAGCTGTGAGCTCATTTGTCCACGAAGACGCAACCCTGTCCCTTCGTTTATATGTCCTTAGCGGACATACCTCATCAAGAGAGTCCATCATGGCCTTTCCGATTGCAGCCGCCTCAGCATCAACGTCATTGACGCTGTGCAGCTGCCTATCAGGCACCATGTGAACTTTCTCCCTCAGACAGACAGTATTTGCTCCAATCCACTTTTCTGATATTTTCACTACGAACAGCTACTGGCAAGCCAGCTGAAACACGGAAACAAATGTACCTGTGATCAGAACCCGATTCATCATCTGACACAGCCCATCCATCAACCCATGCCTCAGCTAGCCTATTAGCCAGTGTGATGTCAATCACCTCATTCCTGTTTGCTACTACAAACGTAGGAGCACTACCTTGATTCACTACCGAAAGATCAGTGGGCATAATGTAATCAAACAGTACCTCGCCTCTGCGATTAGTGTCGGTGCTGCTTCATACAAGGTTATGTGCATAAGCATCTGCACCCATGATAAGAGGCAGCTTATTGACTTGGCAATAGTCAACCAGCTGGCGCACAAGATCCCCAGGGGGATCAGTTGCTTCACCCGGCATATACACAGAGGCGAAGACCATCGAACCCTTACCCCACCACGTGACAACAGAGACTATATCCCTGCTCGTAAATTCTATCAGCAAATGTGCTCTCACATTCTTTGAAATTAAAACACATGCACGCGGCGTAGCATCCAAGTCAGAAACAAAGAGTTTATCAGCCTTACCTAAACTCCTCACAGCACCTTTATAACAGTACGGTTCTTAAATGAGACAGATATGCGAGCAAACCGGGCGATTACGGGCGGCGGCAGGATTTAGGTGATGTTTGTGTCGCACCACTCCATCACGAAGACCACATAAGCTCATAGCCCCAGCTTTGGAGTGGTGGATATTAATTTGGGTCAGGTCAATAGTGGATAAGGCAACAGAAGAAACCCCACCCAGCTGTTGACCCACCCCGATGTTAAAAGTCATCCCCTACTACACCACCACCCGCAGCACCCTATCCGCCCATATATCCCTGCGCACTAGGGTTTCAGGGGTAATGAGCAGGCGGATAGGCTGACAAAGGCTTTGCATGATAGAAGTTGCGTTAGGCAGTTTGGTCGAAGACCAATCGTTCCAGTCCCACTGTCCGCTGTCTACTGCGCAATTGAGCAGTGGGCTAGACGTGAGCACGAAAGACAATGGACTGGACTACGCAACTGTAGACAGGCCAAGCTCTGGACATCAGCACTACTTTACGGCAATGCGTCGTTGGTGTGTTATCCTAGAGATCAATTCAGATGGTTACTTGGGCTAGTGACGGGACATGGGGCTTACGGAGCTCACGGTTGAAGGATTGGAGTGTTGGACTCCCCTACGTGCGTGCACTGTTGGAAGGAGGATGATACACCAATTAACTATTTGACTGTGTGCCCTGCCTTTGTACTTGTGACAAACTTCTATCTTGGGGGGTGTCTTATATCATTGGATATGTTTGGTCAGGCGTCGGTGGCTCAGTTAGTGGCGTTTTCGCGCTCTATTTGGAGGCTTGCGGTTTGATCTATGTTGTTTTGCTATTTGCGAGGGGGAGTCTGCAATAGGCCATAATTATAAAGGCCTCGGCGGCGTTGGTATCTTTGGGACCGAAATAACATAATAATAATAGTATAGTATAGTAATTTAATCATCGAGAATACTTCCATTATCATCAAAATAACTTAGTTTAACTTTTGATTTATTAATAGTATACATGTTTAATTTGTTTAATATAAATTGAATAAAAATTACTATATCTTGTATTGCACTATATACTTTTTTTCTACCCTTATCAATCCTAGATTAATTTACAATATGTTTAGGTATACCTTTAGCTTGTTTTTAATCAACAACAAAATATAAATTCATAATTACATTGTATGGAATATCAAAACATTTTTGATCTTATTTCTATAAACTCTGTTTCAATATTTGTGTTAACCCTAAAACAACCTAGTTCTTTTATTTATAATAAGTAAGGCAAATATATAAATATTTCCTTACTACTAGTATCATAACACAATTCAATGTCATTTCTTATATCACTATAAAGATCATTAGTTCTTACATAAAGCATAAATCAATTAGTATCAGTTTGAATTATTTCTGCATTATTACGTATTTTTTTAAATACTCCTATACATATAAATACGTTCTATATTTCGACATTTACAATACACAAAAGCCTACGAGTATGAGTTTATTAAATAAAAAACTTATTTTACTCATATGTACTGCCACTTAACCTTTGTTAAATATAGTTTCACAATTAAAGTTTCTATTACTTGCCCATTTTAAAGCCATTTGTTTATTTTTACAAAATTTAATTTCTTGTCTTTTTAGAATATTTTGAATTGTCTTGCCATTAGTTGCCATATATAAATTTATTCATAAGTTTACAAATATTCAAAATCAGATGTTGCTTTGTGTTGCAATTTTGTATTTATATAAATATAGGGTTTTAAAGAAGCACTGTAATTATTTTAACTGCACTAATAATTATTGTTAGTACTTATTTATGATTAAAAGCTTGTAAGATTCTATAATAACTTATCAATCCTTTTTTTATCCTCCAAACTAGCAATTACATTTTCCAACCCCTATACTTGTTATTTCATTTTTAATAAAGGCGGCCCCTGTAGCAAAGTGGTTACACGATCTACACGTAACGCGAAGTAGTCGAGGTCGAATCTGAGATGGAGCACATTATTTTTGTGCCCCCTCTCTCAGACGTACTCGATGAATGGCCCTCGTGCCCGCCTACGTTGGGGCCGTGCGGGGTAGAGAAGCTTGCAGAGGAGGAGGACTGGGGGAGGAGCGCGGGAGGCAGTCAGACAACGTGAGGGGATACTTTGCCTGAAACCATAACACCCTGGGGACAGTAAGCCTGCAGACAAGTACTTTCAACGCAACCTCAAGACTCCAATAATCTGTCCCAATCGCTCACTCTACCTCATAGTTTGAATTGATAAGTTATTAGAATAGTTGCATACAATTATTAATTTGAATTTGAATTGTTAAAATTAAGAAAAGCTTGTAAGGGTCTTGTGTGGCTGTTATCTGACTATCTCGTTGAGTCGAGTAGACGGTGGCATGAACCAACTCTGTAGAACATCAGTACCTACTCTAAAACATATAAAACGAAATCCAAAGGGGAAGCGAAGGTTAGCCGAGGCTTAAACCCAAGCTGTAGATCCTGAGGTTGTGTCACTGAGAGTAGTGTAGTGGGGTGTCCAGAGTTGGGTAAGAGTGCTCGGCTACTTAGAAGAGATAGGAAAGATATCAACACAACACACATTTCCCAATGAACTGTCTGTAAGAGCCTTTGCTATGTATCGGACGTTAAATAAAGTTTTTTTTTAATTTCATTTTAACTTATTTACTTTTACGAAATATTTGTTCTTCGTTATAAGACAATTTGGATAATTTAAACCTTTTTCTTACTTCACAACAAAAAGCTTATTACAATTATTATATTTAGAAACTCTTAAGGAATCTTTTTTATTTTATATTGATGTTTGATATATGACATACAAATGAAAAAATGATAAAGATAATTAATAAGGATGCGTTAAACTTTGAAAATCCCTATCCACGACAATCATTTATATATGTAATATGAATTTATTCAATAGTTGATTATTTCCAATAATGTTATCTTTTGTTTTACGAGAACCATAATTAATAACGTGAATGATGTGTTTTGTTCTTACTGTGTCTTTATGGCAAGCGTAATAGTGCGCCAGTTGTAAATAAATATTTACTTTCTCTCTCTAAATGTAACAAAATTGTGTAAACGTATACTGAGTCCTTTGGGCTATCCTCGTTGGACGACAGTGTCAAGTTTATTATAATAAAGTTGTCTTTCTCTGCACATAGCGTTCATCATATTTAAACTGTAACCAATCGTTCCGAAACGACTCGTAATTGTACTATACGTATTCGTACCATACCTATTCGCACCAGTACTACTTGCACCCGTGCCACTTAAACCTATTCCACTGGTATCCAGCACACGCGTAACAAGCATTGTTGTACAAGAAGCATTCGCACTGCCACCTATTTTACCAAACCCAAGGTTTCGAAGCATAATTGTACAATCCCCAGTCATACCAAGACCACTTGTAGCATCGGCAAACTTCTTACCACCTGCAGTCCGTCACGCCAAAATTGCAAAACTGTGGGTGCGATCACACATTTAATAAAAACATTCAAGGGGATGAGGTGGAAGGTGAATTGGGCGCTGTCCCGCGTTAACCCTATTGCCGAACAATATGGTTCTACTCTTTTATTAAGGTCAAATTGCGCTGTAAGCTCAGCATCTATTTCGGGCCCCCGGCTATCTTCTTCGTACTGTTAGTTCGTATACATTCTATACTTGTTTTGAATTGCGGGAAAAATGTTTTAAATATGCCGGAATGCAAATATATTCCTTTACAAAAGTGTGCTTTTGAAAAATACGCTAAGCTAAACTTCACTTTTTAAGTTTTATAATACTAGTATCATCATTTTTAGTGCATTCTGGGCATTCTGAAAATTATTAACACTACAGGAATTATTTACTGGTGAAAATAGTATCGACAGAAACATTCAATAATATTTTAACGCATCTCATCGTGAGTTTGCATTAAATATGTGAAGTAAAATCTGGGCTTATCTATTGGGACCATGTAATAATAGCAGTGGAGAGAACAGGACAAAGGAGTTGGGAACGACGGCCGGACGACGACGTCGGTCGGGCTTGGAAATTTTCCGTGGTGTATAGCAGTGGGAATATGTAGGTATAAGCGGAGGAGCGGGATAGAGAGCATAGGAGAGAAGAGAAGGGTAGGGCGGAGAGTGACGGTTGTCGAGTAGGTTGCTGACGTGGCAGTTGCAAAGAAATTAAGGCTGAGCTCGTCTGAACCAGGAGGACAGGACTCACTTCCATTTTTGAGCTACTACTGAACGGAAGGTGGTCAAAGTAACTATTGAGCTAGAAATAAGTGAAGCCCGCCGCCATCTTATTTTCTTGTATTATTTTATATGAATATCTTCCGTTTTATTCCTTCATGTAATACTCTATTTATTACTACCATTAAGCTGTAAGGGAGGTGATCTGGAGTGGATAAAGTAAATTGGAGAAGCTGTGAGCACGGATTAACATTGACATTAAAATCTTAGAGAGTCTGTGAGATTATCCCCCATAACTATTTGTTGGTGGTCATTGATTTCGGGAACCATACATGCAGATAGAAGCCGGCACGTGAAGTAGTGTGTTGCATAGTTTAACGGGCACTAGGATCATCACGGTCATAGATTGATTCTGGGTGTGGGTGGTGAAGTTACATACCGGCACCGGCATACCGTACATACTACTTGTGAATCTTATCCTCCACCACGGAGCCGGAACCGGAACGTCGTGCGCTAAGGAGCCAGACCGGCGTTGCGTGGTTACGGGCGACAGAGCTACAGAAGAGGCACGGGACTGGAACGGAGGACCGCGAAGCGAGGTCTGGGGCCCAAGCCGACGAGCGAGGCCAGTCAATCGGGCGGTCCGCGGTAGAGGTAGGAGTAAGTCGAGGACCGCAGAGCGGAAGACCGACATTACTCTGTTTCAGCCACAGGATCTGTTGCGTTAAGGGCGAAAAATGGGAGAAATAGGACAATTTTATTCGACAATTAGAAAAATAAAATTGAGTAAAAATAGTATAATTTAAATATACTAACCAGTAAACCTGCTTTAGTTGAAATTTATAAGCGTTTTTAGATGCTGAGATTTAGCTCATTGAGCATCTAATGAAATGGTTTTGTCCGTCCGTCTGTGTCTGTCTGTCAGTCCACCGTTTGTATCTTGCACGCTACAGGTCGCAATTTTTAACTGATCTTAATCAAACAACTTCTAATTGCTTACAAGCGCGATTAAGGTGTGTTGTATAGTTTTTAGATGCTGAGCTTAGGCATCTATTGTAATGGTCATGCCAGTTTGACCGTCCGTCCGTCCGTTGGCCGTACACTACAGGTCACAGTTTTGGTCGGATGTACTTCAAACTACTTTTAAACGGTCAAAAATGCGACTGAGCAGGTCTTTAATGTTTTATAGTTGTAATTAGGCTAACCAGTTACTCACAATAAACCGATTGAAGGACACATGTCGGAAATTTTTATAGTAAAGAACATAAAAACGGGTAAACCAAATATGTAGCACCATTCCAAAGGAGGTACATACTTGCCACTGAATGGAGGTAGATACGTTCACTTTACGTTCACCGTACGCTTCTCACTCCCTTCCCTGTGTATAGATAACATACAAAATTCAACGTTAAGGAGCGTTCACAAATTATGTCATCAATTATCTGACCGAACCACTTATTTCAACTGATGTTGAAACATAATGCAAATGGGGAATTTTCTTGCCTACGTACCTATTCAAATTATAACATCAGTTTTAAAGGCTCCTTATTCTAAAAATAAATTCTAGAATTATCCTTTCGGACCCACCCACCCACCTGTCGTCACATTATTATTGGGTAAAAGGCTTGGAGGGGGGGCATAAATTATGTCACATAAATTTTCCTTAACTACCAACACACACACCAGAAATCAAACTAACATTAAGTAAATTGGCGCCTTCGGCGGGGCCGCCTTCCCCCCCCCCCCAAACCTAACCTAACCCTAAATATAACAAACCTCGAGGAGAAGCCATAACTGAAAAATTAGCATTAACAGTAATCAAGCAATAAATGTTGGTTTTACAGAGCTGGGTTTAGGATTTCGTACAAAGAAAGAAATATTTATTAAGCAACAGTTAACTACTACGATATGAATAACAATAAAATTATATTATTATATATTATTATTATATTATTATATATTATTGTATATTATTATTATATTATTATATATTATTATTCCTACCTATCTACATAATTTAACGGATTTTTCACGATATCCAAATATTTGACCCACTTCGAAGTGTTATACACCATTCAAAAGGTAAAGACGAGTAGAATCTAAATAACGGACTCTGCACGATTTTACTCACAAATTTTCACCCTTTTTTAAAAAAAAACCATCAATTTTTTCGAAAATTCCGCCTAAATTTTTTTAAGCGTCCGCAGCATAAAACAAAATACCCGTTTTTTTTATTTTTGAAGGGCTTTAAAATGATATATCATACATTACCATCACTCAATTTTGAAAAAAAAATAATTCAGTTTTTTAATTACAATTAAAAATTAATCATGATCTGACCTCGAACTACAAGTTCAATAGGTTCGCCTATTAATTCCGGTTTCACTGGTATATCGTTCATGTCTGCATTCATTGACTGACGGGTTCAAATTTCGGATTTAAAATTTGGCGGGAAATTCAAAAATAAACTTTTCAAAAACTGAAAATCGCCTGAAGGCATTCTCGCCTGAAACATTTTTTATTAACATTTACAAGCCTGCATTAAAATTGACACTATACTTACTCTTTCACGGCTACCTTCACTTAATTTAAAGGTTATTAATTGACCCGGCAAGAACTGCCTAACGTTACTGTTAAGGCTGCCATAAAACAAGGGCTTTAGCCCTTGTTATATTATTATATATTATTGTATATTATTATTATATTATTATATATTATTGTATATTATTATTATATTATTATATATTATTAAATTAAATATTATACTATATTATAATGTCAATAACAATAATTACTTTGTGCTCATTATGTGTATGTACTCTAAAATTGGCAACTGTCAATAAACCCCCTAAAAAATCTCATTTTGCAATACTGAACACCTGGGCATGACTTACCGAAGTGAAATGAGGCATGACTTACCGAAGTGAAATGGGGCATGACTTACCGAAGTGAAATGGGGCATGACTTACCGAAGTGAAATGGGGCATGACTCAACGAAGTGAAATGGGGCATGACTTACCGAAGTGAAATGGGGCATGACTTACCGAAGTGAAATGAGGCATGACTTACCGAAGTGAAATGGGGCATGACTTACCGAAGTGAAATGGGGCATGACCTACCGAAGTGAAATGGGGCATGACTCAACGAAGTGAAATGGGGCATGACTTACCGAAGTGAAATGGGGCATGACTTACCGCAGTGAAATGAGGCATGACTTACCGAAGTGAAATGGGGCATGACTTACCGAAGTGAAATGGGGCATGACCTACCGAAGTGAAATGGGGCATGACTTACCGAAGTTGGGCATGACTTATCAAAGAACACCCAATTATCCTTTAGAACGCACAAAATCACTAGGAATGATTAAAGATGGCGGAAGTTATTGCATTTTAAATATTATATTTATTTTATTCCTACCTATATTTACTTATACTTACTTTACTTTCGCATTTGACAACCGAATTTGACATTCAATATATCATTGTGAATTGTAAAGCTCTATAAAAATTAAAAACACTAACTTATTATAAACTGCAAATTATTTTATTAACCTTTTTTTAAATAGATCAAACTTTAAACTTGCAATTTTTAATTAGAGCTTGTAATATTTTCGCGTCAATGTTTCATATTGTGAATAAAAGCACAATATGAAATTGTTATTGTGATTTTCAAAATTTCACAATAACAATAACAATCCACAATTTCTGTGCACTAGCTGTGAGACAGAACGGCTTGCAACAACTCTTTAGCATATCGTAACATGCAAGCAGAGAGTTTGTTGCACGCTCCTTTAGATGTGCTCTCTCGTAGGCACTTTTCTGAGCAAAGTAGGGGTTCCCTGGATTTCCGTGGATGTGGTGCTTACGGGAGCTCACAGATACTAAAGCGCGTACTTCAAAAATGACGTTTAACATAATATATTCATTTCATATATGGGCATTTACATCGCACTCACGGTCGCCTCCTGCGGGATGCCTATACAGTAGCATGCACTCAGGCTCACGCTCACGCTCACCCTCGCGTCATCTAAAACTTGCCGCTCGCACTCTCCATCACGAGTGCTCATTTCGAATAGAAGGCGCTTATGGACTCATGAGGCATCCCTCATCGCGCCTTTATTTTATTTTGTCAAGTATTTCTAGAACCATATTTGATTTTGCAATTTTTTAAAATTGTAATTTTTATTCAACCGAACAGTTCTACGCGGATTGTAGCAGTATAATAAAGCATCACTGTTTGAATTTATAGAAATAATTTAAATAAATGAGAGTCCCATCTGCTACTGTGAGATGAGATGTGAGTGCAACTGACATGCACTCACGCCACACACGGGAGTAGGTGCGGATTATACTACACTCGCACTCACCAAATGAGTGCACACAATTGAAATTTGCACTCACAGACAGCTCTCGCACTCACGGCAATGAGAACGAGTGCGAGTGCAGCGCTCATCAGTCGTGAGATATGCCCATCTATGGTTCATATTCATAATTTTTATGCTATTTAATAATATCCGATACGATGGCAAACATTATCCACTTTTGAGGCAGATAAGTTTTACGGACACGGGATGCAGTAAAGGATACGTAAGTACAGGGTACACATGAAGCAACAATAGGGAGTGGAAGGAGAATCAAATCCGATCCTTAATAAAGTAGATGTGATTTTTTTTTGCATGCATGCAAAGGAAGTTTACCGATAGCTGAAAAAGCTGGTTATATGCTTACAAGTGTCTCAAGTTGTAATTCATATTACAAACTTTTAAGTTTGAAGCTCGGCTTTGTTTACACCGTTACTTGTAAGTAGTATGATAGTTGAGTTAGTTGGTGATGATACTACAACCAAATGTATTTTACATACGGCTGGCCGAGAATTTTAAGGGTTCCTGAAGCTGACCCTCCCAGCCCTGTTTCTCAAGTTTCGGCGAATCGCGACAGAATAATATTTGCTGTTATTACTCACTCCACTTTATCAATATGGACTTCAAAGGTGAGTTGGACATATTTTGATTCTTGATTAGCTAATAATACAAGAGCAATGAGCAAGACGTAACGCCAAGCCTCCATGACGTCCTAATAACATCCGTATAAAATCGTTGATTAGACTTATTACTTTACGATAATAATAGCAAATGTTTCGAGGTGAAGAATCCTAAAGGATTTAAGATTTGCGGCAAAGTATCCTGTAATTCAGTTTGCACTATTCACACAATTTGAAGCTTGGATCACACTGGGATTATTGCAAAAACTCAAACCTCACCTTTAAAAATTTTTTAACTTAGTTTGTATTTTGTAAAGAGTTCAATAGAAAAATAAATATGATTTGCCATTTTTCGCATACTTTGTACTTAGATGACTATTCCATTCTACCCTCGGGGGGAAGAGATGATACCTAGTCTCTAGTTGCTACTAGTAGTATAGTATAATCACTAATACTAGGAACTGCAGTAGTGAATGCAATGCCGATATTATCCATCATTAAGTTCTAGAAATCGATTATAATGCACCTGGGGCGTTCGAAAACAGTCACAATACAAAATAGTATTATTATTATTATTTAATATTGTACTTAATACACATAAAAGTTAAATAAAGCACTGTACTTAAGTAAGTAATTGCGTTTTTAGGCATTATTCACTCAGCGAATAGTTTCGCTGATTTTCGGGAATAGACATTAATAGTATTCAACTATAAGACTACATGTCACATGAACATGTAGAGTAATTTTGAAAACTATTAAGTTATTGAAAGAATTTTGACACTTAAATAAATGATAAAGCTAACCCCAGCCTTATAAAGCTAACCTTAACCTTATAAATAAACGGTATACGGACACTTTCCCCCCGGTCACTTTCCCCCCGGACATTATCCCCCCCGGACATAATCCCCCCGGACATTATCCCCCCGGACATTTTCCCCCCATGCAGTAACCCTGGACATTTTCCCCCCAGTCCAAAAATGAAACAAAGGGAAAAACAAGTACACTTAAGTGCTAAGGTAAATGTTTTAGGAAAATAAAACAAAATGTAGTATTCTAAGTACGTCTAAGCGTTGATGCATTTTCTCATGATTAGCGTAGTAAGTACTATGCAACAATCCATGTTTGACAATCTACAAATATTATATGCATTATTTTGCATACTCTAATTTACCGTACCAATTTATTAGTCCAGCAAGTAATTTATTTCAGTCACTATTTTATTTTATCAGTCTGTTTAAGGAGGTCTGAGCAGTTCCACTCTCCTGAAAGTCGATTGTAATATTCTGTTTTGTGGGTTTTCTATTTATTAAAGCTAAAATGGAGTTAGAAATTATTAATAGAATATTAGAAATTATTAAAATTATTAAAAAATTGTTATTAAATTATTAAAAATATTAGAAATAATGACTTAAATAGTTGAGTTTTCCCTGTCCTATTACCTATTATCTTGTAACTAGACATTTTGTACGACGTCAGTATGCACATGTACAGAATTCTTGCTGCACACGGGAGAAACGGTGTTGTTGGAGATTTATCGCAATAAAAATCACCATGGTCGACTACAACCATAACCATAGCCGTGATAATAACTACGATTAATGAGGCAGACATGATTTAGATTTTGAGATGAGAACATCATAAATAAATTACTCCGATTTTTCTACATGTCGAAAGTGCTACGATAAATAAAAACTTCAATATTGTTATTAAAACTTGTGTACCTTATTTGAATATTACGATTACGAATAATATTTATTACGAATACGATTTATTGCGATTACGATTACGATTGAGTAGAAAGAAAGAAAGAAACTATCAGATTCGAGACGCTCGTCTATTTCTCGAATAGGTGTAGTACATATTAAAGATTATACAAATTTTTAGGTTTGCTAGTAACTTTTAACTTTGAGGAATATTATATATATAATATAATAATATATATTATAAGGTGCTTTTTTTCAATATACTTTTCTACATTTTTGAATTCATATTTTGTTTCACTACACACATTTCGCTTAAGGTTTAATAAATTTTAGATTAAATTGGATATGTCGTGAGGAAAGTATTTAATGATTTATCACTATACCCTAACAGTATGCATCGTAGCATCTTAAATACGGGTGCGGGGGGAAAAGATCCGGGGTTTCTGCTTGGGGGGAAAACGTCCGGGGGGATAATGTCCTAGGGGGAAAATGTCCGGGGGGGGGGAAATGTCCGGGGGGAAAGTGTCCGGGGGGAAAGTGTCCTACAACCAAATAAACTTATATATTCTTGCATCTATCAAAGTCGATATGGCCATCCCGCCTACACAACCTCTCGATTTTACATTATTATTGAAGACATAAGGCTATAAATATTTTTAAACACTTAAAAAAATATAAACGAATCTACCACGTAGCAGTAGAGTGCGTATATGTGATCATGCCTTAAGTGTGATCAGTGGCTGGTGCTAAAACACAAGCTGCATCAGAAATCCTTTACTAGCCGGCAATGATAGCTTGTACTCTTAGCTAACGACAGTATAATTTAGGGTGCGAAACTTTGAAAACCTGGGCAGAGTAAAATCTCCGAATTCCGAATATCAGAATAACTCGTTTTCCGAATTTTTTTCCGAGTTTTCAAATTTCAAAATTTCTAGTGTTGTACATTTTAGAATTGAACAACGTGTGCAACGTGATTTACACATTCATTACCAACTAGTTGAAGATATTGTTTGCAGATTTTCGTACAGAGGGTTCCCGCTAAAATAAATGAAAGTCACAAGTGTCAAATCCGGGATTTGTGCTATAATGTGATCATTCTATGAGCTCTAAATGTGATCAGAGCTGCAGATGGCTAAAAGCATCGAATCAACTCAGTTTATCAGACAGCATATTAAAATAAGTTGACAATGCTGTTTTACATCATTAGGGATCGTCCATAAATGATGTCGTCCGGATGGGTGTGGGTCCATCCAGATTTTGAAGACATATTACATATAGCGGTTTAAGTAATGTTGATGTCATGACATAGAAGTGAATGGGTCCTAATAAAGTTTTAATTTGGGTGACATTAATTATGAACCATCCCTTACAGCAAATTTTGATTTTTGTAAATTAGGAAAATGGGTGGGTATTAAAATTCAGTGTATCGTTAGCATTATTGTGGTGTGTAGCTCAAGATAAATCCACTAGTTCAGGAATTCCTCAATCATTTACGCAATTGCTGTTATCACATGTTACAGATGCCGAATTATCGTTTATTTTATTTTTACCCACCAAGATGATGAAATCATTTATGGGTAATCCCTTAAAAATCGTCCTCAAAGAATTTCATCGTTCGGGTCAGCTGGTCTAGCCAGATGTTGATGACTGATGGCATTCCATTTTAAAATAGTCGCTTACTCAATAGTAAGAGATCATCCGTAAATGATGTCAGGGGTACGGTTAGTGGGTCAGCTAGGATCTTGATGACAACGTATGTTAAAGATATCCATCTATTCTACACAATGGTTCGGTTGATGACAGGGTAATCATAGGGTCGTAGAAATGGAGATTTTTTGATGACATCATTTATGGGCAACCCCTAAAATAATAAAATTGTGGTGGGACAAAAAAGTAATTAATTTTGTGACGCCATTTGCAGACCACCCCAAAACATGCGATTTTGTATTTAACGCATGTAGTGTTTTTTAAATTCTCATAATGGAACCTAATATCGCATTATCTTTCATTTTTCATCTTATCTGAAAGTTTTCTAGAGTGATCACATAAAAGGCACTAACTTTCACTGTAATATTAATACAATTTTAACATGATCACATTTTGGGACACGGTGATCACATTTACAGCATTTTTGTAATTTCGAAAATTATCGAAGTTATTTCATAAAATTCGTTATAAGTCTTCGAATTTTCAGTTAATCGGTTTGATATTTTAAGGGTACATACAGAATGAACTGGGTAGTATTTAAGTACATAAACAGTGAATTTGGAGGAAGTACAAAAAAAGTTACAGATTTTCAAAGTTGAAAAAAAATGAACCCGATCACACATACGCACACTACTACTAGGTGTTGATGCATAACTAATTTTTATGTTACTCCGACTCCGACATCAACGGTTGTAGGACATATTCCCCCTGGACATTTTTCCCCCGGACTTGTTCCCCCTGGACATTCCCCCTAAGCAGTAATCCCGGAAATTTTCCCCCCAAACCCTTATTTAAGATACTGAAATGTTTGTTTATTACGGATCAGGCATATGTTGCATTAAAACCTAACACGTATTATTGTTAAATGTAGCAAGTATAAAACTAGATCCTATCGATATTTATATTTATGTCGACGATGGCGTCCCCGGTAATTGGCATAGCAAGTGTAACTTACAATAAATAAAACTAAAGTGTGCATTAGGCCAACTTTTAAATTCTTACCATGCTCGTGACCTGACAAGGTACATTTATAGGTTTCAGAGCAATGCGCAATTACTGTGTATTTAACTTGCTATAATAGCTTAGACCTTGTTTGGCCAAACAAACTACCACATGGGTTAAAATGCGCTAACGTTACTTATATACACCAAGGAGGGTCAAACAGTGATCTTCCTGCATACCGACCAGTTGGTATAATCTCAGTGTGGTGTATTCTAGCTAATTAGCTTGTACCACATCAGGTGTTTGCAAAGTTGTAAATTCCCGAAGCAATTCCACGGATTTATAACCAAAAGATCACTAACGCTTTACAGTTCTTTAAAACTGTCACCACATATAGATGAAGGTTATATTTTAGGCTTCATCAACACTGATTTTAAAAACGCCTTGGACAGGCTGCCTTACAGAAGACTGTAAGGCAAATGTCCAAATGCGTCCAAATGCGTCGAGACAATACAAAACTCGACGACTACCTTGTCAACTAGAAAAGCTTTAAGTTGGAGTTCTTATTTTTACTAAATGCAGATAAGGCGGAAGAAATTAATCAGATCTCAATAAAGCAGTTTGCACAAAACTTTAAACTCTATAAGCAAAAAAAGACTTGCATAACTCACAGCGTCTCCTAAATGACCTTGAACCGTGTTGCCAAGGTAATTATATGGAAATTAATACCTTACAGAACCATGTTGTCCACGTTGGAAAAACCTGTAACAACCGGTACGTGAAAGCTCAACCTGCAAGCATGTCCTTAGGGAATACATCAGTAACGATTTTTAATTCAGCTACCATTGAATATTCACAGCAAGGAAGGCGAAGTTCTTTTTTGCAGATCACGCGTATATTTAATAAGGTATATTGTTTCTAATAAAATTTCCTATAGAACCATTTAGTAATGAATGGCAAGCATATTTTTTTTTAGGTAGAGTTTGATTTGGGTATATGTGGGTAATTGGGATCAGCCAGGTTTTAGCTAAACAATAATAACCCTGGAAATGGACATATATCTTGCATGGTTGTAGGATTCCCCCTGGACCCCTCCCCCCGGACCCTTCCCCCTGGGCATTTTCCCCCCAAACCCTTATTTAAGATACTGAAATACTCATTATATAAAGTTATGAATTATGAAATGTTTGTTAATAATGTAACATGTCACAAATTCAAATCGAAATTATACATTGAACCCTGAGCGTGGTTTGCGTAGATATACATGGAAAAATTAATTTTAAGATAGTAAAGCAAAAGAGGGAACTAGTTTTAATCATAATAAATTTTTTAAACATATTAGTTAGTAGTAATCTTAATCCAGAAACACGTACTATACTATTTTTCCAATATGACTAAAGACAATGTAGATTAGTTATGTATGCTAGCATTATATAAAATCCTTCCTTACTAGATCGGTAAGAAAACGAAAGTAAAACTGTTTACCCCTTAAATCAGTAGGTACATAGCACCTAAATTTATTTATTTTACAATGGAGGTTTTTGTTTTATCAACAGAAACCCTCCAAACACCATTTTTTCCCGCCTATCGCAGTTTTTATAATTTCTAAAGCCATAACAATTCTAAAGAATAAAGCATTAAGTAATAAGAATGCAGCTATCCAGTTTCATGACACTGATGCTACTACAAGCTCTTGAAACAGCCTGATAAAGTAAGATGTTAAACCGAAATGAATTAGTGTAATATTCATTGCCATTCCGATATGATAAAAATAATATGTTAAAAATAATAACAAAAATTAATGCATATTGTAGATTGCATATTGCTAATCAGGATAAAATGCCTAGAAACTGGACGTCCGTTAGAACACCAGTATTATTTTCTCAGAATGCCTTAACACGACCGCGTAATATTATATATCAGTACCTTAAATAAGGTCCTTCACAGCGTATCTTCAACAGCCAATTGGTCGTGTGTAGGATTGCAAAGATCTCACACTGAAATACAGTAGCGTACTTGCCTACGTTGATGGATTCTGAATTCTGTGTTTCTCGGGTGTTTGATTGACACAGCTCAATGAGGACACCGCTTCCTGAGAGAGGCCCATTTCTGGATCCGTCTGTGAAGCAAACATACCCATGTGCTAGTTCCGATAGATCACTGTTCCAAGCATTTCTGGATAGATTTTATACTAAGTAGTAGATACTATACTTTGGAGTGAGGATGCTACAGTCAGAACCCATTTTGAGGGTGGGTTCTTTAATAACCCATTCATCCTAAAGGCGTGTGTGACTGCGGTAGTCGAGAGTTTGTGGGTTGCCTTGCCACAGACTACACAGACTGTCAACCACTCAACCTATGCATTGTACGAACTGCTATCCTAGTTAGAACGCGAGTGACATAGTGACGACCCAGGCTGTAGAGCATAAAGAGCAGACAGACGGAAATGACCATTTCAATAGATGCTTAAGCTCTGCATCTAAAACTGCGCTAACGATAGGAACATGAGTACCACTTTATAGTTGCAGTGTGTGCAAATGGATAGGTATGTCTTTGTTATGCTTTATGTTTCCGTTTGTTTCGGCTCATTCCTCTTTAATCTATGTTAAAAGCACTTTTTAAGTGCGCGAAAAGCCTTTTTTAAACCTATGTATTGAAAAATATTCCATTTCTAGCTGAAGCAAAGAAAAGGAATAGTATAAATTCAAAAAGTTCTTTGAAAATCAAATTGTTTTTAACTGAATAGATGTGTTCAAAATAGACAAACATTGATTATTTTTTTCCAACGTAGCGTGGGAAAAACACATTTTTTCCTAATTTTCCGTACAGTTTCACCCCCGGGCATTTTTCTCTCGAACGTTTTTTTTTCGGAAATTTTCCTCCCAGCTCAAAACCGAGGGCATTCTCCTCCCAGTATATCTTCACCAAAAGAAACCCGTGCATTACTGTTGTATTTTGTTCACAAATCACAGTTGTTATTTCGCTTGTGATTGTGAACCCACTATCACAACCACGAAAAAATAAAACTGAAAAATCACAATACCCAATCACACAGCAACAAACAAGATCAAACATGTTTTTCCACTCGTCGCTCACGAACGTTTTGTGAACAATCGCAAACTTTCAGTCATAGTCATAGGCTGTTACACCAAGTTGTGAACAGTGTAAATAAAGATTGTTGTGTGATATCAGAATCAAAAATATTCACAAACAATTGTGAACAAATTACAACAGTACCGTGCATCGATCCAGCAAAATTATGTATTTTATTCATGTGATTAATTTTCTGTTTTGATCATGCTCTGTTTTTATTTTTTCAATAATGTTTATGTTACGTTCGTTGCTCCTGATTAGTGGAAATTGAAGTAATTATTTCATACAAATTTGAAAATAAGCGTTTAAGTACTTCAGTTACAACTTATTTATTAAACAGAGGAACTAAGTAATGTGCTGAAAACTGAACTAAATAATACGTGCACAGAAGAAAAGTGCAATTCGCTAGTATGCTGTGCAGTCAGTAAGGCTGTCTATAACAAGCTGACTAATAGCATCACTTCCATTGACTCAGATCTGGCTGTCAAAACCAAATTACAAATCGATAGAAGGTTGACCTACAGAAGTTTCAGTCTGTTCCCACAGATACAAATCAGACTACGACAACTGGCAAGTGTCGATAAAAACTAACATTTCTACTGATCTTATGCTGAACACAATGAAATCTAGCCCTGCCAAGTTTAAATATAATCTAAAGATATGCTGTGAAAACAAGCTAAAAATTCGAGCGGATGCTTCAGCCAAAAACATAAAAATGAAGACTTTGTATCCTGGAATAAAATCAAGTCTGACAAGTGCTCTGCACCATCTGTATCAAATGTAGTTGTATGAAGCGCAACCGGTGAGGCGAGCATTACTGCCTATTGGAAGAACCATTATGAAGCTCAATTTAAAAAAACACGAGAAATTTTAATGCCGCCAAATGCCTCTAGCAGTTCCACAAACACAAGCTTCTCTGAGTTTTGTCCAGCACAGGAAGCGGAGATAATTAAATTTATGAAATCTGGGAAAGCAGTTGGTCCTGACAATATAAAAATTGAGCACATGAAGCACTGGCACAATTCTCTCACGGAGCTACTTTGCGACCTATTTAACTGCATGGTACGTCATTCCTTTATTCTTAAACATCTCATGGATGTCAATATTGTGCCCATAATCAAGAAGAGGGGACTTGACCCCAAGCGTCACATAAACTACAGGCCGATAGCCTTAGCTACGACCATTTACAAAATATTTGAAAAAGCCATTCTTCTCAAATATCAAGATCTGCTGAGTACACTACCTAACCAGTTTGGGTTCAAAAAAAATCTGGCTGTGAGTACTGTGTGTACACTCTTAGACAGGTCATCTCGCTTCACAACAGAAAACAAACCCCGCTGTACATATGCTACTTAGATGCATCCAAAGCATTTGATAATGTAGACTTTAACGTTTTACTTGCTAAGCTAACCTCTCGCGGGTTGCCTGTACTAATAGTTGATGTTCTCCGGTTCTGGTTCTGTAACCAAAAGTTCAGCATACGCTGGGGTAAGTCCACTAGCACATCCATCCATCATCCAGAAAGGCGTGCGACAAGGTGGTATCTTGTCTCCACTATTTTTTGCGGTGAACATTGACGAGATGATTTATCAACTACTGTCCAGCGATGTGGGATGCCGCATTGAAGATGATCTAGTCAATCACCTAATGTATGCGGATGACGTGTGCCTCCTGACTACTTCTACGGTAGCCTTAAAATTGCTACTAAGTATCTGTGACTGCTTTGCGACAACTCATGCTTTGCAGTTCAATCCGACGAAGACTGAATAACAGGTGTTTCTGCCAAATTGGATGAACAAATTTCAACCTAAGTGCTTAATTCCTTTTAAAGATACAATTCTAGAAAAAAACATCTCTGTCAAGTATCTGGGATACACAATCCCCCAAAAAGTCACATCTGGTGCGGACTTTATTTGTGATCAGGTTGAAATTGATAAAAGAATTCGGGAAGTGTACATGCGAGCAAACATAGTAAAATCACAATTTAACCGTTGCAGCAGTAAAGTTAAGTGCTACCTATTTAGAACTTATCTCTCCACGATCTACTGCTCTAGTCTCTGGCAACTAACCAAAGGACAAGAAAACAAGATCCGAATTGCGTATAATGACTCTTTTAGAATAATATGTGGATACGCAAGATCGTGCAGTGCTAGTCTCATGTTTGTCCAAAATAGAGTTAATGACTTTTATGCTATGCTAAGGAATTCAGCTTACTCATTGTCAACTAGACTTATGAATACTAATAATCCTATTATTGATAATATTGTAATCACACAATGTCATGATGCGTCTCGACTAAGAAGAATATGGGATGCTATGTTGTATGTTGGGGTCGACACGTGATTACTTCACAAGAGATTTATTGCTACATCTTACTTATTTGTTACTGCCTAATTGTATGATGAATTGTCTGTAATAATCACTAATATTATTACAATTATTGTGTACTATTCTATTACTAACATAATTATAATTGTTATCTCTTCGTAGGTTAGTCGTGGACCTTGTGTCTTTGGTTTTGAACAATAAATAAATAAATGAATATTTTTCGAAATGACTTCGAATGCTTACATTTTCTGAAAAGAAACGCTCGTTTTTTTAGTGACTTGATTTTTATACTGGCAGGATATTGTCCGGAAGGAAAATGCCCGTTAGGAAAATGCCCTACAACCGATGCGATGTAACTATTAGAATTGGCGAATTTAAGAATAGTTTTCACTTGTAATTTATTTAATTCGGCTATTTGGCTGTGCCTAGTGGGTTTTGGGACATTGTGGCCCACCCGGCGAGTGTTTCTGTATATTTCAAACATGATTTGTAAGGCCACTCGTACTTTTCAAATGAATCAAGAGTAAACTAAATTCTAAAGTACTCTTAAGTTGAATTTATCAGGTTTAAAATTGTAGCTTAAATTGTTCAGTGAACTTATAGACAACTATTATCATTGATTATTTTACAGTTTGTACATTGGACATTTTATTTTTAGCCTTGTCTTCCTGTTGTCAGTCATCAAAGAAGTCGGAAGTCTGTAAAAAAACTAGGACAAAATGTAAGTCTTATTTGGAAACCCGACTCAACTTCAATTGTTATTGCGGTAAGTTCTTTAAGATTCAAATTTAATTTGATGCGAGTTACATTGCAGTATTATTATAGCGGTATTCACAATTTCGCTGCAACCCATTATTGTGCTACATGATGTTTACGCTAGGGTTGTAGGACATTAACTACCCGCACAAATGTTACCCGGACATTTACTACCCGGACATTGTTTACCCAATACCCAACCTAGGACATTTGCTACCCACGCCCAAACCTAGGATATTTGCTACCCATGGCTAAAGTAGAAATAAAATGCATGGGCATTATATATGAGTGTACCGTGATAACATGGCATGGTTAATATAGTGTATTAATGCTATTATTGTTAATAATAGAAGATGGTATAATTGTAGATGGTGGCTGAAAAAGGATATTTAAAAGTTATATAAATATTATTTTTACAGTTAATTTTTCTAATTAATATACCCTGCATATTAAGACAGATTGTTGTATCAATGTTAGACACGTTACAATGGCGCCGGATTTGTCGACTGGAGGCCCGAAGTAGATGCTTAACCTACAGCGCAAATTGGCTTAAAATAAAGTATAACTCTATTGTAGTAACGCTCAACCATGACAGCGCCTAACTCAACCTCCACGTCTTCTACTTGAATTTATGTTTTTAATAAATTTAAAGTTGAAAATGGGGGTACTAAAAACTATGATATTTGAAGTACGTCGTTTATGAACGATCCGTCACCACCTATAACCTATTTACGTTCGTATGTCCGTGACCTGTAGTAATGAACTAGAATATGTAAAATGGTGAGGACGTGGGATGCCCGGAAAGCTGAGCTGGTGCTCGAAACCTGGAGGTCAGACCTGAGCATAGAGCATCCAGTTATTATTATTATTATTATTATTATATACCAGGGGTTCAGCCTCTTACGAGACTGACGCCGCCGAGGCCTTTAGCATCCAGTTCCACACTGCAGTCCCAAACCCATGACCACAACACCAGGCTGCCATGTGAACGTACACAGGTAAAAGTAGCTACCCTCGCAATGTAAGTTTGTAAAAAATTTCCACGTATATTTATATAGGCAAAACTTGACCAGCTCTTTGATAGGTATGAGCATTACATGTATATTCGCCCCTTATTTTAATGCCGACAACGAGATTCTGATTCTTGGTCCATTCAACTGCAAATTACGGAAAAACTATAATTGCGGTCCTGCTCAAACACTATACAGCACTCCCCCCTCGCATTTATGGGCGATTCTGTGAAGTAAATATCGGAGAAGTACTGGCTTAGGTATCAATAGCAGCAGAGGGGAATAGGACAAGGGACCGGTGAACGTCAGCATAGTGACGTCGTCGGCTGAGCCAATAGTTTTCCTCGGTCTATAGTACAGGGTGAATGTAAGTATAGGGAAGGTGCGAGAGGATAGGTATAGCAGGAGGAAGAAGAAGGGCAGGGCAGAGAACGACGGTTGACAAGGAGCGTGATGACGTGGCACTCTCTTGACGAGCGACGATCTTCTCGTCTGGCAGAGGCGAATATTTTACCACTTCCCAATTAGGCACGGAGGCGTTTGGTCGTTGGTGGATCATAGTTATATTGAGGTCAAATAAGTAGCCCGCCGCCATCTTATTTGTATTATATTTTATATATAATTCTATTCCTGTAACTATTTTCCTTCCATTCTAATTAATTGCAAAAGTTATTTATTGTGCTATGAATTAAGGTCGAATAATTTCGATTAAGAGATCATCATTTGTGGCCGTTACGGCATTGTATTTATTGTAAATTGTGAGAGAAAGATCGAACATAATCGAACAAGAGATCGTTAAAGTTTCCCTCTGTAAAACTGATTGTGAGTGAACATTGATTTCGTAGAACATTACGGTAGTTGGAGTCGGCACTGTACATTACTGTGGAGCATTGCATAACCGGGTCCGGAGAGTAATACGGTCTTCATAGTTACTCCCGGGTGTTAGTGTTGACGGACTTACCAGCACCGACACACCGTCCATAGTAGTAAATGCACCTTATCCTCCATCACGGAGCCCGTACCGAGTCACTGGGTGCTGCGGAGCCAAACTTGTGTAGCGTGGTTACGGGAGCAGGAACTGCGGAAGCGTGGGATAACGTCGACGGTAGACCGCAGAGCGAGTCCACGGTCCTTGGGAGCGAGAAAAGGATCTGCTTCTCGGGGAGCGCAGACCGTCGATCGGCCAAGCCGCGGTCGAGGACGAGGAAGATCATGGACCGCAGACCGGGATCCGGTCCCCAGCTTGTTTCGACCACCAGATTTGATCCACAAGCACCGCAGAAAGAGAGAGATAGGGTAATTCCATACCACATTACAAATTGTTTGAATTTAATCAGTTTAAAAATGTGACCTGTACAAGGGGACGGACGGGCAGACAGACAGACATGCACCATTTCAATAGATGCTTACGCCTAGCATCTAAAAACGGTAACAATAAAATTATAACGCATTCGTAAATCTAATAAAATAAAACTCCATATGAGTGTAAATGTGAGTTTTTTATGACCTAATTATGGTGAAAAGAGAGTTTCTAGTTTTAAAATTATAATTACTAGGTTGTGTACTTACACTTAGGCTTTAAAATCTAAACGTAATTACGCAACCTAGTAAATATATTTAGTTATACAGCAAGCTGACTTAATATGCAGATGCAGGGTATATTAATTAGAAAAATTAATTGTAAAGATAGTATATATCTATATATAAAATTTAAATATCATTTTTGAGCCACCATCTACAATTTTATACCATCTTATATCATTACGACCTATCTACATAATTTACTGGAATTTTGAAAATTTTGCAATACTTGACCAGTTTCAAGTTTCAACGAGCCATATATCACTCGAAAGGTAATTACTAGTAGAATTTAAATAACGGAGTGCGCCTCCATTATAACAAAACGTTTTCAAGATAACGGTCTTTTAATTTTTAAATTTCGCGTAGAACGTGCTGTATGGGTCACAATCAAAAAACAACAAAAATTGGTCTCTTTATTTCCAAATGATATATCACTTATTAAAATCCGTTAACTTTTTTTAAATGTCAATTTAGTTTTCTCAAATCCATTTAAAAACTATTAACTATTTTGCTAGTAACACCAAGTTATTTAGATTCGCCTTATTGTTGCCGTTTTAATGATATATCGTTTTAGTGTAACTTCATTAAGTAACCGGTCGAAATCTTGATTTAACACAATATTTGAAGTTTTGGCAGGAAATTCAAAAGTTTGAATTCTGAATTTTTGGTTTTATTGAGAATATAAAAATGTGTGTAAATCGGCACGGCTTCCTCCCTTTAACTTACAACCTGTAAATTGGCAACTCAAATTTGGCAGCAAATTTAACAAGAATAGCATTAGTAAACTATTTTAACGATGCCATGCTATCACGGTACGCTCATAAATATTGTCCATTCATTTCATTTCTACTTTAGATTTAAGAATACGTAAAGATTTTATTGTTACCGTTTTTTGTCTTTTAGTAATAATTATTGTGGCGTGTCTGCAATGGCTTGTTGTTGTCTGGTTCTAACATTTATACAGCAATCAGTCTTAATATGCAGAGTATAATAATTAGACAAATTAATTTAAAAAATATATTATATATATTATAAATATAATTTTTGAACGACCATCTACAATTATGCCATCTTCTATCATTAACAATAATATCATTAATAAACTATTTTAACGATGCCATGTTATCACGGTACACTCATAAATATTGTCCATGCACTTTATTTCTACTTTATACCCAAGCCGCACAGCAGACATACGTAGGCTACCTCCGCAAAAGGCCTAGCTAGGAGCTGTGCGGAGAGTGGAGAGCCGTACCTAAGCCTAAGTGGGCGTCGTTTTCTCTAACTCCTTACCTAATGCGTTAGGCAAGACCTAAATACCTGCGTAAGTAGGTGAGACGCGCTGCGCGGGTCATACCTAACTAAAGGTCCTGCTTCTACCACACTTTATTTTTCCCTCCCTCAACCAAGGATGTCTTTGACACTTTCGTTCATTGGCTCTGAGCAAACATGAGCCCGCGAGTTGAATTAACCAATCACGTTCGCTCTTCTTAATTTAAGTAAGGCTGTGCGGGGTATCCCTCCGTAGTTTACCTAACAAAATTGCTGTGCCGCTTGGGTATTAGCCATGGATATCAAATGTCCTAGGTTTGGGCGTGGGTGGCAAATGTCCTCTAGGTTAAGGATAGCAAATTAATGTTCTCTAGGTTATGGGAAGCAAATGTCCTAGGTTTTGGCGTAGGTAGCAAATGTCCTAGGTTGGGTTTTGGGTAGAAAACGTCCTACAACTGAATCCTTCTATGTTATTGAATTGGTGGGCTTGGACATCAGCATCTGTACAGCAACGCCCACGCAATCCGCAATGCTGGAACGAACTTGTAAAAAACAAATTTTGTTTTAAAACGTTTTTGATAAAGCTCATTTTGCTTTTGGTGGAAAAATGATTTGGGTCATTTTGGTTCTTCACTGACGATATATTCCTTGGTAGTGTCTATACATGATTAAAAACCATTCAAGTAAAATATTTCTAACACTGCACGAATCCCCAACAGGAAATATACGGTTGTAGGGCAAAGTCTTCGTGGACATTCCCCCCCCCCGGACATTTTTTCCCCAACCATTGTACCCCCCTCCCCTCCCGATAAGTAACTGGAGACATTTTCCTCCCAAACTCTTATTTAGGTTATTGAAGTGCACGGTGTGGTAAGATTATGTGTTGATTTATGAAATGTTGCGTAGTAAGAATGTGTTTTTGTTTTATTTTCGCTAAATGTATATTATCTCACGAATCCAATGCAAAATATACTTTATTGAACCGCAACCTTATAATGAATTCTAATACAAAAAAAGCTGAACTTTTAACTTCAAAGGTGTAGGAGACATAGGTAAGTAGTTTAAACCTAAACCATAATGACTTAGTGCTGTACTTCGAAAATCTGCATATTCATTGTTGAATCGTAATAACCTATCTACAAATGAAATAATCCAGCACATTGTTAATACAGGATGCCACAATAAATCGAAACTTGCGGAAACCTGGAAAGAACTCCTCCATCGGTTGTAGGACACTTTCCCCCCGGACACTTTCCCCCCGGACATTTTCCCCCCCGGACATTTTCCCCCTAGGACATTATCCCCCCGGACGTTTTCCCCCCAAGCAGAAACCCCGGATCTTTTCCCCCCGCACCCGTATTTAAGATGCTACGATGCATACTGTTAGGGTATAGTGATAAATCATTAAATACTTTCCTCACGACATATCCAATTTAATCTAAAATTTATTAAACCTTAAGCGAAATGTGTGTAGTGAAACAAAATATGAATTCAAAAATGTAGAAAAGTATATTGAAAAAAAAGCACCTTATAATATATATTATTATATTATATATATAATATTCCTCAAAGTTAAAAGTTACTAGCAAACCTAAAAATTTGTATAATCTTTAATATGTACTACACCTATTCGAGAAATAGACGAGCGTCTCGAATCTGATAGTTTCTTTCTTTCTTTCTTTCTTTCTACTCAATCGTAATCGTAATCGTAATAAATCGTATTCGTAATAAATATTATTCGTAATCGTAATATTCAAATAAGGTACACAAGTTTTAATAACAATATTGAAGTTTTTATTTATCGTAGCACTTTCGACATGTAGAAAATTTTTAGTAATAAAAGTAATTTATTTATGATGTTCTCATCTCAAAATCTAAATCATGTCTGCCTCATTAATCGTAGTTATTATCACGGCTATGGTTATGGTTGTAGTCGACCATGGTGATTTTTATTGCGATAAATCTCCAACAACACCGTTTCTCCCGTGTGCAGCAAGAATTCTGTACATGTGCATACTGACGTCGTACAAAATGTCTAGTTACAAGATAATAGGTAATAGGACAGGGAAAACTCAACCATTTAAGTCATTATTTCTAATAGTTTTAATAATTTAATAACAATTTTTTAATAATTTTAATAATTTCTAATATTCTATTAATAATTTCTAACTCCATTTTAGCTTTAATAAATAGAAAACCCACAAATCAGAATATTACAATCGACTTTCAGGAGAGTCGAACTGCTCAGACCTCCTTAAACAGACTGATAAAATAAAATAGTGACTGAAATAAATTACTTGCTGGACTAATAAATTGGTACGGTAAATTAGAGTATGCAAAATAATGCATATAATATTTGTAGATTGTCAAACATGGATTGTTGCATATTAATTACTACGCTAGTCATGATAAAATGCATCAACGCTTAGACGTACTTAGAATACTACATTTTGTTTTATTTTCCTAAAACATTTACCTTAGCACTTAAGTGTACTTGTTTTTCCCTTTGTTTCATTTTTGGACTGGGGGGAAAATGTCTAGGGTTACTGCATGGGGGGAAAATGTCCGGGGGGATTATGTCCGGGGGGGATAATGTCCGGGGGGAAAGTGACCGGGGGGAAAGTGTCCGTATACCCCTCCATCTCCCTAAGAGCTCACCTGAACAACAACAAACAATTATATAATCTGAATTATTTAAATAAGCTGACAAAATTATTAATTTTTAATTTGGTCTACTTGCTCATGAATATACACATAACTAATTGGCTCACTGGCCACCATTGATTGACTGTATAAGTACAAATGTTACAAATCTCTTTGTTTTTTCATTTATTAATATATTTTTTACCCTAGATGTAAGAGTAGATTACAAATTCTGTAACTATGTGGACCTAGAGTCTTTGAGATCAATAAAATAATAATAAATAATAATAATAATAATCAAATTCTAAACATTATAGTTAGTGGTAAAATTACACACTCCAGAAATATATGTACTATACTATTTCTCAGTATGGCTAAAATTTCTTTACATAATTATATATCCTGGAACTAAAATACTAAGAAATAAGAATGCAACTACCGAATTTTATCACAGTGAAACTGCTTCAAGATCTTGATGCAGACTGATGAAGTAAATTCTTAACCGAAGCGCATTTGTGTACACCCATTTTCTAGCCGACCCAATAAGCAATCACTGGTGGTAAATAAAAGTGCTCTTTACGGAGATTTTTAAACTGCGGACATTAAAATTTGCGTAGTAATTGTGAAGCAAATCATGAAAAATGCTTAAGACCTATAGCTTACAACACTTTTTCAAAGTACCCGTACATTTACACGACAGAGAGCTACTACATACCAGTTGTTGAATTTAAAAGCTGGGGAAAAATTTCAGCTGTTACTTACCGGGGGAAAGTGTCCGGGGCGAAATGTCCATGGAGGCTTTGCCCGTTTACCGGAATGTACTGCACGAATTCCTAAAATGCGGTACACAGTTTTAAAGGCTTCGACGAGCACATTAAGAATGACATAAAAGGATTGGGCAGTTTAATAAATGTACGCAGCGCAGCAGTTTTAAAGTCTAGCAGTTTAGGTAGTTTAGTCTAAAGTGGAGTTTAACTCCCGAGGCTGTTTCTTTTATTTCCAGAGTTCTAAAATGACACATCTCATATTCTTACCAAGCTCTCATTTTTTAATCCTGGTAGCTAACAATAAGGTTCTAAGCGAAAATTTTAAATACGCGTTTCAAAGAAATTCCGGATTTTAGTATAAACGAAAGGATTTTTTAGAGAGAATCTATAGGCAATCTCAAAAATTAAGGTTGGCTATAAGGAACTTATGAGATTCTTTTCAGAGCCGCAATGTCAAAATTCGTTTTTTTGCATTTAAATCCGAAATTTCTCAATTGCATTTTCCGATATGTGCTGCACAAAACGGGGTGTTTAGACACGTTGTAATTGATTCAAAATTGTATAAAGCCAGTTTGCCCAGTTTTGTGCAGCAGCAGCACACTCCGAAAAGTAGGATAAACCGAAGGCGGGTATAACTGAAAAAATAGTATGTATTACTACATAAACAGTACAGACGCGGAAAACCGCACAACCACCACAGCAAGGGTCTACATTCGCACCAAAAAATAGTCCGTACTTAAAATTACTTTTCTCTCTTCATAATTGTTTAATTTTCCCACACTAAAAAATGTACATACTACGATACTACTTACCTATGGTGCTCAACGCTCTATGAGGTTTTTAATACTAAAATGCAAAATGCCTTCAACCTAAAAAACACGGAAATAAAAGAAATAGACTTTCCCAACGTTTGGGGTGGTGGGGAGTATAGGCAGTATGAGTAACAAAATAAATTCGTGGCTGTTATCTATTGTTTTGCGTACTTCTCGTATTATAATTGCATTCAAGTTTCTCATATTCTTAGCGATGTTGATGTTGTGGTACTACATCATGTCTCTTGGCATTTATCCTCTATTTAAAAAAAATAGAATGTATTCTTTATTGTAGCGTTAACTGATAGAGTTCACTTGGCGTTCAATAATAAGCCTTGTACTGCGCCAAATTTCAATTCGTTTCTTTATTCGGCTTTCAAAATTAGGGAATATCAAGTCCCAGTTCCCACACGTATTTCCTATATGCTAGACTAGGTTCTTCTGCGAGCCTAAAATATGCCCCGATTCAGAAGCATTTTATTTAGGCCCATCTCTCTTCCTAAATTACATTTTAGGCCGTTAAAAGGCAAAATAGGCTTCATAAGGTGACAAAATTAGCAGATAGTAGGTACAATGTAATGAACCTCGTTGTTTTAAGTTCACTACCGCATTAAATAAAAATAAAGAGGTATAACTATAAATTGATAGACCAAGTTTGCTACTGTTCGTCTTTATTTTCTACGTACTTGCTAGTAATTATTACTTCGGAGTAAGCAAAAATTGCAAATGTATTGTCTGGATACAAATTTCTTGATAGCTGCGCAAGGTGTCCAAACAGTAACATATCCATGCAATCAAATGGGCACGGCAGGGTTTGGACACCTTGCGCAGCTACCATGAATTTGTATCCAGACAGTACCATGATTTCACTAAAAAAGTTAGCAATTGTTAGTCTTAAGATTTTCGCTTTCAAATTTAACAATGGTTAAATCTGAAAGCGGAATCCTTAGGATTAACAATTGTTAACTTTTCTAGTGATATCAAGGTAACTCTTTCACTCTGTAAAGCCTCTCGACCAACCCTGCCAGGTTGGTCGAGAGGCTCGGGGTCTGCAGTTTGGAGTTTGACGACTTCCAGACTCAGACCGCAAGGACTGCAGTGTGGAGTCGAAAGACTTCCTCGCTCAGCCCCAGGTCGATCCCCAGCTCTGGCAGGCTAGACCCGGTTGGCTCTGTGTGTTAAATTAGTACGGGCCGGGCCACAGGCACTTGTGTCTGTGCTCTCTGTAGTCACCTTTGGTTGTGAACAGAGAAAGAGTGCTTGTATGTATGTATGTACAGATTTATTGCATATATGGGCCATGGCCCACACAAATCAGATTAAATGAGGTTACAGAGTTTTTGATAAACAGATAATATATGATACCACCTTAGCCAAGGGGAAAATTATTTCTAATTACAAACAGAATGATCACGAGCAAACTAATTTTGAGTGTACATCATTTGATTCATTTCATAACTATATTTAACAGTAATCAAGGTTTAGGTTTGATATTTAAAGAATACATTTATCGAAATAATTCACTTATTCATTTTGAGTGATTCACATCAATCCTAGCTATATTCAGTCAATTAACAATGATTAGTGATTAGTAATTGAAACCCTGGATATCTACATATGATACGCTTACGTTGGAATCGGGTTACCTTTGCTTCACTTCAATGTTTTTAACAAACATACGGGTTTTCTTATGTACTATTTACGTTGCCTCTACAACACTATTCGTAGATCTAATGCCAGACAGAGACCTATCCTTGACCTTATTTCGGTACCCATACCAAGTGCGGAGATTCGGAAGCGGTCCTGCCTACCAGTTACTGAAGTCAAAATTCAGCCTACCGGTATTAGATTTCCTGAGAATGGTTTGATCACAATATCTTGTAACAATAGTAACGTTATTATATTTAAAAGTTAGGTATTGACTTTGAATCTTCTAAAACAAACATTTTTGAATTAAATTTTAATGGCTAGCCATGAGGGACAACATTTACGAACGGAATCTTATATAGTTTAATTTATATTACTTTATAGGATATATAACAGTTATATGTTTATTGATTACGATTTGTCCCAGTCGACTTAATTTTGATCAGGTTTTTTCCATCACTAGAGTAGGTAATACCATCCGCGTTGAAGGCGTAGCATCCTGAGTACTTGACAGACTTGAAGGAGGGGTCCAGTTTCTTTATCCAGTATTGTTCCGTAAGATGTTTATGGATTTCTTGTTCTCTTCTACTTCGGCACTGTTGAATGTAGATATGGGGTAGTGAATTCTTCAATTGTGACTTCAATCGTAGCACCGAAGATACTTCTTGCGTTTCAGCCAGCTGGACGAAAAGTAGTGGTGGTTTACTGCCAATTTTATTGTCAATTCGTTTTGCCTTAATGATATGAACATTTGTAAGTTTTAGCGTTTTGGAGATCACTGAACTTGCATCTTCTGTTGGGGATGAGCAGACTGGGAGTCCTGTGATGAGAATTTCTTTTCTGATATTCGGTATTTGGTGGTTCCACAGGCTTTGATCCGATTGTTGTAATCGATTCTCCAACTCACTTATTTTACCTTTCAGCAAACTGGTTTCAATTTCCTGTCGTTTCTCCAACTCACTTATTTTAACTTTCAGCAAATGAGTTTCAATTTCTTGTCGTCTTGCTGACTTTTTTAACTTTTCATCCAGTTCTTTTAATTTTCTGTTCATGTCAGCTTCCAAGACTTGAATTTTAGAGAGCAATTCTAATTTGATGCTTTCTATCTGCGAGATGAACAGTGAGGTTGATTGTTGACTCATGAGCTGCAATTGTTGAGCAAAGTAGGCAGCAAGCTGTTCCTGGTCTTTTGGCACTTGCACTCTTTTTTTGCTTGACATGGTTACGGAACAGAGAACAACTAGTTGAATTGTTGGGTTGACACAAGGTTTTTGTATTAAAATTTCCCTTCCTTATTAATAGGTTTGTACATCTTATGTTGATTCCTGCACCAGGACGGCCGACGGCATGGCAGGATTTTAGATCTTGTTAAAAGATTACTAATTGAGTTATATCTTAATAATTTCGACCTGAATATGACTAATAACGCACTTTTGGTTTTACTTCCAATTTCGAATTGTTCAAAAGTTTTACATTTATCTCTCAAAAAATGAAAAACAAAAATCTTTTATGAAATAAAAGAGGAGCTCGTGGGAGAATAGGTGTTTCCCCTTGCGTGCGTTAGGTGGCTCCCAGAGAAAGAGTGCTTCTTGGGGTAAAACAGAGTAATTTGAAATTGAGGGATTGACTCTCCCTGAACCTGCTCAGAAACACTATTCATCCGGAACTGTGGACCGCTAGATCTAATAACTAGTAGTACTAGCTGTGTCTTTGTTAAGAAAGTAAAAAAAACTAACCATTCATCTAGTTTCAAAACAATGCGCCATTAAATTATCAGTTAGTTCTTACTAACTTAAGTAGCAAACATTTTTTTAATTAATTAGGTAGGCTGAACTTTTTTTTCGAAAAAATAGGCTATGCTAGGCTATTTCATATTTAACACATTACTAATACCTAATTAATTTTACATTAGTTTCATCCAATTGTGTGCAAGAAATGATAAAATATCAGTTAGCAGTTTAAACTATTTTACACAGCCACATCACCCAACTGCCACGTTAGGGCTAGTATGTCGTATTACGATAACGATAATAACGACCAATTTTTACATGCACTTACTGTCGTTATTAAGCGAGATCTGCTTAGTGAAACATAAAATATAAGTTAAAAAACCTAGAAAAGGATATTTAAAAAAAAACAGCTTAGATCATAATAATATTCTTTAACGCTAATACTGGCTAGCAAACTTAAAATGTGTAAAGTATATGTGCTAGACTGTTTCTCCCAAGTGCCTAAGAATTCTACGTGACATGGTTCAAAATGCCTTCTTACAAGATGGGAAGTAATAAGACAGTGAAAAGCTCAACTATTTAAGCCATTAAAAATGGTAAGCTACCAATAGCTCTAAATATAAAAACTTCCTCGGGCATAGTCAAATAATTCAAACAAATTAATAAAACAGTAAAAATTAATAAGTAAATCTTGCACTGTCGTAAAAATACTGCCGTCGTATTCGATTTCGTGATAAATATTTCTGCTAAATGTACATAAAACCTTTGAGCGCGATTTTTTCCCACCTTTAGAAGTTTTAATAATTTCTAATTCCACGTTAGCTTTAATAATTAGGACACTCGCAAAACAGAATGCTACAATCGACTTTCATGAGAGTCAAACTGCTCTGGCCTCGTGAATCGGATTGATGAAATAAAATATTAACCGAAATGAATTAGTGTATAGTATACTAATTTACTTGCTGATCTGATGCATAGATAACGTAAATTAGAGTATTCAAAATAATGCATATAGTTGTAGATTGTGAAACATAGATTGTTGCGTACTAATGGCTAGACGACTACGCTAATCATAAGAAAATGCATCAACGCTTATACGTCCGTAGATTACTATATTTGCCTTGTTGTCTCAAAACAATTATTAAAAAGTACTTGACTATACCATTAATTTCATTTTGGGACTGGGGGGAAGATGTCCTGGGTACTGCATGGGGGGAAAATTTCCGGGGAGGGAAATGTCCGTATACCGACACTGGCATATACTAGTAAATACCGGTAGAAAGTGGTACTGTTAAATGCGTAGGCTAAAACTATGTAACTCAATTCAAGTAAAAAAAAAAACATTAGCACGTAATTTTTAGTATACTGTAGTAAAAAATATCTGTTATGCAAAACTATAATTCTTAATTTTGGAAGTCTTGGCCTTATCAAAAATTTTGCAAACCCTATTTAGTGCACAAAATAAAATTGCTTAATGTAGGAAAACCTAATCGTTTAGTGTTTATTCACTTAATAATTGCATCTACTTAACATGCCGTGGGGTAAAAATACTGTAAATGTCTAGTTAACTATTATTTAATTAATAATTAATTACTTTACTATTAAATATTGGTACTATTGGTAGTCACAAAAGAGTTTAATTTTATTTTTGGAATTTTTTAACCGTGTTTTTCTTTGTGGGGAATTGTAAATTTTTCAATTTACCACTACTCCTGTATATGCCATTATGTGCCACATACCCTGAAACCTAAAAATCTCAGGGGGATCAGTTAACCCTTTCTATGTTAAATTTTTCAAATTTTGGAGGCTGAGGTCTCAGATTTTCCTATGCTTGTAATGCTAAACAAAAATTTCCAGGGGAGAGGTCAGCGAGCATTACAGGTGTCGAGGTTTCAGGCTATGATGTTCCACTAAAATAGTATTTACCACCCGTGGTATTTACCACCGCCGAAACCTAAAATAAATACAGCACACACCTATCAATATTATACTTCAATTTGATTGTTAGCATTTTCATTGTTGCTAGTTTTATTGAACAGACGGCTGGTGGATATCTGATGTTTTACGGGCTTGGAACTGGAAATAAAACTTTATTTGAACAAGTAGATCCTGATAGCCATAAGTTACGTCGGGAAAGTGACGAGCTTTTTCTCAAGGAACCGATACCTGCTATAACAATACAGTTGGTGAGTTTCGTTTGCAATTTTACTGAGCGTTCAATACAAAGTTAAATGTATACTAAATGCTTTTGCGCTCTATTATAAATTATAGTTGTTGGAAGTTGCTGTGAGGGGCCGCATAATTGGTTCCATTACGTTGTTCCGAGATGAATTAATGGTTTCAACAGACGAAAATAGTATACTGCGGTATCGTTGGGACGGGACTATAAATCGTGACTTCTGTATAGATCTTCGACGGATTCCATTTTCTATTGATCAGCACGCATCCCGTGCTGTGCCCATACAAGTAATTTTGATTGTGTTGACGAAGGTCATGCCAGAGCTGAATGACAGGAACCAATAGATGACCGAATTGATTCAAAATGCATTATGTAGTGTGCTAGGTCTGAGTTAATCTAAATATCTACAGCGTTGCCGTTTCATCTTCCCTGGTATCAGCATACTGGTATGCCAGGTTATTTCGTGGAATCGTGATTATCTCAGACGCTTTTAATCCGGTTTTAATGATTGCCGGTTATTTATTGGGACGGTCAAGTGTCGATTATTTAAAAGTATTTGTTTAAAAATTTTCACAAAGTATGACTACATGAAATTATTTTATGTTTATGTATACGTTTAAAAATTTGCAAAGTGTACATTCAAAAAAAGCAAGCTTGAACACGTTTTATAGCGTTTTTTTAAAAAATTTTGAATTCGTTATTAATTTCGTACATTCTCAGTAAATTCGGTCACCTATGAGTTCTAGGTATTCCGATCCGGCATAAATATTTACTCTATTATACATACCACTATGTTAATGATGATTATTTGCGACGAAAGGAGATGGGACTAAGTTTCATATGATGCAACAAGACTGGAAGCAAGTAGTAAATGTTTTAAAGATAGCAGTTTAATTCATTAATAAGTGTACAAGGGCTAAAGCCCTTGTTTATTCAAAGCATTTGATTTGAAGGGCGATTTGAAGTTATTGCCGAATTTTAATTGTGAATCTTCTTCCTTAACAGTTACACGTAAATATTCAAAATTTCTATTTTTATGAATCAGGAGCTTCAAGATGATATATTGCATGCCAAATTCCATAGGTAGGAATAAGGGAATATGGAAAATTTGAATTTCCCGCAAAACCTAAAATTTCAAATTTCGACTGGTAACTTTCTTTAACTATGGACATGTGAGGGATCAAAATGAAGGCAACGACAAGTAGGGCACATAATAGTTATTACCATTGACTCGCAAATATTCAAAGTTTTAATCATAAATTGCACGTTTATGTGCGACCCCCTTTAAATGTCCTAGTTTAACAAAATTTGACCATGTAGCTAACCCGTTGTGTTTTTCAGGTTAGCGTTATGGTGTGGGGCTTTTTTTCTGCTCACGGAGTCGGAACGTTAGTCTGTATCCCCACAACCATGTTGCAAGAAGTTTACATGGATATTTTGAATAAAAATATCCGGAATTCGGTTCAAACCTATACTAAAGAACACAACCGAATTGATCACTGTCCTATAAAAACTAGTGTAACTACTTAGGTAACTTTAAGATGAGGAGCACTGCAATACTAGGTACTTATCTGCTATTATTTCATCTCCACATTTAAACGCATCTAAAAAACGTAATTGATTAACTTGATTAGTTAATGAGAATTAATTAGATTAAAGGTTTGGGAAAAAACACACTAGAAGTTATATTGTGGTACATTACACAGAGATAAAGCCTTCCTCCAAAACTTGTAAGCGCTGCCTGTGAGTTTGGATTTCCCCTGTATAATCGAAATACTTAAATCCAGAGGTTAATCTTGAATGAACTAAAAATGTTAACCCTGATTTTTTAAAAATATTGCTTTTAAACCTACGATTATTATTAATTATCATTGTCGTACACGTAGTAGTTACTTGACGATTAAAGGATAAAACCCCGCCCCTAATATAACCCGGGTTTCATGTGTGATTTGAGTAAATAGAACCTCGAATTTGTATTGGAAGTTTTAAGGTTTAAAATATATCTTATATTTTAAACAAAGGCTTTAGCCCTTGTTTTTTGGTAGCCATAACAGTAATATGGGGTATTACTTTTTACTGCTAAAATCTGTATTAAAAAATTACTAATTGAAAGTTAATTACTTAATTATAATTAAAGAAATTAAATGTAATAAATTGCAATTTTAAACAAATATTTTGTTTTTAAGAACTTCAAAATCATATATTGCATGTCAAATGTCATTGAAAAATGCAAAAATGAGATAAATAATGTAGACATGTAGAAATAAGGGAATATTGAAAATTTGAATTTCCCGCCAAACCTAAAATGTCAAATTTCGACCGGTAACTCTTCAAATATGAAGAAGTGATATATCGAAATGACGAGAATGAGGAGAAGAACAATATATATTGCGATTGGTGCGCGAATTATGAAAGCTTTAATTTAAAATTAGACATTTAAAGTTAATTATGATTAAAACAAATAGTAAATTAAATAATTTTCGATTTTCAAAGAATTTCATATTTTTTATTTTAAAAGAGCTTCAAAATGACATATCGCATGTCTAATTCGGTTGAGAATTGCCAAAGGTTGCTAAATTATGTAGATAGGTAGGAATAATTATAACTAACGCAGACGTGCTTGGGTGAGCGGTTAGGACTGCAGTCTGAAACGAAATTTCCATTCTCAGACCTGGCTTCAATCCTCGGCCACTTCCAATTGTATACGGCTCTGTGTTGTACGGTATATGTCGCAGGATAGTTGATTGAAACCCAATCTTCTTTAATGATCCTTAGTGACCGCTACTTACTGTAGGAGGGGACAGAGATAGGTAATAGTGTAATATGACTATGACCAAGACAAACTGGTTTGGTAACCTCTTATCTCCTCACTCGCAATGTGTTGTATGCACTTCGGTTAAATCGACCTAATGAATATTAATTAATATTTTATTATATAATTAGTAATTGCAACTTAACAGTTTTAACGTAATACTCAATACGTTGGTAAATTTCGTTGGTTGTGTTGTGACAATTTTGTGTTCTGCTATTTTCTTAGGAATCCAACGTGTACCCTATTGATTTCCATTACTCTCCCACTATCGGAGGATTATCGCTCGTATTATCTGATGGACGGGCGGCGTTTTTAACAGCAACGACTAAAGTTTACGACCCAAATAGTGTTCAAGGTATTTGGGCACCTAATTTGGATGATGTAACTTGTTCATGTGTCAGCCATAAATATCGTCTATTAAGTTTCGGGCGAAAAAATGCGGAAACAGCAGTTTACAGCGTTGATGATCAGAGTGGTGGGTTGCAATATATGTTTAGTTTAAAGCTGTCTTCCAGAGATTTTCCCGGGTGCCCTGGACCGGTCAGATCGATGGCTTGGACACCAGGTAACTTAAATTTTATAAAATGGGCGGTCTAAACGACGTGATAGTATTAAATTATTAGCTCTTGTCTTTATTACCAATTTTTATTGTTCAGACGGATGCGCTCTTGCAATCTCGTGGGAGAAAGGTGGATTTGCCCTTTGGAGTGTTTTCGGTTCTCTTTTAACTTGCTCATGGTCCTGGGCAGGCGATTTATCTCCATTTTCACAAAAAATTATAACATCGTTTGATTGGGCTGCAGAAGGTTATCAGTTGTGGATGGCAGTTGAACCTAATCTATGTGTAACATCATCAAATAACGTGTATTCAACGACTTATTCCTGCCAGCAGCAGCCTGTTTCAACTTCTCCATTAACCGTTTCTGATGTACCAGGAGAAAGTCCTAAACTAAGCGTTTTTGGGGTTTTGTCTTTTGTGAAAAGTGCGCTGACAGTGAATCCAGGAATGAGTCAGATAGAGCACCTGTACCTACAAGGAGAGGACCGGTTATTAGTTAATTTTAGTTCCGACTCTATAACAAGTACTGGGGGAAAAAACTCGAGTAGTTTATCAAATCCTAATTTAAAATCTTCAAGGTCATCAAAATCTGTCGATGTATCAACTCCACTTGGTAACAACAAGAATTGGGTCGTTATTCCTATTCCTGATACGTACCTTGCTACTAACTGGCCAATACGGGTAAGTATTCTTTAGAAGATTTGTACTTTGTACACACAAATGTTGGCACACATGAGTCTTACAGGAATGTAAAAACCGAATGTATTTAGCAAGGTTTTTTACGAAGGTAGTGTCAGCCGTGGACAATGTGAGTGGAGTATAAATTGAAAAAAATAAGCTGGAGTGCACTTTTAGCATTTCCCCTTCGAAAAATCTTCGAAAAATGTGTTATTCAGAACATCTTACAATTCATGTATACATATCGAGGGTGAAGTATCAAATTGGTTAACTTCCACGTTTTGCTAAACGCAAATCGGATTCCTTCCACTTTTTGTTAAAATCAAAACGGTTTCCTTCCATATTTAGCTGCGGACAGCATTTGTACAAGCGTAGCCACTGTTAGACAGAAGTTTCCTTTGTGGCATGAAGCGCGCTTTTCACAAATTAAACTTTTTTACGAAAAATCAAAGCTCAAACGAGTCTCCGCGAGGCGATGCGAGCTTTGGTCAAAATCTCACGAGCTTCAGCGAGCTTTGGTTTTCGACTTTTAATCTTTTTTCCACCTGCCGACTATGTCGACCCCCGACGATAGGTAAAATTTTGTGTCGTGCAATGTACTTTACTTTAAGACTTTAACAAGTATTAATATGGAAAGGGTTTGGTTTGGGTAGGGGTTACGTATAGTCATAGTGTATTAAGTGTATAGTGTATAATATATTAGAATATTAGTGTGCATACTATTGCATACATTTCGTAAATCAATAAATAATATAATTAATAATTAATATAATTATATAATATATTAATATGATGTATGCCTGAATACTGAATTCCAATTAAGAATAATATTTAAAATTTATATAAAAATAGTATAAGAGTGAGAGTAATAAGAGCATAGAGAATCACGAATTGTTTGTATTCGTCTTTTAAATTAAATTTATTCAATTCAAGATCAGACGATTATTCGATTAGTTTAATAGTTAATATTTAGTGTATATAAATTAATAAAGTTCAGTTTGTCTACAACAAATATCGAAATCTCATGAATATGAACCATATACTTGTACTGTTTATAGTAATAGTATTATATAAATATTTATAAAATAATGAAAAATAAAGCTAAAATTTAAAGTTAAACAAAATATAGATTTAAAAAAATAATAAATTGCATCCATTGCATGTTACTCGATGTCACTTGTCATCCAGATCCAGATCCAACTTCTTGCAAACTAAATTGCGCTGTTTTTAATCGAGGTGTCAACAATGTAAGTTGGGGTGGTATTTGAACTGAGTTTATGACTGGAGTAACAATAGGTGACATTTTATGTTGTCGGATTACTTTAACACGTTTTGGACTCTGTTGAAGTGCCAACCTTCCTGCTGAATCTGAATCTTTAAAATATTTGTGGTTGTGACACTCAATATGGCTTGTTAGGTTTATTACTGGTGTAACTGGTGTTTCACTAACATTCGTACTGTTTTTGGAAATCTTCAACAAAGTCAGACTTAAAGCAACAGATTTTCCTAAATGTAGAAATAATAAAATTAACATATATTTAGTTAAAATAATTTCCTTAAAGCAATCTAAAATCTTTTGGGTTTCCGAAAGTAAAAGTTTGATATATCTTAATATTAATTATAATCATAATTTGTAGTGTTTGTATGCTTCTTACGAATAATCTCCTCAATGCTACTGATTTCAGCTTGCGTGAAAAGGTTGAAAAATCTGACATAATTTCTGGTGTTTTAACCCAAAGTTTGGAAAAAGTAGGATTTGGAATTCAAACAACAAATATAGGTCCACTGCCTTAAATATATAATGAAATTAATCTGAGTGGCTTACCTGTTACTGAAAATAGATATTAAATTATTGCAATTGAAATAACCGATCTGAATCAGAAACACTCACTTTAACTGTTAAACAGAATTTTTGTTATATTTGGATGTTTTTATGATTGTTAAATTTTAGATGAACTTCCTAATGCTGAAGATAACTTGGTTTGGTAGTGGTTGAAGTGGTATTAGTTGTCAGTGTAAAAGTCACCTAGTAACGTAGGCCTAAATGATTACTTGTATCTAGTATCTAGTTAGTACCTGGTAGTTGATACTACTAGGCATAAGACAAAAGCAGAAGTCAGCCAGTCTCCAGTGTGTATACCCATAATCGCAACCTTTATTCTTTATTTTACGTCCTGCCAGATATGTACACAACTTTTTTTGGGGCGTTGTTTGGAATTTGGAAATTCAAACTACTGTATAGTTATAGTTCTGAGTACTGTATAGCGTATATTATTATGAATGTGAATGATTATGCATATATCACAGGTGCATTGTATTGTATTTCACAATACAATATAGCAAAGTGTGGAGTTTTTACTTCATTAAAATTATCAAGGATTAAAATAAGGCATAGGGTTCGTTCTATGTCATTATTGTGTTGATATATAGTTATTATTAATTTGTTTATTTTTATTTTTATTATTTGTTTTAATTTATCGTTTATTTTTATAATATTTATTATTTATTTAATTATTAAAATTTTATATGGTCAACTACTCAATCTATCATATCCTGATATGATATAGTAATAGTGGTACAGTAGAAGTAGATAAAATTAGATTACAAAATATTATATATTATATATAATAATATAATCCAATTAGTAGAGGTAGACTGAATTGGAATACGAAATATGAATATATTATAATATATAATCCATAGTACTCCATAAGAGAATAAAGAATTGTGGAATAGTAATAGGTTTATATGAACGTAATAGTAAAAACTAGTAAATAGTAAGTAAATAGCGAGGCGAAAGTGCAAAAGTGGTATTCGGTATTTCCACTCATTTCCAGTTTCCAGTACTTATCATTGCTTGTCAACATTTCAACATAGTACATTTAAATATATAGGTACTTGAATTTGAATGCACAAGTATCAAAATTATATTACTGGGCTCGCTAATGTTAAAAACATTTACCACCCCCAAAAACTTCCATGGACCAAAGCTCGAAAAAAGTCGAGCCCATTTTTTTATGAAGAGCCTGGAATTTTACACCCTCATTGAACTATTCTAGTTCACGTACTATTTTGGCCAAGTTAACTTGACAATGTCGAACAATGGGCATAGCCACACTGGGAATATACGTTAGCACGGCTTTATTGGGATGCTACATAAATGACGTCACAGAAATTAGGAGTCGTCCACAAATAATGTCAAGGATTGTTGCAAAAATAAAAGGGGTCGTCCATAAATGACGTCATGAATTGTTGCAAAAATGAAAGGAGTCGTCCATAAATGACGTCATGAATTGTTGCAAAAATTTAAAGGGGTTGTCCTTAAATGACGTCAAAGGATTGTTGCAGAAATTAAAGGAGTCGTTCATAAATGACGTCCATGATCATTCCAAACATTAAAATGATCGTCCATGGACCTCATTTAGGCACAGCCTATGCAATGTTTACAACGACTATAGACGTCATTTATGGACGACTCCATTAATTTTTGCGACAATCAATGACGTTATTTGTGGACGACCCCTAATTTCTGTGTTTTCAATTATGTAGCATTCCAATAAAACCGTGCTTACGTATATTCCCCGTGTTGCTATGTCTGTACAAATGCTGTCCGTAGCTAAAAATGGAAGGAAACCGTTTTGATTTTGACAAAAAGTGGAAGGAATCCGATTTGCGTTTAGCAAAACGTGGAAGTTAACCAATTTGATACTTCACCCATATGTTGTTTCAATTTCGATAACTTCATAATACAGTGCTTCCTCGTCATATCAAAGGCAAGAGATTATAAACAGTCTGGCACTTTGATTCAATTTTGACGGCCAAATTTAAACGACCAGTATTTTTGCAAAACGATTATTTGTGATCGTGAGGCGGTCAAAAATGAACGTTTAACATTCAATTTTGATCGCTTAGTGACTTCCCATAACAATTGCTTACAGATTCTTTAGCATACAGATTTGATTTTTCCCCTCATTATCGTTTACCAAGACAGTTCTGACAGAAGGGAGTACAGTTGTAAAATGTGCTAAATGTTAGGATCTTTCTGCTCAGAAAGTTCTTTTACTTGTCAGGATTGAAATTTGGCCGTCAGGTTTATTTTACTGGTTTCCAGGGTTGTTTTTTAAATAGCGCGCCCAAATAGTGAACCCCAAACGCATATTTTGAATACCTAGAAATCAATCCCATTGTCTTATATAAAAGTGATTAGTTGGGTATCATTTTTTCAAGTGTGAAGACATAATTAAGAAAAAATACTGAAACGGTCAAATATGACTGAAAGTGCCAGACTGATAAAAGACTAACCAGATAAATACATCAGAATTTTGTAGAACTCTCCCTCCCTTTTACGCTGAAAAATCAGCGTCAACGCAACAATCAGCGCCTCCAACCTTGGACACTTTAGCAATGAGTTGCAGACGGTATACCGACAACTTCCTCCTGGACATTTTCCTCCCAGACATCTTCCTCCCAAACACATACGGAGGACATTTTCCTTACAGCATCGAAATTCATATAACCCCTATAAATGAGTGCTTCTTGCCAGATAATGCATGTATTTGTAAAAATTCTCGAAAGTATGCAAAATTCATAATGTGAAGTACTAAAATCGATCGTTTCCCCATTTTGTATCGAGTTATGAGTATGTAAATATTTATTAATCAAATGTAACGAATGTAATATGAACAGCATTGCACAAATAATGTCGTCATATGAATTTCGATACTGCGAGGAAAATGTCCTTCTTATGTGTTTGGGAGGAAAAAGTCCGGGAGATAAATGTCCGGGAGGAAAATGTCCAGGAGGAAGTTAATGTCCTACAACCGTTTCAGACCGCCGTGTTTTGAATGTGAACTGACACAACTGATCAAAAACTACAACCCACCTTAACAATTCGAATTTGGTTTATTCCCACTAAAACAAGGCGAACTTCGATTCCACTTTCCCGATTTTACCCTTGTTTATTAAAATTAGGGTGAACTGTTTTCCGGATATACTACTACTCTATGTTTTCTTTTATGATCTCTTGTCGTCTCAGTGTGGGTCTATTAATGAGGCACGAGTTACAGAAGTTGAGGATGACTTAAAATTTACCGGATACAGGATTATGGATTTTATACCTTGTTTTGGAATGTTATGCCATTTTAAGGGAAATTTTAATAATAAAGGGCTCAAGTAGTAGGAGCACTACAGTTGCAGTACTTTGCTCATTAGAACTTATCTAAATAAGCAGCATTTATAGATTGCTTACAGTCTTAGTCACTGATATTAACTGTGACTCGACACCTTACTTCTTCGTTCAGTTTAATGTGGACGGCGTTTTCTATTTTCAGCAGAATCAGCTTTCTTTTACATCAAAACCAAAACAAAAATACGCAAACTACATTTGCGAATCTTAATTATTATCTAAATCTATTAATTATCTGTTAATGAACAAATCTTTATAATATTATATCTTAATCTTTTATAGTAAAACAAGGGCTTTAATAGCATGGCAGCCTTAACAGCGAAATTAAGTATTTTGAATTTGCCGCCGAATTTTAGTTGTCAGTTCACAGATTGTAAATTAAGGGGAGGAAGCCGTAAACGGGTTAGCTGTGACGATTTACGCCCAGGAATTTTTATATTTTCAATAAAATCAAAAATTCAGAATTCAAATTTTTGAATTTCCCACCAATACTTTAAATGTTGGGTTAAATCAAGATTTCGACCGGTAACTCAATGAAATTAACCTAAAATGATATATCATTGGAACGGTAACACAAATGCGAATCTAAATAATTTGGTGTTCTAGCTCAGATCATGATTTTTTTTAATTGTAATTAAAAAACTTAACCAATTGTTTGTCAAAATTGACCGATGTTAATGCATGATATATCATTTTGAAGCCCTTTAAAAACTAAGAAAACGGGGATTTTGTTTTAGGCTTCCGACGCATACAAAATTTTTCAGGCGAAATTTTCTAAAAAAGTAACTGTTTTTAAAAACAAATGGCAAACTTTTATGGATAAACTCATCCAAAATCCGTTATTCGGAATTTACTCGTCATTACCCTTCGAATGGTACATCACACGTTGAAAATAGTTGAAATCGGTCAAGTATTTCGATATCGGTAAATTATGTAGATAGGTATAAGTAACAATTTTAAATTGCGTACAACTTTAGTCCACTTAAAAGGAAAGCCCCTGGCAGGGTTCAAAGCAATGAAAGAAATTTCAGCTATGAGGGGCAGATTATGTCGACCCCACGGAATGGCGTCTTTTATAAACTAAGTTGTATGTATTCGGCTTGTATGTTATCCAATTATCTTGATTTATCAGAGGTTCTCGGTTTACGTTAGATTACACGGGTTGTACATCAGGCTTTACTAATTAAAATTCAACTAAGTTTATAAAACGTCCTACGTTAAGTACGGTATTGTCATTTATTATGTGTGGAATTCAATTTAAATGTTATTTCTCAATTCTTACGGAAGAATGTAACTGTGTCAGTGTAAATACTACATTTGAGCTTACTTTGTTTTAAATTGTTAAACTTCTTTTTAGTACACTGCAATGGATCCTGAAGGACTTCACATAGCTGTTTCTGGTCGTTACGGCTTAGCGCATTATTCTATTGTAGAGAGGAAATGGAAGCTGTTTGGGAATGAAGCTCAAGAGCATGACTTTGTTGTGGTAGGAGGAATGATGTGGTGGGATGCATTTTTAGTTGTAGCTGTTTACGATATTGCTCAAGACAGGGATGAGTTGCGATTTTATCCCAGAGATTCTAAACTGGATAATAGATTCGTCCATGCTAAGCGTCTTCCGTCCCAAATTCTTCTTCTAAGCTTAGATCGTGATAAATTGCTAACCTTTGCTGCCGACTCCACATTGGCTATATTTCAGCTTAAAGATGGCCTCAACTCCGAAGTTATTAACCCTGTCACAACTGGTAAAACATTATTGGTATTACGAATTTATTAATCGTTATTAAAGTAAAACAATAGTTGCTGGAACCATGAGGCAACTATTTCAAACGTTTGGAAACAATATTGCTTATAAGATACAAGAGGTATATTTCAAGTTTAATAGTTTAATGCTAGTTGACCAACGGTATCTACAAAGATATATATCTATAAAGACGGCACCAGTGTGTAATATTTAATATGTGTATCACGATGCAGATTTAATTACTAAGCGCCTTAACTTTTATAATTGTCTGAAGTCGATGAAAATGCATTGTCACTGTAAACCACCATATCATTGGAAAAGAATAATTAATACACGTATACGGGCATTCCCCCCCCCGGACATTTTCCCCCCAACATTCCCCCCCCCCCCAGTCCCAAAATGAAACTAATGGTATAGACAAGTTCATACACTTAATGCTTAATGTATCTATAGTGATTTTACAACAGTGTAAGATTTACTTTTATAATACCCAAGTATTACCCCAGTTTGTAAGTTTAGAGCTATTAGAACCTTCCCATTATTAATTAACTAGAATACTTGAGTTCTTCACTGTCTTATTGCCTCCTAATCTTGTAGCTAGGCATTTTGTACGCAATCCAAATCGGCACATTTTCTATTAACAAAATCCAAATAGGGATCGTATCGTGTTTAAAGTCTAATCTACGTTTCATGCGGTAGGTCATCGCGTTTGTATTTTTAATGGTTAAGTCAGTTTTAATTCATTATAAGCTGGTAGATTTCGTCCGCAGGACGGGCCGCTTTACTTGTTTAACACATAGGCGACTAATACATCAATTCATTATAAGCTGGTAGATTTCGTCCGCAGGACGGGCCGTTTTACTTGTTTAACACATAGGCGACTAATACATCTAAACAAAGCATCCTACCTAATTTTCACTTATTGGCATTGCACATTGGTGCATAAATCTTGATCTTAAACGAAATAATCCAGCGCTTCGCGCCTGATTGGACGACCGTAGGTCCGATGTAAATGCGGAGCTTATAGCGTATTGGTTTTATCACTGGAAAACAATGCTTTGTACTAGCATGAAACCCTCGCAGTTACTGCCGGTAAAAGTGGGGTAGGTTCGAGTTTTGAGAGTACGAGTAGATAGGGTTCAAGTGATGGTGGTACGATTCAACTCGATTACAACAGCACTGGTTTGAAGTAGCTAGGTACGAGAAGTGCCGACACGATTGCGCTTGGTCAGAATAATAATAATTTATTGTAATTAAAGCATTCGTGATATAGACACCATATGAGAGCTAGGTACATTGTGATTACACTCGGTAAGAACAGTAAGAAAGTATAAAAGATAGCAGACATTAAGTAGTAACCAGGAGAATTTGTATTAATAACTAATTTTTCTAACATTTTGTCATGACAAATATCAAGCTTTAAGAATTCTTGAGGTTGAAGTTGATTGAGCTCACGGATTAGTTGATTTATTACAGAATTTAAACACCGTTTACGTTTGAATTAATTTTTTCTGAATTGATTGACTTATCTAGTGTTGTTGTAAGGTTTAATACATGCATTAATTATATGTCTAAACCTAGAATTTTTGACGTTTTTGTAAAAAGATATACTTAGCTTATTGCCTAATTAATTAATTCTGGTTAACAAAGGTTTCATTTTAAGATCATTAAGTAACACATGATATGTAGAATTTCTGATTTTAGGTTTGCTAATTATTGATACAAATCGCATTTCTAGTTTGGTTAGTTTAGATGAATCAGAGAGAGAGAGTAATGCTATAGACCCAAACCGGCATGGCATGCTCAATTTAGGATCGAATGTAAGTTTTATATACATTTAGTATTTCTTGTTAACTAAAGCCGAGTTGCCTAAGTTTGGTTGTCATAAACATTTTCTTATTAGCCATTTTAATTATGAAGTCCACATACAGACTCACGATCAGTTTTATTTTAATATTGATCCGTACGACTAATAACTTAGCCGAATTAACTGTGGGAATTATTTCATTATTGATTTTGAGCTGTGCTTGACTAAAGTTCAGTAATTAATACAGCACTTATAATGGGATTAATTTCCATTTTTAGCATTGAAGTGACTTTGTGAGATTCATTTAAAAGTTGTTGCATTTTTGGTTTGGCATTAGATTTTACCCTTTCAGCAAGGCATAGGTCATCATCGAACGCACAGTTGCAGTGCATTTTTTTGCATGGCTCACAAAACTTGGGAGTTTTATAAGTAGAACAATAATTGGCAAGACGAAAAGCAAAGAAAATCATCTTGGTCCCTTGTGGTGTTCCGTTGTGGATAGATAGTATGTCAGAAAGAGTTTTTACACTTTTAACTCTTGGACCGATCTTTAAGGAATCCAATCCCCCATATTTTAATTCAAAGGTCGATTAGAGTGGTAACTATATTGTTGTGATCGCCAAGGTCACAGGCTTTTTTAGATCTAGAATAACAAGAATGACGCATTGGTTGGGGTTTTCTAATGTTTTCAAGGCAAAGTCAGTGATCTTGGTTAAAAAAAAATAGCGTAGGATCCTTCAATCGAACTGAATAGCGCCAGTTCGCTTGGCACGAGTGACCTTTTCAAGAATAACGCCGTTACAAGTAAGCTAGATACGAATTTTGCTCGTACCAGTTTGCAGGATACGAGCAATACGAATGGGCAGGGAAGAACATCACTGGTACGAGTGTGCTACGCATTATTTTCTGAAATTAAGGAATCCCTATTTTATATACCTTAGCTATTGCAAAAATAAGAAATTTCTTCTCTAGATAGCGCACGCAAAAAACTCTGAGTATCACTAAAGACTCTAACAGGGAGATCCCAGAGTTCATTCAGCAGACGTATATGGCTTAAAACTCCAAACAGCAGTCTGCACCTTGTAGTCAGTGACAATCCCTGAGCACTCATGCGCCCCCAGGAATTTACACTCATAATCAAAAATGTAACCCTGATAATTCTCATCCCCAGGAAAGTGATGCCGCAAAAAAACATCAACGGTCTCATCCATAGACACCGTTAGACGACCAGTCTCAGTGTCCAGGATAGACCCCGGTGTTCTAGCGGAACCACCCTCCAGACTACGAAGACACTTAACAGCATCTCCAAACTTACTCTACTACAAAAATCAGTCCAAAACTTTGTTTTTGCACTAGAAACAGCAGACATATAGATGTTCCTAGCTACCTTGTACTCAGCCCAGAGGGCAGGGTCCCGTTGCTAACGTTCAAGTCTCTCGTACAAGTTACTAGCCTCATAACGGAGAGCTTTGAGCTCGTTCATCCACTAAGCTGAGACCCTGTCCCTACGCTTGAGTGCCCTCATTGGACATACCACATTCAGGGAATCTATCAGTACCTTGTTGATAGCCAAAGCCTCAGTATTAACATCATCAATACTGCAAAGCTGACCATCAACTAACGAATGAACTCGCTCCTATACACATTTTAAGTACCCTACCCAGTCAACCTTACTGATACTTCTACAACGAATTACATCAAGCAGACCAACTGAGATACGAAACCGGATGTACTTAATCAGAGGCAGACTCCTTACCAGATAGTCAACTTTAGGATCTATCCTTCAGCTAGCCTGTTCGCCAGAGTAATATCAATCACCTCACTCCTATTAAAGACTACAAACGTTGGGGTACATTCATGATTCACCACTGACAAGTCAGTGGACATAATGTACTCAAACAGCTCAACACCTCTGCGATTTGTATTGACTTGACTGCACAGTGTTCTAACAGTTTGCGCACAAAATCCCTAGGTGGATCAGTTGCGTCACCATGCATGCACACAAAGGCAAATACTACAGGGCCATTTGTCCAACAGAGAAAACATCCCTGTCCGTGAACTGCGGTAGAAGCTGAGCCTTAACATTGCCGCCATTAAGTGCCGCCGCCAGCAGCCCCTGCCTGTCTATCCATCCGCACAAACTGAACCATACCCAACCCAAAGTAGAGCCTAAAACCAAGGCCTGACAGGAACCTACCAGAGTCTGCATCTATCCAGAGCTGCCAGATGTGCCAGGGCTGCCTGTCCTTAGTTAAAGGCAATTTCGACAACGGTCTTAAAGCTGAAAATGCAGCATGAAGAAGCATTCCCGACGCTGGTCCTTCCACTTCCACTCTCATCTTTCAAATCTTTGCCTTAGTGACAGGTGTCGCACCAGGAAAGAACTTCTTTTGTTCTTCCCCAATGCCACCCCACCCAATGCTTACACAGGCAGTACTATCTTAATCACGAGCAGCCGGATTCTCGACATCAATCATAATCCGCCCGCGCACCTAGTGGACTCCATTGAACCTGCAGCATCCCGATCCACTAGTCCATTACCTTATTCACCAAACCCAATAGCTCCTTTTTAAAATGGTCATACGCCGCCTAAAATAAACCTTGATCTTTAGGTACACCGACCAGCCCAATAAGAACCGAATTCAAGTTACCTGGAGGAACCGGACGCTTCGTAAAATCATCAACAAGCACAGGTACGTTAGTGCCCTTAGACTCTAAACTCCTATCAGAAGCCACCACAGTTTTATATTTCTTATCCTGAACGAGTAAATCCTTATCTCGGAACTTCTTAGGAGCTCCAGGAATAGCCACTATACCCCGGTTGCACTACGGGTTCACCACCACCCGACCCACCACCGTTGGCTTAGGCAGCCTCTCTTAGCGTTTTTTTATTCTGCTCCCGTATTTTCTTATTAGGGAACGCCTTCCTAGTCTTAGGTGTGCCCACAGAATCAGCATTAGCAGTAGAAGGAAGACTGATTGAGGACTGACGAGGCACAAGAATAGCTCTTGCATCCCCCCTCCCTTCAACCCCGGTGTTTAATGGATTATTACCTCCCAGTTGCTGATTAGCAGGCAGACTCACACGAGCAGACCCAACCCCCGATTCAAAACTGTCAACGATCCTATTCAGCTTCATAGCTTTCACCCCGGAGGTAACCCCCCTCACTGTTTAAAATTGTATACGTTTTTGCACCACTATTTTGTTAGTAAGCCTGAGTCCGGCCCCTAATGGAGCCCGGCCATGGTTCAGTGGACCACCTGAACCACCCGTCACGCCGGCCCTGCCAGTACCCACCACGTATTTCTGTGGACTATAGGGAGTTTGCTGTACCTAACCGTGCATAAAGGCAAACCCCAAATACACATAGCAACTGCATATTGGGAACCCATGTCACGATTTTTAACAACATCCTCTTCACTCCCATTTCATAATATTTCTCATCAAATATATGCTAAACCCAATCATGCCCAAAGGATATGGCACGTCATAAGTGTGTGTGAGCTCAAGCAGATAAGGGCTGGAATAGGAAATAAGAGGATAAAATGTAGAACATTTACACTATACTTACAATACTTAGGGTTGTGCGAAATTTAGGTAGCACAAAGACTGTCAACATTTAACCTTGTACCTTTAATAAGGTTTAATTTATTTACAGAAAATAACTGTCTACAAATGTCAGGACTATGACATATGACTGTCAGTTGGAAGCATATATTCACATAAAATTGTTCTGATAATATTTATAAAAATTGTTACGAAATTTAACTACAGGAGTAGCCTTTTTTGTTTCCACGACAATGTTACAATGCCTGATTTATATTTGAGAGCTGGTTTAAAGATGTAGGTTGTACACATTCGTTGAAATTAATATTAACTGAAATCTAAGTATGTGCTTTGGACCTACAATGGACAAATCAGGGGTGAAACGCCGGATTTAAATAACTTTAAACAGTTGAAATGTTTTTCTGAAATTAGAATACCTGACTTTGGTCTAGTTTTCTAGTCTAAATATATAGAGAAACTGATTTTCAGAATTAATATTTTTATGTATCCGCAATAAAATTATCTTAAAATCTAACTATTACGTGTTGATATGGGCTGATAGTGGCAGTGTAGGAACGTTTGGTTGAGGCGACCATTTTAGACATGCGCAGTAAATAGTGTGTGATATTTTATTTCCTAAATGCAATATATTAATAATATTTTAGACCCCTGTGAATGTATGCAAACTATCGATGTCGGTGCTCTTTGCGTCCATCCTGCTTGTGTTATTTCTGTTTATTTAACAACGCTGAAGACATCATTTTCTTCCTCGCTATCTCAACAACATAGCGTTGTTCTTAACGTTTCTGGAAGGCTGATGATTTTACACCACGAATATTTAGTTCAAGATAACAATCATGGAAATGCTGTAAGTTACGCTACATACTGTTATTGAAGTTGTAAAAAGCCTTGAGTCTCACGAAATTAATGGCGGTTCTGAGTACAAAACGTTTTTATCCTTAATTTTAATCGCCATAATTCTATGTATTTAATTTTTTTATTATTGATGTACTTACATTTCAAAGAATTATCGACTGTGAACTCATGGATTTAGGGGCCTGACGAAGATTAATAATAAAATCAAAACCGGTCGTTCCATTTCTAAATAACCAGAAGTTTTTCCATCACAATTATTTTTTTACTTTCATCATTGGTGGTCAGGAAGTCTGCTAATTATTTAACATCACTCAGAGTATTATGTAGCCACCTATTAATGCGAATTATTCTCGCAGAGCCCCAGCCGGCCGACTTTAATGAGCTGTATGTAAAATAAATGCCTTTTTTTGGAAAGTAAAGATGTGACACTCTAAAGCGTTAACGTTTAAAAAGGATAGCTAAGGAAACTTTTTTGCTTTATGGTTATTCTGGAACCAAAATAATTAGAAAGAAATTACAAAAGCAAACAAGCTACGCTTCAGCCTGGGGCCGGGAACTATCTTTGATTGTTTAGGTTTTCCGTTCCTTTACTGCGGCTGGTTCCTTCTCGCTAGATCAAACTTTTTTTGTCCATATTTTAATCACTTGGAGTAGAGTAAATCTTTAAGCGTCCACCATGCACAGTAATATTTACATATTTATTTAACTCCTCAGTTAATGATTAATGATTATATAATATTATCTTACAAGTATAAACTTGTAAATATAAGGCAGAGGGTAGTTTATATCATACAAAAAACCTTATATTAAGATTATGAAGTATTTTTCGAACAAATTCCGATCTTGTATAACATTGCTTCTAACAAACTCAGAACACTTGAGATTCAGTATTAAGTAGTTTAACATCACAACTTACAAATTACAAATGCACATGCCTGCTACTTATTTTTTATTATTCTATATTTGTATATAATTTATAATATTATATATTCTACTCATTCTAAATTGTTTATAGATAAAATATGTTTAATTTTACCCCATCTTTTTTATTCTGGTTAATTTATTTATAAATTTTTAAATGTTATTTTTTGCAGCCTCAGTACATAACTCCAACTGTCCTTGCTTCTTGTGTTGAAATGGTTTGGTTACCACGTGGAGGAAATTCAAGCGTACCAAATATCGTGGGAACGTATAGCGGTACCAGCAGTTCCGTCGCAAATGGGACAGTTAATCATAATTTGTATTTGTCCGAAGCATTGTGGTTGTACTGTGGCCAAGAAATGCGCGTTTGGCTTCCCCTTAGAGAAAAATCACAGTCTTCTGTCCACACTTTCATTTCAAATAGGATTATGCTCGGATTTCCTGTTTCAATCTATCCCCTAAGTACTATTAAGCAGTATATTTTATCTTGATCAAGCACATGCACCTATATTTGTTAGTACTTCTATTTGTCGAATTAATTTTACTATTTCGGTTTGCAGCAATATTGTTCGATAAGGCTATAATTCTCGGAGCTGAAAATGATTCTCTGTCATATACTACGGGGCTATTGACTTCATCTGATTCTCATGTGGCCTCTAACACGCTCTTTGCGTTTTGCACCCTTCAGCGAACAGTGCGTTAAAATTTTGAAATATTAATCAAAGGCGTATGAAAGTGAGCTATCTTGTCATTTACAAGCAAACCACTTACTATGATTCCTCGGGATCTGGAAAAGCATAGCCAGAAACGTTTCCTTGGACCTTAGAATGAACGAATAGTGTGATAACTCGAGTGCATTTTGCGCGGTGCTTTAGCAGCAGCCCGCCAAAGTTCAAAAAAACCGAATTTTTCAAAGTTTGGCACGCTGTAGCTTCTACAGTTTTTGTCTGATTTCAATGAAACTTGTGGTTTTGTGATGTTTAGACTATTATCTAAAAAGTAATTTCTGGAAATTTTGAAATTCGAATTTTTAATTTTTTATCAAAAAAATCTTAATTAAAATATAGGCCTCAAAAGTATGACATTTTATTAATTTTTCGAAAAAATAAAAAAAATTCGAATTTCAAAATTTCCAGAAATTACTTTTTAGATAATAGTCTAAACAGCACAAAACTGCAAGTTTCATTGAAATCAGACAAAAACTGTAGAAGCTACAGCGTGCCAAACTTTGAAAAATTCGGTTTTTTTGAACTTTGGCGGGCTGCTGCTAAAGCACCGCGCAAAATGCACTCGAGTTATCACACTATTCGTTCATTCTAAGGTCCAAGGAAACGTTTCTGGCTATGCTTTTCCAGATCCCGAGGAATCATAGTAAGTGGTTTGCTTGTTAGTTAAATTTATTTAAATTATACCTAATCATTTTTTGTGTTTTTATGCTTTAGAGTCAAGTTTATCTCCATCAAATATTACGGCAGTTAATCCGGCGTAATTTAGGGTATTATGCTTGGGAAATTGCTCGAAGTTGTTCAAAATTACCATATTTTCCACATTCATTGGAACTTCTTCTGCATGAGGTAATTAAGTTTACACACACATAAAGCGTCATAATAAAGGCTATATTTTATTTGGCTGTCATACGATGGCAGCCGTAGCAACAAAACGGTCGCAGCCAGGGATGTAAACTCAACTGCACGAATTTACTAACTTTCGATTTAGAGTAAAATATGATCTGTCCTAAAAGTGCCCTAAAGTCAGAAGTATGTAATTGGTTAATTAACTATGAAAGCGAAGCTTCATTCATAACTATGAACCAATTACAGGGACTTTGAATCGAGAGTTTGTAAATTTGTGTAGTTGAGTTTACATACCTGGTCACAGCACTTATATTTAATAAGGGCGAGGCTATTTTATTTAGTACGAAATTGAATTATGATAAGTTGAATGATGGGGTTGTAGGACTGACATATTCCCCCTGGACATTATTCCTTCGTACCTTTTCCCATCTGGACATTTTCCCCCCACACCCTTATTTAAGATACTGTTATATATTACTACGCGGTCGTGTAATGGCACGTATTCTGAGAAAATAATACAGGTGTTTTAACAGACGTACAGCTTCTAAGAATTTTATCTTAAATAGGTTACTTATTATTATTCACCTTTCATTGTTCCGCAATATGTCGACCCCAAATCTCTATTATCAGGAATTTAACCGTGTTTAAATGACAACCATTAACATGGTACATCATCATTGGGTCGAATCTTGCACCCACTCTAGTGCATGACGTAGTACCAGCACACCCTTTGATATGTACTTAAAGAAAGCTCTAGAAGATACAATGTAGTTTCTACATGGAACCTCGGCTTTTGTTCGCACAAAAAATTGAAAAATTCTTATTCTTGTTCCATTCCACCGAAAATTACAGGAGAAGCAACTTGACCAATTCTCACCAAAAGCTACACAGCACATTAACATCGCATTTAGAGTCGATTAAAATTTGTTTCACCTAAGTCGGTTTTGAAATGTGACCTGTAGCGTACGACATAGATATGAACAAGACAAGCACACACAAAATATAAAAAGAATTGAAAAATTTTGAAAGTTGGTCCTTTTAACATTTAGAAACAACTTACTGTATGGATCATAACCAAAAAGTGTATAGCGCACCGAAATCGCATTTGTAAGCGTTAGGAAGTTGTTTGATCAAGATCAGTTCAAAATTGCGACCTGTAGCGTACAAGATACAAAAGGTGAACAGACGCGCAGACGGACGGACAAAACCATTTCATTTCAAAAGGACGCCCTTTTTCTTACGATAATCATTCAAACACGGATTTGTATTATGTAGAGGGGGGTAGGGTAAAATTTTATGAATTTGGTACGATGTAATTGTTTCAAGACCCCTTTGGCTTAAGCGTTGCTTAACTGGCAATGGTAAGTGAACGTTTCTATACCTATACCGTGCCATATGTGCCCGCACCGGGAAAAAAAACTTATTGGTCAAGTACCCTTAAGAGTCATCCCCGTGTCCTGACATGGTGTCTCTTATAAGAAGCTCCTTGATGACCTTTCTCTACGTGCTATTAGTTTCCATTATTAACGGTTTTTGGGCCATTTTCGCGCCCTCGATGATCTTTCCCATTTAAAAAAATGCTTAACATACGCGGATGGACGCTTGTCCTTTATTATAGGGTATCAATTCACCGTTTTTAGATGCTGAGCAGCATCTATAGAAATGGTTTTGTCTGTCCGTCTGTTGGCCGTGCTCTACAGGTCACAGTTTATAACTTATTTCTTTCGAACTAATTTTAAACTCACAAATACGAGCAAGAGGTGCCTTATTGTTTTTTTAGGATGATCGGACTAACCACTTATCCACAATTAACAGTTGAGTGAACCCATGTCAAAAATCAGGAAAGTGAGCTTCTAAAAACGACTGGAATGCGTGTAAACACAAACAAAACAAATGCACAAAACTCATATACATACCATTGTTTTTAAATCCTGCCGGGAGAATACATGTATTTCATAGAGTATCAGTACACCCAACCAATCTACGCTACAGTGGTACGGGGATCGTCCGTAAATGAAGTTATTTAAACATTACGATTTTAGAGATCCTTTTTGTCATTATTTCAAGATTTAAGTAAACGAATTTCTTTAGCATGCGATCTTACTAGTATGCATACGGGGATTGTCCGCAAATGACGTTATTCAAACATGAGTTTTTTAGGGATCTTCTTTGCTATTAGTTCAAGAATAAAGTAAATGGCTATGTTTAACATGCGATCTTACTAGTATGCATACTGGGATCCTCCGTAAATAACTTTGTTTAAACATTACGATTTTAGAGCTAATTGTTATTAGTTAAAAAATTGAGTAAACTGAAATCTTTAACATGAGATGTTACTGGTATGCATACAGGGATTGTATATAACTAACGTTATTCAATTATCACTATTTTAAGGATCCCCTTTGTCATAAGGTCATGAATTAAGTTTACGGATATGCTTAAGGTCATAGAGCAAATGTTTTATGAGAAAACAGTGGACATAACCAATGGTTGAAAGTCAAAAGCTGTATAAATACAATACATACATACATGTTAATGTGCTAATGCTACCGAGCCAACTTGTACCAGGACCACATGTTCCCTGCCTAATCTCATCATCAACACTCGTACCTAGCTCACTCGTACCGGAGCTATTTTATTAAAGCCCACTCGAAGCAGCAGCACTTGTACTTAACCCACTTGTATCAGCAAAGCTCGGAAGTAGTCCGTTTTCACCAGCGTTAACCCTTTGGGTTTAGTTAGGAGTTTGTTAAGCTTACTACAAAAAATTTTCCAGTTATGAAACCCACTTGGTGTAAGCTCAGCATCTACTTTGGGCCCACGGTGGAAAAATCCGGGGCGAAGCACCGGATTTTTTTATATCAAAAAATATATTTTGATTCTAACTTCATTAAACTGCTGATTGCGGGCAAACTATTACTACGATCTTGACCAAAAGCCATATAGCACTGAACAAGCGCAATTTTGAGCGTTTAAAAGTTATTTGAAAAAGATGAGGTCAAAACTGTGCCCTTTATATTTCAGTAGATGCTTATGAGCTATATCTCAACATCCAAACGACTTGTAGACAAATACTGACAGACGCTCCGGATATGTCGACTGGGTGCTCGAAGTAGATGCTGAGCTGAAAGCGAATATTTGCTTCGATAAAAGAGTAGGACCCTATTGTGACAACTCTCAAATTACTACAGCGTCAACCTCCCATCCTACCTCTCCTACTTGACTTTCTTATTTTATTAATTGTGTGGTGGCAGTTTTATGATTTTGGCGGGACGGACGGGAGGTGGTAAGAGTTTTCTGGTACAGCTGGTCTGGTTATGACTGGTAAGGGTACGATTAGGCTTCGAAACTGTGGAATTGGAAAGAGTGGTGCCAGTTGGAAAGCTTCTGGTACAAAAATGATTGTTACGAATGGGCTGGAAACCTGTGGCCTATGTACGAGCGGTATGGGTAAGAGATGTAGAGGTACGTGTGGTATGAATACGAGTCGTACGGAAACGACTTGTGCTGTTTCGAATAGGCTAAGGTCAATTTGTGCAAGCATGAGTAGTCTCGGTGAATAGTGGACTACGAGCGAGCATATTGTGCATGAGTGGTGCCGGCCTGAGTAGTTCCGGTACAGGTGGCATCAGTACGAGTGGCATCACTACAAATAGTACGGGTATAAGAAGTACCGGTATGAGTAGTACCGGTATGACAACAGGAGACTAATGACATCCTTTGTTAACGACATCCGTTTATAAAATTGTTACGCTAATAAATAAGGTACACTCGAAATGATGATACTTGAACGACGCCATTTATGGACGATCCCTCACCATCTATACCCCATATACGTGTGTACATGGCATGCAGTTAAAATAAGTTGGAAAAATAGAGCATTTCCAGTTCATACTATTGGTGAATTTATGTTTTATTTAAACGAGTAAAACTTGCGGGATCGTTCATTATTGACTTTATCGGTCGGACCAACGGGCCTGCATGAAGGTTAGTAACATCATAATATGTTACCTACATCAGTTTTAAAACGGTTACACTAAGGAATGGGGGTACTAATTGGTCGGGTCAGGATGTCTGTCTGGAGACTAGAAACATCCCGTGTTAACGACATCCGTTTTGGAAATGGTTATATACTAATGGCAGGGGAGTACTTAAAATTGTGACATTTAAAGGACATCATTTATGGACGATCCCGCACCATCTATCAGCCATATAGGTATGTAAGTGTCACAAAGTTATTAAAGGTGCACTATGCTCTATTTAATATGGTTGGTAACTTTCCATGTCGTATATAAACGGGTAGGAAACAAGTATCGCAAAAGTGAGTGTAATGAGATAGGAAAACAATGAAGGGTAGGACTCACCGATTTAGTTGATAGTTTTTAGTCACCTAAATGTATTTTATTTTGAAATATGAACACAACGTTTCGAATATTTTTCTTCTTCAGGTGTTTCAAAATGAGTGATGAGTGACTGAATGTTTACACTTAGCGCGTTAAATTTTTGAACGAAGAGTGGTGAGGACGGATAAAGGTTTGATTTGAAGATGAGGAAAAGGAAAGACGGATATTGGTCATTACGTAACGACCAAACGACGTATATAAACGGGTAACATTTTCGGGGTCATCCATTAATGACTGCATTGGTCGAGTGATGGGTTCCACCTGATAACTAGTAACATTCCGTGTTACCGATATCAGTTTATAAAACGGTTTCACTAACGAAAGTGGAATTTAAAATTAAGGTACCTATTTGGAGTACGTAATTTATGGACGATCTCTCAAAAACAGTTGGAAAATGTTTGAGAGTTGGTCCATTTAATTGCGATAAAATGACGTGTACGATCCTAGCAGCAAACAACACAGAGCGTCTCCTTCGCATTTGCAATCATTTATAAGTTGATTGATTTAAATCGGTTGAGAAATGCGAGCTGTAGCCTACGACTTACGAAAAACCGAAAAGTGCAGAAAGAAAGCCAAATTGCCGGTTTTTGTGCGTGTATGAAATGGAGTGTAAAAAATTTTGGGAGTTGGTCCGCTTAACTGCTAGTTGCGAAATATTGACTGAATAGAACAAAACCAGAAACTATACAGCACATCTACATCGCATTTGTGAGTGCTTAGAAGGCATTTGGTCAAGATCAGTTCAAATATGCGACCTGTAGCGTACGACATACTAAAAGGGGGACAGACGGACAGAAAACCATTTTATTAAATGTTCAATGAGCTAAATCTCAATATTTAAGTTTTATAAACTATCTGAGAAAATAATAAATGTCTTTCTCACACAGTTACCACAGAATTTTGTCTACATTATTCAGGGACAGAAATTGTCCTAGGTTTGGTGGTGGGCTGGTGGGTAGGAAATGTGTAGGTATGAAACGTCCATTTACCAATGCAAATTATGTAGTTGGTTGGCGGAAAATAATTTCCCAGACCTGTTGAGATAGTCTTGCAGGGCAGACAGCAAGGGACTAGATAAGTAAGTATGTGTGAGCGTAAGGTGAGGATCGATAAATAAATGATAGTATAGGGGAGCTCACAAAAATAACGTTGGACGTTTTTTGGGGGGGAGGGGTCCAACCGCCCTATCCTTTACATGTGTGTACATACCAAAAATAGCGACGTACAGGGGGAGGGGTGGGGGCCAAACCAGATTTTTGCATAACGTTATTTTTGAGAGCTCCCTAGGGAAAAATGGACTCACCAATTTGAAGTCCACATTTCGCGCGAAACAACCTCCCTCGTTTTTCCTTCCTAGTCTTCCCACCAACTTCAAATAATAATAACAAACCAAAATATCTCAAAGTATAGTAAATCTACGAGTGAATCTACGAGTGCTTCAATCAAAGCATCTTCGACTCAAAAAATAATAATAAACGCCTGAAGAAGGAATAAACCGAAACGTTGCGTTAACTTCAATTAAAGAAACATTTTCACTTCAAATTGGTGAGTCCATTTTTCCCTATACTAGCAAGGGACTAGATACCTACATAATGTTGTTTCATTCATTACCAACTGAGAACTTACAATTTGTGGGGTGGGGAGGGGGGCTAATTATGCGTTGGAATGCCAACTAAAAGCTGAATCCGTGGCTTCTGAGGGAGACAAGAAAATTTTGTGAAATTCTTTTTTTTATTCCTGTTTTTAAGATATGTATTTGCTTATAAATCAGGTTTTGGAAGAAGAAGCGACATCTAAAGAGCCTATTCCTGACGCGTTGCTTCCGTCGGTAATTGAATTTGTTCGAGAATTTCCTGTTTATCTTCGCACTGTTGGTCAGTGTGCAAGAAAAACCGAGCTAGCACTTTGGCCACATCTGTTTTCAGTAGCTGGAAGACCTCGTGCTTTATTTGATGAATGTTTACAACGAGGGCAGTTGGATATTGCTGCTACTTACCTTCTCGTCATTCAAAATTTAGAATCCCCTACTGTATCGAGAAAATTTGCAACACAACTAATGGATAAAGCACTGGAAAACAAAAAATTAGATCTCGTCAAGGATTTAGTCCGATTTTTGAAGGCTATTGGTAAGAATAACTCAATTAGTACGCCGTATTGCTCACAGTAGGGCCCCTAATTATGTACATTATTTAAGAACTTCACTTTCTGTAAAGAGAATATATTATACTAAAACAAGGGCTAAAACCCTTGTTTAATGGCAGCCCTAACAGCAAAATAAAGCAGTTTGAATTTGCCGCCTTTTAGTTGTCAATTTACAGGTTTTTAATTTTAGAGAAGGAAGCTGTAAAAGGGTTAGCTGTGACGATTTACGAACAGGCATTTTTGTATTCTCAAAAAGCTGCTTACAATCTTATTTATAACTAGACTTTAGGCCATCGCCAGCGATGGTTTAAGTGCGCCTCATGTGGTCACTGGCCAACATTACCCACTGTCACCCTCCTGTAACATGTCTAGGGTTGGTGACGGTGTCTCACGCATAAAACTTAAGCAGAATACTATTTAAAAATGGGCTAATGAAGCCGTATTTGGGTCTGGACTAATCGTCACCAACCCTAGACACGTTACAGGAGGGTGACAGTGGGTAATCCTGGCCAGTGACCACATGAGGCGCACTTAAACCATCGCTGGCGATGGCCTAAAGTCTATTGATGTTTTACTTGAAAAATAGTAGCACACAGTTTCAACACAGAATTAATAAAGGAACAAATCTACTACTTATTTAACAAAATAATAATAAAATTGTTAATTAAGACGTTGTCAGCTTCAGCTTGTAGTGAGATTCAGTTCTTCTGTGGGCTTTACTGAGGAATACGGCGAACAACTAATATGTAGCCAACGTAAAAATCATGAAAAGAAGAAAATCAAAGTGCAAAATAAAAAAAACACTAAACGTACAGTGTGAGAGTGCAGTGGCAGTTGGCAGTAGTGGGAGTGAGAGTAAATGGCTTATAGGAATGCATTTTACTTACCATCGACATAATAATAGTATTCAAAAGTCGAAGTTGACACAGAAATAATGTTAAAGCTGAGAAACAACAAAAAATCCAATATTTTAAAAGCATTAATATTGTGGGTTAAGTTGCCATAGAATACATCTATCGAGAATCACCGTGATGGCACTGAAACTCACACTCACACTTCCAATTGTGCGAACTGGAGTTTCGATGTAATTGTTGCTGTTGCCTGTTGCCATAGTGTGACTTTGGGATTGTGTGAAAAGTGGGACAAAGTGAATCCAATGGATTCAACTTTGTTGTTGATAATAATTTGTAGATTATCAGCAACAAAATCTTTTTAACTTCAATAATATTATTTTGTTTTTTATATTTTTATTATTTTGTCGACGACGGTCAGTGCAATACTTTACTATAGTCAATACTGACAGTGGAAAAAGTATTTTTTATTTAGGTACTACATACTTTACTACTACTGCTTCCATTGCCATGCACCACTATTGTCATAGACATTGCCTACATTCAAAATCAACAACGAACAAATTACATTACTCACGTTAGTCTTTTATGTTAATGATCAATTTCTGTCAAAACCAAAAGTTCAGAATTCCAATTTTTGAACTTCCCTCCAAAACTTTAAATATTGTGTTAAATCAAGATTTCGACCGCAAACTCAATGAACTTACACCAAAGAAGTATGCCGTTCGAATCGAAATAATTAGGAAAATCTAAATAACTTAGTGTTCCTAGCATGATCGTTATTAGTATTTAAGTGGTTTCAAAAAGCATAATTGAAATTTTAAAAAAGTAAGCGGATTTTAACGAGTGATATATTACTTAAAAGCTCTTCAAAAATTAAGACAACCCTTTTTTTGTCTTTAGCTTGCGGCCCATACAACACGTTCTAGGCAAAATTGAAAATTTTAAACACCGGTATCTTGCAAACGTTTTGTGATAATGATGGCGCGTTACTTAAATTCTACTAGTGATTACCTTTCGAATGATATATGACTCACTCGATGAAATGGTCCAGTATTTCAAAATTTTCAAAATTCCGGTAAATTATGTAGATATGTAGTAACGAGGTTATTCGTCTAACGAGGGTAGGGTTCACGCCGTATCGGCCCCTTCTATTATTGTCTGAAAGGAGCATGCGAAAAAATTTAGATTTGATAATACATAATATGATGCGAATGGGCCTTTTGCTTACAAAGCAGGAGTTTTATTATTATTATTATTATTTATTTTCTTATAGACAGACACACAATGGGTCCAGAGTAACTTATAACAAACAAAAATTAGAAATATACGCAACAACAATTAATAGTGCTAATGTAATAGTAAGGGGTTATTCCTAAACCAGAAATAAACATCTTAATAGAGGAGACAAAGATAAAGTAAAATTATTAACAATAAAACAAGGGCTAAAGCCCTTGTTTTTTGGTAGCCTTAACAGTAATATGGGGTATTACTCTTTAATGCTAAAATCGGTATTAAAAAATTGCTATTTAAAAGTTAATTATAATTTAAAAAATTAAATGTAATAAATTGCAATTTAAATAAATTTTTTGTTTTTAAGAGCTTCAAAATCATATATTGCATGTCAAATGTCATTGAGAAATGCAAAAATGAGATAAATTATGTAGACATGTAGAGTTAAGGGGAAATTGAAAATTTGAATTTCCCGCCAAACCTAAAATGTCAAATTTCGACCGGTTACTCTCTTCAAATATAAAGAAGTGATATATCAAAATGACGAAAATGAGGAGAAGAACAATATGTATTGCGATTGGCGCGCGAATTATGAAAGCATCAATTTAAAATTGGACATTTAAAGTTAATTATGATTAAAAGAAATAGTAAATTAAATAATTTTCGATTTTGAAAGAATTTCATATTTTTTATTTTAAAAGAGCTTCAAAATGACATATCGCATGTCTAATTCGGTTAAGAATTGCCAAAGGTTGCTAAATTATGTAGATAGGTAGGAATGAAGCTAATACAATAAGATATCATAGCATTAACACCGATTTAGGGCAGGGGGACATAGATATGACTGACTAAGAATGGAAGAGTTATAAAAATTGTAGATACCTAATTGAGTTGTCTGAAGTCGAAATTCTGCGTAGTAGGGAATCTTCAGCGAGCTTGCAGACTTCATTTAAGGAGCCAACCCTGTTTTCGCGAAACATATCAGTAGCACTACAGTCCCGTCTGTACCCAAAAATGATTCTTAACGAGTCATTATAGGCCACTGTGATTCGGTTTTTTTACAGTTCCTTTGATGTCCCAGAGGCTGCAGCAATATATAGTAGAAAGGAAGGTTCGGAATAGATATTTTTTGACTTCAGAATTGCAGCGCTTGAACCTAGCTTTAATCATGTTAGCGCGCTTGTACAGGTCACTACACACTACACTAACTCTCTTCCCAATTTCATCCGCATCTGAGCAGACGTCACTCCAGTGGTACCGAGAAGTTGCTATTTCATATCCCAAATATCTGACACAGGTCTCCGGTACCAGGTTGACCCCTTTAAAATTGACTTTTATCATGGGTTCCCAGCGGTTGTGGCAGGCAGGGAGATAAGCCTGAAGGTGGGTTTTAGATGAATTAAACGACAGATTATGAGATTCAGCAAATTCTTCACAGACAGAGAGCAATCGAATCATGGCTTGTATGGTAGTTGAGAGGAGACAGACATCATCGGCATATATGATGTTGTTTACTACAACATCTTCAATTCTGCAGCCAGCAGATTCATTAAGTAGGGCCGTGCATAGAGTGTCCATGTAAACGGCGAAGAAGTAGGGGGAGAGAATACCTCCTTGTCTTACCCCTTTCCTCACAGGAAATGAGGCACTGATGGTTGATCCCCATTGAATGGAGAACAGTTGGTGTTGGAGCCAGTAAGCAATAAGTTGAATTATGCAGTCAGGCAACCCTCTTGCTGATAGTTTCTGAAGTAGGATGCTGTGATCCACATTATCAAAGGCTTTGGAGGCGTCAAGGAAGCAGATGAACAGCGGTGTGTGTTTTCTTATGTAGAAATTAATAATTTGTTTTAAGGTAAATATGCAGAGCTCACATCCCAGCTTCTTTTTGAAGCCGAACTGGTTGGAATTCGTGACAAAAAAGTTCGAAAACTGACACAGTATTAGTTTTTCCTGGACTTTAGACAGAAGCTTGGCAAGAGCAATGGGACGATAATTGTCCTTTTTGGACTGGTCAAGACCCTTTTTCTTCAGGATCGGCACTAAGTTCACAAGCATTAGTGAGGAGGGAATCGCTGAGTGAGATACCATGGAGTTAAATATAGAGCTTATAAGTTCAATGAGGTCTTGATGAGCATATTTTAGGTGCTCGACTTTTATGCAGTCGTGACCGGAGGCTTTCCCAGTATGTTTGTTGTGTATATGTTGTTGTTGAGTGTGATGTTTTGATAGTATAAATTTGCTAATGGTAATTAAACAGGCGTCATATTTAGTTGATCAGAAAAAGAATGTTTGACTTTTTGGTACTCTGAAGCTCCTACAATTTTCGTCTGGTTTTTAAAAAACCTACAGTTTTGTAATCTACAAAGCAATTTTTGGGTTTTTGAAATTTCTAAAAATAATTGTTTTTTTAGAAAATGGAGTATTTATTACGGTTCTCTTTTCTGTAATACGAATTTACAATTTTAAATTTCAATAATGAGTTTTTAATACTTCGGCCGTGTTGCTCCTACAATTCTCATCAGATTTTCAAAACTTTTTCAAACATTTTAAGTTTCTTGGTCGCTGCCACAATATCTAGAATTCCGGCGCTTCGCGCCTGATTTGGCGGCCGTGGCCCTAAAGTAGATGCTGAGCAGCTGAGCTCATAGTGAATTTTGACTTCAACAAATGAGTTGAATCTTATTTTAGCAACGCTAAAAGATGCTCCATGGAGCAGCGGTATTTCATCGAAACAGCAAATAATGCTATTGTTTATGTTAAAGTAAAGGCAATTCGTAAAGTTAAATTTCTTAACATTTCCTCTAAGAGTTTGCAACTTACGGACTGAAAGAAAGGCAGTTTTGTTTGCATCATTTATTGACCTTCAGGAGTTAAAGTGATAGCTTGGGATTGGGGATAAAATAAACAAGTTCAAATTTTGTTCATATTTTATGAATATCCCCGGAGTTCAGTAATGGCTTAAGAGTGAAGATATAGTAAATAAGTGATAATTTTGTTGCAATCATTTGTGGACCACCTCTGAGTTGCATTACATGAGTAGTGGTGGTGGCCCTAGTTAAGCATTAAGTATGTTAATACTAGCCATTTACGTAGTGTTAAAATTTTGGCATTAGAATGGGGCAGTCACAAAATTGTGATTATTTGTTGGACATTATCTGCCGACAATCCCTGATGACGTACACAGCTAATTGTAAAGAATCAGTTCTTTTCTTTTATTTCCAGTAAAAACCGCAGTTTTTGATAGTAAAGAGTAGAGTTTATGATTTGTTCATTTATTCATGATATTAGTAATTTTGATCAGAATTAGCAAGAATAGTCAAATATGTTCATTATTTTCACTGCTTATCGGTTTCTTGCGCATTCCAGTGCGCCATTCTAGAATGGCATCTTAATCGCAACGATGGTTTATCCGTATAATTATTCTAGGGTTGATTACTATTTTCTCTTATTTTCATAGAATTTCTCATTAGAGAGAACGTAAATATTTATTTACAACTGGCGCTACTATTCCGCTTGCCATAAAGACACAGTAAGAACAAAACAAATCATTTACAAGTTTAGTATGATATTTGAAAAGTATAAAGTAACATTATTTTAAAACAGCTAATTTAAAATTAACTATGAGACAGATACATAATAATATTATAAAATAATATTATTTATCATTAGAAAACAGCAGTTTCTAGCAAAACCCATATCATTATACCATCGTCAGAATCTTCAAAACTATGTACCTATGCTAACAAGGTAAGTTCTTTGTAAACTTCCATGTGTAAAATCATAGGAACACAAAGAATGAAAGGAGAAGGTTAGTGGCCAGACACCACTGGCGCCGTCTATATTTACCACTCTAAACCCACTCTCCCGCCTTGTTACCTTCCGCATTCCGTTAATGGCTATGGATAGCGTGTGGTGTCTTGTTTTTTCAAAGTGACCCACTCTCGATTTTGTTGGCGCCATTTGTTTTAACCCTAGTCCGCAAACAACATTACACTAATGTATATGCCTAGAAAAAAACTTCTAAAATTTTTTGATAGTTGCTCCATGTAACTTCTAATTGCAAAAAATTAATGCGTGCGAACTCAGCAAGAAAACAATACCAAACATCTCCTTTGCATTTGCAATAATTTCAAAGTTAATTAAGTTAAACTAGTTGAGAATTGCGAGCTGTATGTTCCCTTCCAGCAATATTGCTAATATTTAGTATAGGTTATGCACAATTGTTAGAGATGGTCGGCGAGGACACTCTGTAAAAGGAAGAGGTAAACTCAATAAGGTACTTAAGTAACACAGGTTTGTTTTTAGTGAGCTGGTCTCTTTATTCATCAATAACTAAGCTAACACAATACTCACTATCACAATTTAATATTAATTCACTTAAACTTAGAGTTTAGTGATCCAAACCTATTATTAAGTTAACTAATACTAAGATTAATATTGAGCATACCTTCTCTGGTTATTTTGAAGTACAAAAATGGGATAATGTTATACTTAGGGCTATTCGAGTCAGTCCCTAACTAGGTCGACACAGAAATAATGTATGTGACTAGGTAAGATGTTCGCAAGTGTGTTTTTGAAAGCAGAAGTCTTTGACACAGACAAGAATTTCTTTCAAGTGTTTGGCGAAATGTCGAGAAATCTTCAAAGTCTTTCGTGTTTTGGTTGACACTTAGATAACAACTCTACCAACAACCCATAGCTTGAACCAAGCTAAGGAGACCGAGAAGTTCCTATGTTTCCCTACCAGTAATCTTGCTGCGAACTCAAACAGCTTTTTGTCTATTTACCGCAAGCTAACTGGTGCTATGAGAGGTTTGTGAATAAGGCTGAACAGTTAATAATAATAATAATGATTTATTGTCAGGAAAGCATGAGTGAAACAAACACCAGAGTTTTACGTACAAAAAATGTTAAGTAAATGGTAAAGGTTTTATAGATAGCCGACAATTAATCTGACTAACTAGTACATAATAGTATGCCAAAAACAATAAACGAATACACACTTTAAGTACATATAAGTTCTTTGAAAACTAAGAAAAACTTGATAAAGCTAAGAAATTATGTTAAGTATTTAGTTCGTAATTAATAAGAACTAGGTTATTTAATTTTACAATTTCATTGGTTTTGAGGCTGTTTAGTTGTCGGATTATTGTAGGAACCACAAAGTTTTCATACCTTACAGTTTTACATAATATTGTTCGAAAATGATTCGTCGATCTGGTTGAATTGTATTTTTTTGTTTGCGGGTTTAATAGGTGTAGAAACCTTTTGGACTTGTACAGGGATTTGCCTAGTTTTAAGTTCAAAATCCCAATTCTATTAGCGATACTTTACATTTTTAAAGAGTTAAGCACTACTATATAGTTAGAAGAGTTGACTTTTCGGTGTAATATGATTGAAAGACTATCTTTTTCCTGCCTAAATATTCTATTAGTCAGATTTATTTATATTGCATCCCCATACAGCAATTGCATATTCAATTACAGATCTAATATAAGTTTTATAGACATTAATAAGTTCACAAACAGAGAAACCAAAGTGACGTAACTTGGTTAACATGAAAATGTTTTTACTGGCTTTTTTGACTGTTGATTCATATGATTATTCCAATTTAATTTGTTATTGATATTAATGTCCAAAAGTTTGCTGCAGTCAATTTTCGGAATGGCAGTATCATTTATTTTGAAAACGAGTTGGTCTGATGCTTTTATACGTCTGTTGTCGATTATGATTACTGCACTTTTTATGGGGTTAATTTCGATGCGGAGTTCAGAGGTCCACTCACTAATATTGTTCAACAAGGACTGCATGTTGGGTTTAGCACTGTATAGGACTTTTTCCGCTAAGGCTAGGTCATCAACAAATCCAGCGTTGGAATGTTGATCGGGTTTAAAAGTGGAACAAAAATCAGTTATTTTGTTAAGGAGTTTGTTGATCAGCAGAATAAATAGGAGTGGGACTAATTTCGTTCCTTGTGGAGTTCTGTTGGTGATGTCAAGGAATTTTGAGAACGATTACTGATTCTTGACACATTATGATTTCCCTTGTAGGAAATTGGCAATCCATAAGATATCATGAGGATTTACATTCATGTCAGTCAGTATTGAGATAAAAACATTGTGTTCAACAAGATCGAAAGCTTTCGTGAGATCTAACAAAACTATTATGATGCAACAATTTGATTTGTCGAGTGCTTTAAGGGCAAAAGCGAGAAGTTAAGTCAAGTAGAAGGATGTAGAGGAGCCTTTTATGGATCGTTTGAGTTCGAGTTCGAGGACTACTTCTTTTTCACGCGCTAACCACTCTCCCGCTAACCACCCAGGTCACTGCACTTGGTCTTCTTTAGGTCTTCACTGCACGGCTGCTCCGGAACAACTGAACTCTAGCTTGGTGGATCAGCTACTGTATACCTGCCCGGAGACGTATGCACGAGCATGGTTGGTATAGAATCATTATGGGGACGTTTTATTTGCATGCCACCTGCTTTGGCCCTTGTTGCTAAGTTTTCTCTTTTTGTTCTATTTTTAGCCTATTTTAATTAGTGTCTCTCAAGAGTTTCAACTTATGGCATCCTCTTGTTATGTACGAATATTGTAAGCATAGGTGTATGTGCAACGTTTGTGTGCTGCTTAAAAACGTTTGTTGGCGGTGATATTTTTCCAAGAGGTCATCTGGCACTTCAAAGCTACCTCGGGCAGATGTTCAGAACATCTATCGCCTGGGTGTACAATGCATGTGGCCATCTGCCCTTGTACCTTCTGGTTACCCATTGCGTTTTAAGCAGACGGATGAGTCATACAGTGCGACTGCCAACATTAAAAATATTACAGCAGTCTTTATTTATAGCTACCACATGATTTAGCTATGTGGACTTCTGCCTTATACGGGGCTCTTTTACTACTACAGTACAGGTGTACATACTGCTGTTTGTAGTATGTTTTCCTTGCCACACATTAAATGTCGTTCACACGTTTCGTGAGTCTGTGGTGAGGAATTCTCCACACACATGTTTGGTGTCATATTGCAAAGAGGGGAGAGCGATAGAACAAAACCAAGAGCAAATGCAATCTCTTCGCTCTTCGTCTTTTCCTCTGTCGCACTCCCTGTGTTTAGATGCATGTATTGAGTAACTGCTATTTTTAGTTCATAATTTAGTTGAGCAAAAGTTGATGGTCAACATGTAGCCTACGACTTAAAGAAGTACAGACAAACAGAAAGAGCAAATCGCTGGTTTTTGTACGTGTATAACATTAAGTGTAAAACATTTTGAGTGTTTGTCAATTTAACTGCTGACTGCAAAACACTTACAGAATAGATCACAACCAACAACTATACACCACATATACATCATATTTTTGAGTTTTCAGAAGTTGTTTGAGTATAATTAAATAAAAAATACGACCTGTAGTACTTTTATTTGGCCCGCAGAATTTAAAAATTAGGAATGCACATGTATATTTTGCATTTGTTTTCCATGTGTACACGTATTTTACCCTTCTTTGTTTCTGTTTTCTTATTCTACTGGTAGCTGTGGAATTCTGATCACCCTCAGAAACAATAGGGCACTTTTGTGAGAGTTTAAAAGTAGTTAAAAGAAATCAGTTAAAAACTGTGACCTGTAGAGCACACAACGAATATTGGCTTTAATAAAAGAGCAAAGCCCTATTGTGGCAACTCTCAAATTATGAGTGCGCCTAACTCCTCTTCTTCTTCTCCTACTTGAATTTCTCATATTATTAAATGTGTGGTCGCACGCAAAGTTTTATTATTTTGGCGGGACGGACGGGAGTTAGTAAGAGTTTTGCTGGTTATAAGTAGTCTGGGTATGACTGGCTTCGAAACCATGGGCTGGGAAAAAGTGGAGCCGGTGCGAATGCTTCTGGTACAGCAATACTTGTTATGGGTACAATACTTAATGTGGTACGGGTACGAGTAGTAAGGGTAAGTTGGTATGAATACTAGTCGTTCGGGAACAAATTGTGTCGGTTTGAATGGGCTGAGGGATATTTGTGCAAGCACGAGTGGTCGCGTGTGAAATTTTAAATTCTTTATGTTAATAAATAGGTACCTACCTACATACATTATTACGTGAAGAAATGAGTAAAGAGTAAATATCTCTTCAATTTTGAAAGCGTATAATATACGAATACTATGTAGTACAAGCCAAGTGTGTGCTTTGTCTACTGTTAGCGAGTCACGACTGTGATTTCACGCTTTATAGGATTTATTTACCTATTTACTTTTTTAAAAAAGGCTACTAAAAATAAAGGAAGACTACCGGTAATCGAACCCGATTATTCTGATTGCCGGTCAGAAACGAAGCCCACTCAGCCAGCCCGTCTCCCATTGCTGAGATAGGATTTATTTACCTATTTACTTTTAAAAAAAATAAATAGTTAAATGAATCCTATACAGCGTGAAGTCACAGTTGTGACTCGCCAGCAGTAGACAAAGCACACCCTTGGCTTGTACTAAATAGTATTCGTATATTATTCGCTTTCAAAATTGACGAGATATTTACTCGTTACTCATTTCGCATTGTTAACTCTCGTCTTGCGCCTTACCTATACTCACATACATTATTACGTACTGTGGCCGCGGACCACATTGAGATTTTGCCAATTAGTGCACCTGCGCGTCGTTGCCGGTTTATTCAAGGAAGAATCAAAGCTTGATTGAATACTCAACAATGTGAAATTTGTATACTGTTATACGGTGGGTAAAGAGCATGCGCGGCGACGCACAGGTGCACTAATTGGCAAAATCTCAATGTGGTCCGCGGCTACAGTACCTATGCTTCACATTAGGAATTTAAAATTTCACAGGAGGACATTGTGACCCTGTCCACCCGGTTCCGCAGCCCCTGCTGAGCTTTCAGGGATGCTTGTGCAAAACATCTTCATTTCCATTGTTTCTTTTCTCCTATGGGTGGCTCTAGTACTCCGGAGACTGTATTGTCGAATTTAGTTGATCTGTAAAACAGGGAATTTTCTATACTGATAAATTCGCCCCTTTGTACCCGCTGTAGAGCCGCTGTTCCGCTCTCCGCTCGGTCCAACCTTCCTACGCCTCTTAGCTACGCCTCTTAGCTCCACTTCCACTCGCTTCGCGTTAGTCTGAAGTAGTGAGTGTGAAATCGTCCGAGCTGATGCTTTCCCCCCATCAACAGTCCAGGGGGTCCAGGTATTTAATCTGGACATTGTTCAGTCACTGGCGGTAGCAAACGTCCTAGGTTTGGTATTGGGGAGCTCCAAATACCAAGTTACTCATAAATGCTAAACTAGTCATAATGATAATGCAACATTCTGGAGCCATGGGAGCATGGCATTGCTTACACATAATATAAGCTAGCTGTAATTAATAAAGATACTGATGATAACATGTTTCAGATCCTAGTGATATTGAACCAGTCCGAGCGTCTATTCCAAAATTTAATACTCAGACTCCGCCAATAAGCCCAAGCGAGTACGATATCTCTATGGTTCTCGGAACGATGCAGGTAAGAAATATGTTGGAGTTGAGTGTATTGCATTAAGGGACCTAATCACGTTTAAGTCCGGTTTTCAACATAGTATTATGAATGGTGATTATGGGAAAATATCATAATGTAATTTACGTTCGGATTTGGGGAATTATAGTTTAAGCATTTAGTAGTTTAAGTGACGTCAGTGGGACTGAGGGCAGGATGTGCAGTTTAGTGGAAACAGTAAGACGTAATTCCAGTAAGACGTAAATTCAATAAATGAAATCTTGTAATTACTCAAAAAGATTAGTATGTAGCCAGGGTTAAACTTATGAAAACCATGCCGTGGAGCATGCTTTAGTTTCAGAGTAATCACATTATTACTCTAAAACATAAATTACACTATGATATTTTCCCATAATCACCATTCATAATAATAGCTTAACTTCAAAATTATTTTGCCTACACAACAGGTTCCACGAATGAGAAGCTTAAGCACAAGTGTAGTTCCAAAATTTCCGGAACTATCTCACCGCGACCTTAGCCGAACGAACTCAGATAATCGTGGTTCGACCTCTGTAACACCATCTTCAAGCCAGCCCTGTGGTTCTTTTTCAAATCAGAACTCTGTTCCAAATGCAAGCACTGCGAGCGTTGTGTCTCCAAGTCAACAAACTTCCCCTTCTATCGGGCTTGGTGCCGCTACTCAACAACATTCCATTACAAACTCATTTTATGGCGAAGTTGGTGGACACCTGTCGGGTTTTGCTACTGTGACAACAACGACATGTCATGGTGCACCTGACCGTGATTTTACCATTACCACTGTAGCAGGAGGGGGAGACAGAGCAAATGTAGGGGTTGCGTACGTAGATGCAATTGTAGAACGGCACGCAAGAAGGATATTAGCTGAGGGTAAGTTACGGGATTTGGGGAAATTAGCTGCTCACTTAGATTTTCAGTTGGTGAGTTGGTTGCGGCGGGAAAAGAAGAGGAGACCAATTATGGTTACTGACTTTGTTGCTGCTTTAAAAATGATTCATTCCGAATTTGAATGGCCATACCCGGATTTTGAATGCTCCCCTTGCCAGCATAGTAGAACGCCATCCACAGGCAATTTCACTTTACTTAATCCACATTCATACTTATTCCTAATCCGTTGTTGTTTGTTATGCTCACCATTTATTATCAACTTAAGCGCAGTTTAAAGTGTTAATATAAAAATAACGTCACTTTTATATAATATTCAATATTTTTTGCGTTTAGGGTTTCAATAAGTTTTGAAGTTTCATTCGAACTTCTTCATCATCACGTGCTCATCATTTAAATAGGTGGGGGCGCAGTTTACAGTATTGGTATTGGGAATAGGGAAAACTATAATTATTTAGCTTCACTTTTTTCAGTGGCAAAGTTAATCCTTTTTTAAAAGGGAAGGACGAATGATATCGTCAGCGAAGAGGCAAATCTGACTATCTCCTTTTGGTGCTAAAAGCGAAACTGACTATTACCATTTTTTGCTAAAAGCGAAAATGACTATCTCCGTTTTTCTTGAAATACCATTAAAAGAAGGCACAAAAACTATATGTACCAATACAACGTGTTATAAAGGAGAATTTTTTGTTGAGGGGTTGTCCATAAATGACGTCACAAAATTTTTGGTTAGACTTTTTGTTGCAAGAATTATTTAATGCTTTTTCAGAAAATACCTCCATTTATAAATGCTTTAGCTATCGAAAGGAGTTTTATTCTTATAAAATATTTGCCGCAATCCATTAGTTATTGATTATATTGAATCAATGTGCCAACCGTGCTGTTTTCTGACATACAGAAAGCAGTAGTCACTAGAAAACCGCCCACAAGAACATTATACACTTGGTAAGTGGAAAACGAGAATCTGAAAATTTGAACGTTAACGCTGAGTTTATTCATCAGTCAGCCAAAATTCGACACATTGATTAAGATTACCAATGGCTAATAATAAAATCAATGGCTAAAAATTTAAACATTGTAATATTTATAGTGGGTTGTCTATAAATGATGTCACACTTAACGTGTGTGGGTCTTGTCTGGTATTTAATGACACGCCTTGTTAAAGTTGAGCTGTTATAATAAGAGTAGGTGGGTTCTTAGAGAGCAATAATTTTTGTGACGTCATTTATGGACGACCCTTAAACAAAAACGTATGCTTTATAACATACTGCATTGGCAAATTCAGTTTTTCTGCCTCCTTTTCAAAGTATTTAGAGAAAAATGGAGATAGTCATTTTCGCTTTTAGCAAAAAGTGGTAATAGTCAGTTTCGCTTTTAGCACCCAGAGGAGATAGTCAGATTTGCCTCTTCGCTGACGATATTTATAGTCAATCAATTTATCTCGGAATTTCATTAATTCTCAAAGGTCTCAAGCACATTGAGTAACAACCTTCATTTTTGACGTTGTTTGCCAGACATAAACACTGACGAGAATCGAGTTTTCCAAAACGTAATACATTCAAACATTACTTCGATATCAAAAATACTTAATTTTGATAGCTTTTTTTGCATTAAGTTTTTGTTTAGGTTCCATTTGTGCCATTCGACCTTCACTCGATAAAATAGCTTGGTTTAATTACTTACACATTTTATATTGCTGAAATTTCTTATCATCACTACCTTTATAAGGAACTTTGCGAGCACTACACCAACTGGTCAGCTTACCGTTATGCTGATAAGAACGTATTAAAGTAGGGTTGCAGGGTTAATTAACAGAAGAATAAAAATAGGATGCATTCAGCGAACATTCAACAATGGCTTCAACAAAGGAAAAAGATAATTTCAGTAAAGCTAAAATATGATCTATGAAGTAAATGTATTCCATTGAGAGTATTGAGACGATGGAGGTTACTCCTTTTAAATTTCGCATAATTTTTTTCATGAGCTTCTTATTCTGAATAAAATCAGTTTAATATTGCGACTTGTATCGTGCTAACTAAGGATTGACAAACAGACAGACAGAAAGGCAACCCCGTTTCAATACATGCTCAAGCTCTGAATCCCTGCCACAGACGTCGGGACCGAGGGGGCATAGGAGGCATAAAAGCCCGCTTGAAAAACAAATGCACCATGTATATGCTACTTTAGGGGTAATAAAGCGGTATAAATTAACCCCGGGTGTGGGGTTTTAATAATTAGGTGATCATTTATGGACCATTTCTGAATTACTGTGATGAAATGGGATTAGACTGTACTAATTAAGTGACAATTGTATTGACTATGTATTCGTACCATCTTTATATCATCTGCGTTTATGTAATGGTTAACTGAGTTTGAGTTTGAGTGAACTTTATTTAAGTGTCGATTCATTCAATACAATTACAAACCTTATGAAACGGAAATATTGATATTTGAATAACGTTGTTTGTGGATGATCCCTTATAAGTTATATGCAATGCGGTTTGGTTTGTACACACAACGTGCCGAGCTACATATTTATGTTCGTAATGTAATATCATTTATGAATTTCCATATTGTGTTTGGATGAGTCACACTTTTGGGACCGTCCATTAATTACGCCATCATTCCCGTCATGGGTCTGACTGGAGACTTGTTACACTCCGTCTTAAAGATATCCGTTTATGTAATGGTTACACTAATAAAGGGGGGTCTGTAAGATGGTGTAATTCGAATGACGTCATTTACCAATGATCTCTTCCTCTTTCTAATTTTTCTTAGGTTTTTGCGTTCTGAAGGGTAATTCACGAGACATCATGTGTGTACAACCCCTAAGCCATTCACTTAATGCTAATATGGTGTCTGATGGGTGGTTGGGTTCTAAAGGATAATTTGCGTGACGTCATTTATGTCCAACCCCGAAACCGTTTACTTAATGTTAATGTGATGACAGGTGGGTAGGTGGGTCCAAAGGGATAATTACAGAATGTATTTTTAGAATAAGGAGCCTTTACAAATATTGTTATCATTTGAGTAGGTAAGTAGATATGAAAATTGCCCATTTGCATTATGTTTAACATTAGTGTGAAGTGAAGGGGTGTGTGGTAGGTGGTTGGCAGGTGGGGGAGCAGAGGAAGTAATGTCTGAGCGAACGTCATTTGGGAATGACGATTTTCCACAGCTACGGCCTCTCGTCTGCCACGGTACAATACTCGCGATGTGCTCGTCTCTACCTTTCTGCTCCTTATCTTACCGGCAGCTCGACTCTGGAGCACGTACTATAGGTTTGTCTCATTATATGTTAGTGTAGGTGAGGGTGAGTATAGCTGCTTTCCTTAACTTTGAATATTGGTACGGTCAAGGTTACTGATTGTCACTTGCTTGCGTAGGCCTTTAATCAGGTTGATTATCTCGATGGCTCCAGTTTAAAAAATGTACTGCAAACCGGACAATTGATAAGTAGATTTCGTACCATAGCTTGATCCAGCAGAAGGATCGTAAATGTAAGGTTGTTATAATAAGTGATTAAAACTCAACGGGTGGTACAGACAGTCTAACCTGCGGGACTGCTACTCATAATATGTACCATCTCGAGAGTGATAAAAATCCTACAATAACTCGCAGTTTGCATACGCAATAATCGTCTAAGCACTATACTGCTACATACATACATACATACATACATATGTGTGTAACAGTGTAACCAGCTTATCAATATCAATATCTAGTTATTAAATATGCTGGATCCGCGTCTGTCTGTTACCATATGTAAATCATTGTTCTAAATGGGAAAAATCTTTGAGGGTGCAAAAAGTGACCCCAAAATGCACTAATCATGGAAACTAATAGGAGGGAGTGAAGGGTCATAAAAGGGTTTCCTATAAGGGTCACCATGTCAGGACACGGGAAGTACCATTGAGGTTACTTGACCTATAGGTTCTTTTTCCACGTGCAGGTACATATGGCACGATATGGGTATAGGTGTGTTCATTTACCATTGCCAGTTGCGCTACACTGAAGCTAACCCAGAGATGTAAAATCCAACGACGGCTAAGAACCCAAGGGTGTCTAAACACCCAAGGGTGTCAAAACAACAAGGATATTTGTCCATGCTAGCCAGACCTTCGTAGAGGCTTCAAATATTTCATGGTAGGTTTTGGAGGGCCCAGCGCCCCCCAGTATGAAAACTGGTCACTCGCTCGTACTTGCCATGACCTGGATCGAGGTTTGAAATATTTGAGAGGAGTTTTCGGCAACAAAGAGGTCTGGGGGAGGAAGCGAAGCGCGCTGTAGGCAACTGGCTACTGTCCACTACTAGCTATCTTCTACTGCGAGTTTTCAAATCTATTACAGCCGGTTTAAAGAGCCCCAGTGTCGCTCTACTAGCAACACCTAGCGCGATGTTTCAAATCTTTCAGTATGTGCTACGGGACCGTGGGAGTCTGGGGGGGGGGCGCAGCGCCTCCCAGTAGGAAAACGTGCTACTCGCTTCTAACATTAATGCCTGGTGCGAGGTTACATTTTTTTTGGGAATAGCATACGGGAGCGGGGGGGGGGGGGGGGGTCTGGGGGGCGAATCGTCCTCCAGTAGGATAACTAGCTATTCCTTGTCCATTTTACTTCCCCTACGGCGTTATTTGGCGCATTCAAATTAATTGGCATGAAGCAAATTTGACACCTGCACTGGTGGCCAAAATTAGTTAAGTCGGACCAAGGCCAACTGAATATATAAAGCCTAATATTGTGCCTAAAAAGTTTGTAGCCACAAAAGTTTGAGTTTAGCTCATAAAAGCCACCAGGTGCCTCTGCGAGTCGTCCTTTAAGCAACCAGCTGAAACCTTTTTATTGCTGGTGTACCATGCCAGGTCAAACTTTAATTAGTAGGTCTTTCCGTACATAATCTAAGGTTAAATAAATAACAAGAGTTTTGAGTTTACAATTTTTGTACAGTCAACAGTTGAGAAGTTGAGACTAAAGCTTATGCACAACTATCCATGCTTCGCGACACTTCGCGTATTCATATGTAACTGCGATGTGGCTATTATGTGAGTCGGCCTGGCCAACTTACAAACACCAAGTAATCAAAATCAAAATTAATGGATTGCTAATATTTGCAGACAGGGCTAGTGCCTTAATATTTTAAGACTATTGTGAGGAAAATATTGTACTGTACACAATATATTGTTAAATGTGTGGATTTGAGTGTAGGTATGCTGAGTAAATAAGTTGAGTTTCTGTCAAGTTGAAAGGATCAAGTTTGTCTTAACAATTAAATCACGGTTAGTTTTATTAAAGTCTTTTAACGCGTAATTTATTAAAAGCTAACTATACAAGTAAGAACAGTTTTAGTGTTGTTGGTTAAGTGGCTGGCAAAGGAGTGGCTCCTTCATAGTTTACAATCTCTGAAACAAGCTCTCAAAATAATTACATCTTATTGTTGCATTACTTACATTCACATGATGCATGATTCATTTACACAATAATTTACACAATAATAAAGTCATCTCACATGATCTCATCTTAACTAAATTCATTTCATAGAACTCGTCCTTCGCCACTTCCTCTGGCCTACATAATTAATTCTCTTAAATTAAATGTTACATCCTTATGTACTTATAAATAAATTCTATTTTATACCTATTACATTATAACATTATAAGCGATGCCTACGTCGCTATATCTAATAATATTATGAAGCCGTAATTGTAAATTACAATACAGTTCAAAATACAATTCGTACTTTTGGAACCTTATCACTGACCTCTATTCAGGATTAAATTACTGACATGGTATTTACAACGATAACTACTATGTAGATACACGATTTTAGTGTAATGCTAAGGCTCAGAACACACTGCAGAAAATAAAGATATTGTTTTGTATTGTAATTGTAAAATGTATTTACAATTACAATTCGAATTGCAAAAATTTTATAAAAATACAATTACAATTTTATTACAATTTACAATATTACGGCACTAGACAGAACTGGACTCCTACAGATAGGTAATTGAATATATATTAGAGTATTTATTGTGTGTGTCAAAAATAACAATATTTGTAGCTTTTTGATAGTACAGCAAAAAAAATCAATATTCTGCAAATACGAAATATTATTTATATTAAACCAGTTTGTTATTTTTTTACACAACAACATTATGCAGTCTGCACTTTGAAACTTCACAATTCATACAAAGTGGCAAATTGCGAAGACTCAAACCGGATGCATTCATTATTGATTTCTGACAAAGAGGATCAAAATATTAAATATAGTAGTATGCCGCTCTCGAGAAAAGTTAAAATATATAAACTCGTAGAAAGTTGTTAATTATGTAAAGGGCAGGGGCGGACTGGGTGCTCTATGGGGCCTAGGACTTTTTAATGGCGAGGGTTGGCGATGAAGGGGCCCACGACGAGCCAAGGGGCCCAGAGCTCCCGTTCACGTAATGTATAAGAAATTGGGGGCCAATCCGGCATTGCCGGACTTTGCTTATGGCCAGTCCGCCCCTGGTAATGGATCGTAAAGGTACTTAAGGTATTAGCTGGATATTTATGAATACCTTATCACGATAGTTTTAGGAGTTTAAAATATTTATAAGTATTTATGTTTCTTTACAAAATTGTCTATAACAATGTAAGTAGTTTAGAGTAGCTTATCGTGATTTGTCGACTGTAACTACACTATTGCAATAATAATTAATTAATTGGCTTTGTATAAACCCTAAATAAATGTATTTATCAACGCAATTGCTTTTCTTGGCTTATCTGCTATGCATTTCTTTGTAAAAACGTTCTTATTCAACCGTATAATATTATTCAGCTGGTAGTATTTGTAATTAAACGACATTTCAAATGATTTAAAAAACTTTCGCCTACAACAGCCCATTAGGAGGTCGTACAGACAGGACGATTGGACCTGCCATCTATGCGCATGTAAATGCAAATGCGTGGCGACATATAAAGCATTAGGAAATACTCATAGCGTTATATATTCAGTTGGCCTTGGTCGGACAAAGTTTCTAAATTTTAATCTACGTTTACGCCAGCTCTTACTTTAGAAACACCTCATGTGCGGATTTTCACATGCATATGCGACGTACATGTTTATACGTGTGTTACCTGCGAGCTCTGCTTATAAAGAATCACGTAATAATTCGCTGCGAAGCGGCGATACTGCAGCGCCGCGGAGCGGTTGTTCCGTATGCAAATTTGGTGCTTCAAACAAAAATGAAAACTTTTAACTTAATTAAAGTTTTGGCTGTCAATTTTCTTATGGAATTTAACATGCAAATTGTTTGGGGAAGAGAATTGACTTATGACGACTTATGTGGTTAAAATTCATGCTTTTCTGACTACACCGAATAGGTAGGTAGGTGCCTCCTTACTTTGGCATGTTAAACTCTAGAAAATAATTTACAATTATTATTTTCGTTTAAATGAATATTTTTAATTTTTTTAAAGCTTCAAATCTTCGCATGCGGAACATGTTTAGGTGCACTTATACTTTTAACTCGAATAGGTAGGTAGGTATCTACATTGCGTTTTGAAACCGCATGATTGGGTCTGGTCGGTTGCTCGTAAGTCTGTAGATGTACAACACTGAATAAAGTTCTATATGTATATGTGTTAAGTGAAATGAATTAATTGAAGTGAATAGTGCTTTCAAGCTGAAACTATAAATGCCCCCTACAAATTATATTGAAATGATGAGGACGTGAAGCACTCGTTATGAGGAACGTTCTGATGACACCCTCCTAATAGGGCATTATGAGTAATAGGGAATGCAGAAAAATTCTTCCATTTTCCTGAGCATTTATAATATAATGAAGTTGTTTTATTATGTGTATAACTATAGATTCTATTAAGTATGCCCCACCAGAAGCGGCTTCTCCACTAAGACCAATTACAGTAGATATACTGGGCAATCGACTATTAGCAAACAAAATTAGTTCACGAAACGGTAACGACAGTGGATATAACTCTACTCTTGGTAATCAGACCGATAGCCGAGAAAGAGATGGAAGTACAATGGAAGCGAGACTTGTTCCAAATCCTTTAACTGGTCTGGGTAAGATAAACAAAATGAATCCAAATATCGTATTTTCTGTTGTAATACAAGGACCCGTTGTAGTATGCAAGTGTCTAATGTGTCTCGTTGTTAATAGTACACAGACTACAATAAATTATGTACATACTTCTACTACTAGTAGGTCTAACCTAACTGTTTTTTATAAAAGTTTGCGAGTTTGGTATTGCACGCAGTACATGAGTGTAATAGTACGCAGATTTACTATTATTTACGGCAATTTAAACTCCTCAACAGAAAGCCTTTCAAAGCTACATATGATTTTCCTGTCTTTGAATTTTGAATAAATGTATTTAATACATGTTGTTTATGTACAAAATATGTAGCTTATCCCAAATGGAAATAAGGAATTGGAGTATAATATAATAAGAAATTTGGAATTGAAGTTCTTACTGTCTACGCGAACTCTTGAAAGATATGATTCTACTGTTCTTTGCCGTCGTTTTGATATACCACCCGACTTTAGTTAGCGAGTTTAACCGGTTATTTGATGATTAATGTTTCCTATTTTCAATAACTTGAAATGCAAGCATGAAATACTTAATACGATTTGAACGAATAAGTTATTATTTTGAACCTCTTGAAAAATAAAAAACCTAATTTTTTATTTTTAGTTACTAATTCGTTTGACTTTCATTAAGTAATGGTTTTTGCCCTTGCTTTTATTCTACACAGGGTTGTCAATATGCCACTTTTTTATGGAAAATGCCACCACTTTGGTAAATACTTGTACATACATTTATGAAGCCTAAAGTTTTTAAAACAAGTGGTAATATAATTCTATTTCTAGTAAAACCACAACAGCAAGTAATACAAAATATCTGCTGTTACGCTTATTGCACAAAATCATTTTGATTTATTAATTGGAACTTAATTGTGTAGGTGCTACAGAATCACATTTATTTAGCATGCCACAATAAAGGAATTCAGTATTCAGTTAATGTGTAGTAATCCATTATGCAATGTTGTGTTTAAATCCTGCTAATCAAAAATTATTCTTCGAAGTAGTCACCTAAATCGGTTTTGTTCTGTGAACTAAGTTCACCGAAACAAAACGCTAGCTTCATCATTACGTCATGATGAAGCCTTGACTCAGTTTGAACTTAACCAAATGTAGAAAATTGTCTCCCCGAATTCTCCGATGATCCGTTTGATCATTGATGAGGAGCAATTGTACATTTTATTCGAAAACTTTGCCTTATTGGCCGTCCAGAATAGCATGGATTGTATCCATTGATTTTGTAGCTACTTTTGTAACTTGTCAATTTTCACGTTTTTTTTTAAATTTACTTTATCTGTGCTTGTATAAAGATGAAAATCAAACTTTTTCCAATTTACCACTTTATACCAGTATGTGCCAGTATGTACCAAAGTGTCACAAAAACAGTATTTACCACCCCTGGTATTTACCGGTATTTGCCACACAGTGGTAAATACCACAGTGGTATTTACCACTTGATCATTCTGATTCTACATTTTATCATTATATTTTCATATCAATTATTATTCGCAGTAGGTGGTAATCACTAAGAACACAGTTCGGCACCAGAGAAAAAAAGTACTATTGCTTACTTTTTCCCTATCGGAAAATCTATATACTTGTACACGGGTTTATTATTATGTTTTCGGATGTGAGGGTGGCAAACGGGTGTGCTATAGCAGAAAATACGGTACATCGGTAAATCAATATAAGCTCCTAATTTCTTTCTTTTTTCCTACTTATCTACATAATTTACGTGAGTGTTGATATCTCAACGGAATAACACATGCGATTTATCATTTTGAAGCTCTTTAAAAATTAAAAGCATGCAACTCATTCAAAATTGAAAATTATTTTATTTACTATTGAGGAAGACAATTTTATTTAAAAATAAACTTGATACTGTCCTCCAATGAGGATATCTAGTCTAATTAATAATGATTAATTTTTAATTATTATTAACTTTTTGCAATTTTTAATTTAAGTTTCAAACATTTAAACATTTTCCAGTCAATGTTAATAAATATGATTCTACTTGTCATTGTCGTCATTTTAATCTATCACTTGTTCATATTTGAAGAGGGTGACCGGTTGAAATTTGAAATGTTAGATTTTGCTTGAAATTCAAATTTTCCGTTTCCTTATTTTTACCTTACTTACTTATCTACATAATTTACGTGACTTTAGAATTTCTCAACGGAGTTTGACATGCAACATAGCTTTTTTAAGCTCTATAGAAATAAAAATGTTAAGTAAAAAGTTAAACATTATTTTAATTACTATTTACGTGTTTAAAGTTATATTTAAGATTTAACGAAAAAGCCAACTAAATTAAACTGCCTTATTATTATATAATATTAAACTGTTATAGCTGCCATTATCTATATTTATTTCCGCTCATTGCATGTACATTTTTAAAAGATTGAATGCTAGTAGTAATTTACCATATTCTGAATATGCTAAAAGAGATTCATATATAATGCATGTTTTATTTATTTTAGATGATTCCCTCAGTGTGTTAAGTGAAGAAAGCGTTTTAATAGACCAATCCTCATTAATTTCGTCGGATTTGATGCCTGTTTTCAACCTGAATTCAGCAAAGGTTACACTCTTAAACTCCTCGAAGTCAGGCATCGAGTTACGATTTATGCAACAGATTATGTGGGAAGCTGGTAAGATGACGTTTACGTTTCCTGTATTTTGGTTAAGAAATATAAATAGTTGCAAACTACTGCTGTAGATTGATTTGTATAATAATATTAAATATTTAAGCAACCTAAGTTACATCGCCTCGATCTCATACTTTGTTTGTATTGCATTGGATTGTATTTGAAGGAGATCCAGTAACATGAGTTTACTTGGATGTCGCGCAAAAGCAAGAAACTTTCGCACTTAGCGTTCAATTTAATTTCAAAGTGCTTACCTATTTAGTGACTATGAGTTGCTCAAAATTGACAATTTAACCAGACCATATAGTACTGGTGATCAGAAATACATCGTGGAATTTATTCCAGAATTCCAGAAATACCTACTGTAGGGGCAACCGAGAGTGAGGTCTAGCAAGGATAAAGCTGTCGTTCATTTGCATGCAAAATTTATCCTTGCCAGACCTCACTCTCGGTTGCCCCTACAGTACACATATTCTAGCTTGCGTGTAATTAAGCTAGACTAATCAAAACTCTTCACAAAGTACGATGTTCCAGCAGTTTCTGATACAGTGGTTGGCATAATCTGGTCGGGGCGGACCATAAGGTATGGTCTAAATGTTGTCTGGTCTGGTCTCATCTGGTCGGACCATAACTCGAAGCATTTTAAGAATTGAAACATATTTTCAAAAGTTAATGAAAATAAATCAAAAAAATTACAAAAATATTGGACCTTATTATGTATATTTATGCTTATTGTGTACTAGGGGAGAGAAAACGTAAAATTACTTGCTTTGGTGCTCAATCGTACTCGCCAACAAGACACAGTAGAAATAAACAACAGGGTTTAACGATAGAATTACAGGTTTATATTCGCAATATTAGTTCTATTCACGAAACGACTTAAAATGTTGATTAGCTAAGCAGTTAATTTATCAGATTTTTTCTGTAACGTCCTACTTAATTCTGTTCACCTTTGTTCGGTATTGAACCGAAGTTTTGATATATTTTATTTTACCCCCATAAGTTTGTTCAACTTCACAAATTGTGAGTTGAAATGCCAGCAATAATTATTCATATTTAATGTGTTTCTGATATTAATATTAGTGTAATATTAAGAAGCATTTTACATCGACCGAGATGTCACATATCTGTAAGTTATGACTATAGAAATAGTAATTTAGTCCTGACTTTCCTCATTCCTTACATTCTATGTATAACTGTATTCTTCGATCTGGCTCGGTCACTTATCAATATGTTAATTTCTGCATTCTTCACATTTCCGGCCAGATCATCCTTGAACTCATGTAAGTTTCTTGTCTTTGGTTGTGCAGTCCACGTGGACTGAAATTTCTTCTACAATATTTGTATCACATGTATATTTCTGGAAACTTCGATTTTACCATGCGGTCCAACCATGCCGACTTTTCTATTTCATCAGCCATGTGGCATGACCACGCTTTCAAGCTCTCATCGCCACAACTCAGCCTAAAATCTCTGACTTTCAATCCAACTCTGATGCAGTCCAGACTTACAAACTGAACTGCTCTACCTGTATCTTTTACCACGTCTATTGTAAACTATACTACTGCTTCACCTTCATCTTCTTCATAGTTAAAATAAATCTTATTTATTATTTTACAGAAGTGTTGGTTTTTGGGTTTAAGTCCATTTGGGGAATTATTATTATTTCCATCATTGCTGTGCTGCATAAATCCGGATTTTAGAAACTACTATTATTTAGGGTTTTGCACCTACCTACATCCACAGATGTTGAAGCAACAGATTTACGACCTGAAGTCTCATCATCCCAATTTTCATACAACTCTGGGTTCGCCACCAAACAACCTTTCTTTATGAAATTCTTTTCTGCCCTCATCTGGTCTTTTCCGGTCCCAAATAATGGACCAGATTCCTATTGTCTGGTTCTGGATTGTGGACCACACCGTAAATTACAGACTAGACAATGTCGACTACTAGTGCTGATAGTGCTTTTAGTTGGGGTCAACGTGCCCGAGAATGTGCAGCGATTATTCTTGAATAGCTTCAGTAAAGCAGTAATGTGACACGTAATTGCATCAGTTGCATCTCTACCGACGTTATATACCTTAATTTCTACTTATTAGTCTCAACCGATATTGAAGACAGCTTCTTGATATGTTGGTGCACGCCTATGGCAAATACTCGAAGTTGTTCAAGGTGAAGAAACCTCCCTGGTACAATCCAGACTAGTAATCGAAGTGGTCTGGTCTGGTCCTATTTTTATGGTCTGGTCTGGTCCGACATCACCGGACCTGACCAGACCAGACCACTTCGGACCAGTAAATCTCAAAACAAAATTTTTCTTGAAAAATTTTGCCTAAAATATGGCTTCGGATTTTTCAAAAAATAAATATAACTTGTAAAAGAATTGATTTTAAATGTAATATATAATTATATATATGTACATAGTTAATTCAATTCAACAAAAAAGAGAAGAAAACAAAACTATCCCGCCCAATTTTCTTAAAAATTTTGCATATGGTCGGACCAGTAAAATCTGGTCTGGTCCGAAACCCTCGGACCAGACCGGACCAGACCAGATTTTACTGGTCCGGACCAGACCGGACCAGACCAGATTTTACTGGTCCGGACCAGACCGGACCAGACCAGATTTTACTGGTCCGGACCAGACCATTTCGATCACTAATCCAGACACGCTAGCCCACAGCTATACTATTTAGGTACTCCGTTAACAGACGAATTCAAGCCAGAATTTCAAATCGTATTCAGGGGCTCTTAAAGTGTAGAGACACCTAAGCCAAGCTCAGAACAAAGAATTTTTGGCACACTTTTCTCTCGTAGTAGTAATAGTTTGCCATGTAGAAACAAGTGGATGTGTGTGTTGGTACGGAATTTCTAATTGGGTGGTATTTTGAATTTGAGTAAACTACCACAACAGCTTTGTCGCTAGTTAATCGTTCACGGGAAAATTAGCTTAATTTACTTCTCCCATATTAAGATGAAGCCATAATATTAAGTATTACCTATTTTATTTTCTGACATCCAACTTAGGATTCACTCTTTTAAGCACTTAATTTAAGTTTGATTGATTTATTGCACAAAACTTGTAAAACCAAAAACAAGGAGCTAAGCCCCTTGTTTTTTTTATTGCGTACCTATTTATTTTACTACTTCAAAAAAGCCACAACTGTTTAAAATGACTTCAGTTATGCCGGTATTTTGAAATACTGTGTTGCTACGTTCCACTCCATGCTCATTTGGCCAGTGTAATTTATGTACATCATGTGAGAATTTGATGGCGCCTTTAAATTTCTTTTCGGTGACGTATAAGGAACTTAAAATCTAATAACTTCGGTTATTGTCAATCGTAGAGAGAAAGACAACTTTATTATAATTAACTTGACACTGTCGTCCAACGACGATAGCCCACAGGACTCAGTATACGGTGCATAATTTTGCTGCATATAAATTATGTGTGTTAGTACAAATATAAATGTAATTTAAAAATTAATCAGTTGGCAAAGAAGGATATAAATGATTCACACAAATTTGGAAGTAGGGGATGCAAGGGTCATAGATTCCTTTTTCCTCCTGATGTACAGATCAGATTGATTTATGTTATTCTGTTCCATGCGCACAGTCGGATCAAGTATAATGCCTTGCTTGGTTTTTAAATTGTAAGCAATTATATCCACACGCCTTGAACCGTCTCCAGTACATTCCACTTCCGGAAGAACTTTCCACCCTAATTTTTCCATGGCATCAGCAAGTTATTACGAATCAGCTCTCCACGTTGACACCGTCCAAGGATATGTCCAATCGTTTCAATCTCTTTGCAGCCATGTTACGACTTTATACCAGTACATGGCAGTGTGTGCCAAAGTGTCACAAACATTATTTACCACCTCTGGTATTTACCGGTATTTACCATGGTATATACTACAGTGGTATTTACCCGGTAGGTATTTATCTAGTCTTACAGCTTACATCGTTTTCGTTACTTCCTCAAAGTACGTATCTTTATACAATAGTGTACTGCTTCATACCAGTTGTATGTATGTATGTATTTATACAGCTTATGACTTTCAGGCAGAGCCTATGTCCACTGTTTTCTCATACTCATTTGCTCTATGAGCTTTGCAGGGTGAATCAAGTGATGAAATCACAGGGCCACTATAATGCAGTGCTCAGTATTACTATATTTAAGAGAAATTGTATTCGGTGCCTAAGTAACGGCCGCCCAGATTGAAAAGCATAGATTATACTGGACTACTCCAGATAGTCAGACCTTTTTCCCACAGGGTGGAGGGAACGAGACAAACAGTATGACATCCAAACCAGCCGAGTTCTTCATACTCAGCTGAGAGTGGTACTGTCTGCCACGTCACCCACCGACAGTTCTAATCACGTGTGACGGTATTCGAAAATAGCTGGTACTTGAGCTTCACAGTGTAGAGAGAGAGACGAACGAATTGGTTGCTTACTATACCGAAGTACGCAGGGAAGCCGAAATCTCGCAAGACTCCGTTTAAGCCAATTACCTATGCACTGGAGATGTAAACATCTTCCGCATATCTGTAATTGTACACACTAGCCCGCTTAGTAGCTCACTCCGCCGCTCAGACCCAACTCCTCAGCCAAGCCTATCAACTTATTTTCTGTTCCCATCGGAAAAGAAAGATCGGCTACCCCGGCGTGTTCAGTCAAGCCAACCAAAAGGAAAACTAGACTTATCGAGGACGGTGGATTCCCACCCCTCGGCCACGGACCGGGTTTCATACCAGTTGTTGCATTTAATGGCTGGGGGAAAATGTCCGCAGCGTTACTTATTGGGGGTAAATGTCCAAGGAGACTTTGTCCGTTTACCCCCTCAATGTGTTAATTCTGACCGATTGATGATTTAAGTAAGATGTAACCACACCCTAGTAATAAGATGCAAAATGGCGGACACTTGACTATTTTTATAGTATTAAATAACTATTAAGTCAATATCTATTATAATAACACAACACTAAAACCAGTTGCACCGAATTACACTTCTTTCTTACTTTTAATGTTAGTATTATTATTATTATTATTATTATTATGCTAGGTTTTACCCGGCTTTGTGGCCGAGGGGAGACGTGTCTCTGTCCTCGATAACTCGGCGGTTTCTTTTTGATCCGCTTAGCGAGTCCTTAGCCGGTAGCGTACTTGCGTCTCGTTGCACAGAAGTTAGTGTAGTGGAAATGCTTGGTGGGGGGAGGTGTGTGAAAACTGTTTAGGCGCAACTAAGGGGAAGTAGTGTACGTTTCCGTTCATTCGTGTGTAGAGACGAAGACGGCGTGCTAATGGTGCCTCGCAGGCTAACAGCTATTTCTTCGTGTGGTAGCATAGTTGCAATACCATTCAGCAGACCATACACTTCGCCCTTCATTCCATAGCATCTGCCATTACTTTCACACTGCGTCCACATACGTGATGTAAGTGCGTGGGGCATTCGGCGTTGGGTGTACTTGTTTGTACTTTGACTGGTCCTCAAAGTACACTCAGGTGCAAATACCTTTCGCCCTAGTCCTCCGCAAGGGAAGAAACTGAAAAGCTCCTGAAGAGGAGGATAATCTACCTGGACTGCAATAGAGGTCGGCAGTACCATAAGACACAATCCATAATCTACATACTAGTTCGTAAGACACCAGCTGTGCAATTGTAACTGACTTCCTTTGGGAACGCTCCATAGGTGGTGTTCAGACTTCGTGTCGTTCATACCGAGGGGAAATTTTTGTTTAAATTCACATGCAGGTACAGTAAATACGGTGCTCATATCCAACTGGGATTTAGGAGCTGCAACAGGACATTAATTAATTAATTATTATGCTAGGTTTTATTAGAGAATATTTAAAAGTACTTACACAAAATTGACACAAATATGTAAATGCATTGTCAAGCTCGAAGATATTACTTTACATGGACAGGTTTAAATTTTTTAACAATACAAATACAAGTTTAAACTATAATCTACTAGACAAGGTTTTCAAAATAAATATGAAAAAACCCACGCGACAGAACAACAGCGCAGTGGTTGAAAGCATATCGAATAGATTATCTTAACATTGAAGTAATCTAATTAGAGCAGGAATATTGAATTTTGGATATCTTTCAGCATTACACTTAATAATTCTATAATTGTGGTTATTTCTAGTGGGTCTAGTGTTACATCTTTTTTGTAATTCCAAGAATAGCCAATAGAAAATCTACAGCATTTCCTAATTTTCTTTCAAAACCTAATTAACAGTTTTTGATACCTAGTTTCTCATTTATCTATTCCTAACAGCTTGGTTATAGCTACATAATTTGACTCAAACATATTTTTGAGTTATTACTCCTAAGCATCGTTTTTCAACTCTTACAGTCTTAAGCATTAATACCATTAATTTGGCAGACTTTGGCTAAATACTAGCCACTACATCTTGTATAGGTTTTATAGATAACTCGAGATCGAAGTGTGGCATGGGTTAGCATGTTTAGGCATGGGTTTTTGAAGAACACCCAAACTAGAAGCGGAAGCAACAGTGTGTCGGAACTTGAAAATCTGAATTGTTTATTGAGGAGTTATGCAAAGTATGTAATTGTAATCCAAAATTAATACATTTCCTTCTTGTAGGAGTTCTTGACTGGTCGCTGCTAATATCGATTGTTCTTCATGATGCGCTTGGTGTGGTACGAACTGTGAACTCATCTAGGGATCAGAGTCCGGATACTCTTCGGAACCTTGGAGATGGACTCTTAGGGATGGCACTTTGGGCTAACTCACAATGGTAAGAGATAAATAAAAGATAATTAAACAGCCACCTACCAACTTGTATTGCATTAATGATAATGATATTAATACTGAATTATTGTCAGAAAAGCTTAGGTGAAACAAACACCAAATTTTTACAGGCCACAAAGTGAAATGTGAATTTTAAAGGTTTAAAGATAGCCGACAAGTAGTAACTACTTACTTTAATAATGGGCAAACACAGAAATCATTTGTAAGGAAATAGTAAGAAAGACTTGTTTTTTAGGTTACAAACTGAAAAAAACAAAAAGCTAAACTAAGCATTACTGACTACGGACATTTAATTTAATCTAGCACTGCACTATTAAGGTTGTCAACTTCATTGGTATTGAAACTATTTTGTTTTTTTATCATAGTAAGAACGACTGATTTTTGCTATCTAACAGCTTTACTCTTTAAATGCACTCGAGTTACTTTGAATCTGTGCTGTTAAAAAACAGCTTGATCTTTTTAAATGGGTTTCTGTGCAATCTTGGCGTTGCATGTTGCGTTATCCTCGTGTAAGTATTATCACCACGTCGATTTCACCTTACAAATTAGAAAACAATGACCTAGTTTACATGCGCCAGTAAAATGTGAAATAAAAACATGTGGAATAAAAAACGATACCTTAAATTATCCCGCATTTTATTAATCCACATATAGAGAAGCTTTACATGCCGATGTAAAATGTGGCATAACATACAGCTAGAATAATCAAGGATGTCAAAAAAGCTTGAAACGGCGTACATTATTTTGAAACCGCCCTTATTCCACATTTTCTACTTCCACTTATCCTACCTAGAACAAGTGGAATATACTATGCCACATTTTATTTCACATGTGACGTCATATTCTACATTCCTGCGCGTTTACATGCACTAACAATGTAGAATTAAAAAAGTCGAATAAAGCCTTTCTTCCACATTTTATTCCAATTTTCCTTGCATGTAAACTAGCTGAATATTGCCTTATATAAAAAGCAATCACAAGGTGGTTACTCTCAAGAAAGCCATGTAAGCTTTTTGTTGCGAATTTCTTTACAGCTTCCAGCGCTGGTCGATGCTTCGGTTGTTGGGGTTTAAGCCGAGTAAAGGAAGTGACGCCAGAACTTGCCTTGTGCTATTTGTAGATTATTGTCTTTAGAATCTTTACTTTGCGAGTTTGACTGTAGTAATCCTGGCACTGTTTATAACTTAAGATTTTAGTTTAAGATATTTATTCTTGATTTCAAATTAGTTCAAGCATGCAGGAGTTTGAAATTTTTTTTTGCATAATACAATTTGCTAATAATTTATTAATTTAGATCTTTCTGACTAAAAGTTAAAATAAATTGCAAAAAATCGCAACAGTAGGTATGACCACAATACACCAAACGTGCCTGGTAACGCGATAGAAATAACTTCATTTTTGACGGAAAATAAAAATACAGGTGCAGTAGCTTTTCTTTTAGACGGCAACTAAAAGGTAATGCGTGAGCAGAATATGGTGAATTTGACATGCAACAGACGCAAAACCTTGTTTTGCCAACTTGTTTCGTATAAATTACTTGTAAACAGCACATTAATACCGCGATTAAGATTAAATTAAGAAAACAGAATTTCCCTAATCTCAATGAAAGACTTCTTCCAATTCCCTGAGAAAAATTTCTAGGCTTCTTCCCTTTTAGGCAGTGGCACGAATCTTAGTGCAAGAGCTAAGTGTTTTTACGCCCCCATAACGCGCTTCTACTTCCTCTCATACTTCCAGAAGCCTATGGCATCGGCTCTCTTTTATTTTGTATTACCGTTCTTATTTGCGTTGTGTTCGTAAAGCCGAATTCCAGTTTTGCATTTGCATTGTTCCATGGGTTACTTTATCTGCAAAGATGTTTTCTAACATGTGCACATCTCATTTAACCTGTGCGGCGTATTTGCCAGCTTAAAGTTCACAGTGACTCATAGCATCTTATTGCAGGTTTTGAGCACCGTGGTAATACTTCTAAGCACCTTGATAGAACTCTTAAGCACCTGTTTTAAGTTTCTCTCTATAATTTTAAGTCTCTAAGCACCGTGGAGATACTTGTAATCTTCGTTTTGATGCGTTTTTGTATCATCCTTATTATTTTGATCATCATATTGATGCTTGTACGATGATTGTAGACGCTGAAATCTTCCCGTAGAAGCTACTAACAAGGGAATGTGTTTACATGGTACGCGCCAATTTCAAAAAGTCATGTCCACAAAAATCAGGCTATTTTTAAATAGTAGAGATCCAAAGTAACTCGATTGCATTTTGCGCTGTTTGGTCACAGTAGCCCGCCAAAGTTTAAAAAAATTCCCAGCAAACACAGTTGCAACATAATGTTAACATAATAGTTTCATAGGCCTGAGACCATTGGGCTCTAAATGTTGTCTGAATGTTACTAAATGTTATCTACAGGACAACATAATGGGTCACTAATGTCCGCTATAATGTTACTGTTCGGTTTCCGTACGGTTACTAAACTCTGATAAATTTTGGATGGGTTTTAGAACTTTTCTAGCATCTTGCGGATTCTACAGTTACTAGTAGTACTACTTTACCCGCTCCTAATTTATGCCTTCATGCTCACCTATAAATGAAAATGAAACCTACACGCATCAAACATACATCTATTTAATGACAATTCATCATAAAAATTACATCAAACTAATTCATTAGCATTCACTTTCACTCCTCACAAAACTATATCGCATTGTACACACCGACACAACTAAATAAAAGTTTAGTTCTTGAATTTTCTTTATCCTATAGTGCACATATTGTACAGTCAATATTATAAGCAAAACAGATGCAATGACAAATTGTACGTATTGAATATTTAACTATCTCATCCACTGAACACGAACAATAACCACTGTAGGTATATTTTTCTTTCCGGGATGGGTTAAATTTAAATTGTCACAATATAACTATTTGTAGTAACTTTACTAAAATGTCTGGTGAAAAAAAAAATTCCTAGTAACAGTATGAGTGCACACTACCAAAAGGACAAATAAAGTCGGAACCAACAGTTTTTCCATATTAAACCAGCTAACTATCAGACACTTTTGTAAAACTCACACACAACACAAAAATAAACTACACTGCCACAACAATTAAGTATGAACTTCTGCCGTAGTTGTAGGCAGTGTTACTGCAACAGGCAACCGTAGAGAAGTAGGAAAGAAAAATGAAGGTTACAGCCTGGCGCAAGTTCGTATTCAATACAAACGTATAATTTCCATGTGCTACCTGACCAATTTCCGGGGAATTTTAGACGAGTTTTAGAGACTCCTAAAAAGTGTCCCCATACTGTTAACATAATGTGTTATACATTTACGCATCTTACAAATGTTATATTTTAGAGCTCATATGGACTGCGCGTCTAAAATTCAACTTTATTCAGACAACATTAAGATGCCCCAGAATTAACCTAAATGTTTTAGAACAAATTTGGAAACGTATGTTGATAATTAGATAACATAATGTTGCTGAGTGTTTGCTGGGTTCAAATTTTAATATTTTGCCGCCGTGTAACTTCTACAGTTCTCATCCGATTTTGACAAAACATGTTTTTTCTAACGTTTAGACTCTTTTCTAAAAAGTAATTTCAGGATTTTGAAAATTCAAAAATTTTTATTTTTTAGAAACATTGCTCTATAAAATTAAGCCTTAAAAATAATGTTGCCAATTTTTTTCAAAAAAATCAAAAATTTTTGAATTTTGAAAAATCCTGAAATTACATTTTAAAAGAGCCTAATGAGTCTAATTAAAAAAATTTTGTTAACTTTTTGAAATTTGGCGCGTACCATGTAAAGCCATTCCCTTTAAGTGCTTTGATGACGCTTTGGAGCTTCTTCTGTTTCATTTGACTGTTAGGCTGATGTTAGTGATCACTTGTTTGGTGTTTTCGAGAAAGTTTTCGATGCTGGTGTGCTTTTGGCCTATGTTTTCTAGCATTGCATTGCTGCCTTTGCGCCGTGGTGATGGGTTGGATCACAAACTCGTACCTAGCCCACTTGTACTGGCGCTATTCTTAACAAGCCCACATGTACTTTACACTTTACACACTGGTAATAGCCATAACTCGTGCCAAGTCCCTTCTCATCGGTTCTGCATGTATCTTTCCAGCTCGAACCTTTTCTGCTGTAACCAAGCCTATCATACTAGCACCACTTGTATCACTATAACTCGTATCTACCCCTTTGTACCTTTGATATTTTTATCAAACCCAATCGTACCAGCACCGCTCGTTGGCTGCTTTTTCTCTGCGACTATCTTTAAGTGTCGTTGCATCTTTTTAAGGACTTTTACAATGTGTGCATCACCAGTTTTAAGTTGATTAGCAGTACGTCCTCCTTATAGCATCAAAGGGAATTTTGTGCTGAATCTTCGTTCTTAAATATAACTACAATTGGTCTGATTTTTTTTAAATTTCTAAGCCAATCTACTAACATTCATTGTTTACAGCTCGTATAATACTACTACTGGATACTTTTCGTTCAACTGTTGTTCCTGAATGTTGTTGTAACCGATGATAGTGATGTTGTAAACTGTTTTAGTTGTCGATGCTTTGCTTTGCACGGAAACTCTTTTTTGTTCCTAGCTATTTCACAGTTAAGCCTCTTGTAAGTTTAAATCATTGCTTTAAGTTTTTATACTTGTTCCTTTATATCGGTATTGCACCGCACATTCTGTATACACTGTCAGCAGCATGTTTTAAAGGCTTTGTTGCTGTTTTGCCATGCCTAGACAAGTGTAATGCATCCGTACGTTACATATTTGACACTGACCTCCGTCGTTATCTGTGCCATCCACAACCAACTACATACAAAAAGTACAAGGAAATGAGATTTGCTTATCTTGTTTGGCTTCTTACTTGTACTTTGGGTCGGCTTTGAGTTTGACGTTTTTGTTTTATTTTGTGAACGGTAATAATAAATTGGTACTGACAGTAGTCGGCCCCGCTCGGTTCGGTCCCGAAAGGTCGGGTCCCGACATTTTTCGGTCCCTGGTATTATTCGGTCCCGCTCAATTCGGTCCCAGTATTATGTTAATGATGTAATGCTTACTGTTGATTGATTGATTGATTGATTGAACTTTATTAACGTGTTATTTAGACCAATTTGGCGCAAAGCCATTCTTCCATCGGTAACACAGGATAATTATAGTTGAACAATTATTAAATATTATGTAGAACATTAGCAAGAGTAAGACAAAATAACAAATACATTAGGTAACAAAAATTACTATTAGTGATAAAATGAAGTAACGCTAACAAATATGATAGCAACTTAAAATTAAATAACAAATTATTTGTACTATAAGTATTACATTGTATATGCTCTCTCCCTATAAAGCTACTTGGGAGACTAGCTATTGTACCGAATCATCTTTATCAAATACGAGAAAAACAGCATAAGATTTGAAACTAACTATATAATTAGTTGTACATAAATATTACAGTGAGGTTGCTCTCTCCCTCTAAAGCTATGTTGGAACGACTAATTACTATCTAACATAAATATCATTACGTGCAATGAGGGTTAATGTTGCATCAACATTCATTTAGTCATTAGGTAAGCTAACATTTTAAGAGGTTTTAACAACAAATTTAATAGTATATGGTGAGATTTAAAATTACGTACTTACAATATAGGACCCGTAACGATAAATTAAGATTAATAGAATCTTTACTAGATTTGGTTTACTTTGCTATTGCTATTAAATATAAATGCTGTTACGCATATTGAGACACCACTCAGAGATCTTACATTTGAACTGGTTAAGTGGGATTTCGAGATTCCTCACATCCACTGGAATCAAGTTCCAGATTTTAATTGATTGAAAAAGTCCTGACTTTTGAAAGAAAGCTGTTTCTTTTTTTGGTCGGTCTAACAAATTGACTAGCTTATTTCTACTAGAACTATCATACAGGACAATATTGGGTAGATCAGGTATACATTTGACAATTATGATCTTATACAAAAACACCGCTGAGTAATATTTTATACGCTCATGTACAGTAAAAATGTTACAAAGTTCATAAAGGTAATTAAAGTCTATTTTTGCTCGTTCTGTGGACAACCTTTGGTAGTTATTGTTGTTTTTGTAGTCATATTTATATAAATTAGGGTAAAAAAAGCGCCCTAATAAATTATCCAGTTTTTTTTCAATTTTATTTAATTGAGTATTGCTTATCGAACTCCAAATAATTAAACCGTAGTCAACAATGGATAAAACAAAACAATTTACGAGTAGCTTGAAAATGTCAAAGCTTATGTATCTTTTTAGGGAAAGTATACAGTGGATCGCGGAGGACATTTTTTTCATGACATGATTAAAGTGAGCAGAGAAGCTAAGGGTTTCGTCTAGTATAACTCCGAGATACTTAAATGTTTCTACTCTATTGATAGTAATATTATTACACACAATTTTTTGTATATTATTATTTGGGATAATATCACGAGGTTTGTGAAATATCATATATTCCGTCTTATTACAATTTATAGCTAATCCCATGTTTAAACACCAATTATTTAATTTA